>LNAC01000271.1:407257-619196 GCA_002007465.1 Ailurus styani | reverse complement strand
GGGGGTCGTGGGGGGTAGGGAGGGAAAAATAATGAAACAAGATGGGATGGGGAAGGACACAAACCATAAGAGACTCCTAATCTCACAAAACAAACTGAGGGTTACTGGGGGGTGGGAGGGTAGGGATAGGGTGGATGGGTTATGGACATTGGGGAGGGTTTGTGCTTTGGTGAGTGCTGTGAAAGGCGTAAGCCTGATGATTCACAGACCTGTACCCCTTGGGCAAATAATAAAAATAAAATTAAAAAAAAAATTAAAAAAAAAAAAAAGAAACAAACAAAAAAAAATAACTTGTGCCTGGAGTCAGAGATAAACCCAGCTTTCCATTCTGGCTCCATCATTTATTAGCTGAGTGAACTTGGGCAAGTGACTTTATTTCTCTGGACTTCAGTTTTCTCATTGTCACATGGATAATTTTACAGGATTTGATCTTATACAGTTGTGGTGGGCATTAAAAGAGGATGTCTAGGAAAACATCTGCAAATCAGACATCAGCACAATGTCTGTCAAATGAAAGGAGAATTCAACAATGTTAGCTATTAATTCTTTTCTCCTAAGTTCCTAACCTGAATCAGTAAGAGGAAAGTTGATTATTACCAGTATCTTTTGCTTTTTAGTAAAAGAAATTTGCCTAGTCCTAAGGAATGAAATGTTAATAATCTCAATTGTTAGATCTGATTCTCAAGGCAAAGCATACTAACTTCTCCTGCCTTCCCACTGACAGCACCCTATTAAACAGAAAAGCTCACATCAGGGGATATGGGACAAATCAGCCCAGTTTCTAAAGGATGCCCCTTCCCCAGCATGCCTGGTGGGGAATCAGAATGATCTAGAAAGAGCAAACGGTGAGTAAATGACCTTGAAAGATGACTACAGAAGCATCAGTACTTTGTGCTAAGTGAGAATTATCCTGTCACAAAGGCCCATCTGATACAAACATCCCAGACACTCTAACTAAGTAATTATCTATCATAAACCAAATTCACCTCTTCCTTTCAAAGGGCATTTGATTTTCTTTATTAATTTTACACCTGAGAAATACACAAACACACACACATCTGGACACACACAAATACACACATATATAAAAATTTCTCTCCTTCGGGCATAGTCTCACAAGAAGAAAAAATATCCTTCCTTATAATGGAAAGGCTTCAGAAAAGTTGATTCTTTTAGTGATACAGGAAGTATGGGTTTGGAAGGGCTGTATGATCCTGACTAAGACTTTTCATAAACTTTCATCTTACTAAAATCACTTGTCTTTTGAGAAAGATGGTGGAAGAAATCTACACTTTTAAGCATGATTTATTTCTGTTTCCCATAGGACCTTCAAATTCATATACATAGTTTCACTTTAAAGTATCTTCTCGATATATTTTATGTAAAATATATATCAGAGAGAGAGAGGATGTTATTGCATCTAAGTAACTAAAGTTCTCTGCTCCTTTCTTACAAGGATCTTCCTGGAAAATTTGCATAAAACTGTAGTTAGCATAATCTGCTAAAACAGAGCCACAAAGAAGATTTTGTTTTACAGATTAAATGGAAGACATACCTTATTTTCTCTAATGGGCTGATTTGAATAGAAGAAATGAGCAGCGAGTCCAGTTTTTCTACCACTAATTCTGCATCAAGGAAGGTTAGATAGTATTTTATAAAATTTAACTCATGGGTACGAATTTTAGACTCATTTGAAAATCATTTTACTTTGTGATAATTGTCTTTAAAAATGATTAAATGCTATTTCAATCTCTACAACAATTTAGCAGAATGCTTTTTGCCAAAATGTCCTTTCAAAAGTATTAACGTGGAGCTTTCTTTTTATGAGGACTTCTGGGAACTTCTCTATTCTGTCTGACCTGGCCAGCCAACTCACTTCCTGGTTTGTAGAGGTGATGATGGCTGGTCAACTTTCAAGTTTGTTTCCAGCTATTAAAATCCAGTAGCTTAAAAGGTGCTCTCCTGAGGCTTCCTGGATATTATTTTACTGTTTTTAACTTGTTCATACTGCAACATTAACATCGACCACATTTATGTTTTTATTTTTTCATGAAATGAGCATAAATGAAAGCAATAATATTTAGCAAAGGGAGTACAATTAAAAAATTTGTAATTGACTCAGCTGGACTCAGCATGTTGACTATTTCAAAACACTCTATGGTAATATCCTGAGATAAAGCTAAGGGTTTGTGTAGGTTAGAAATATTACCAGGAGACCAAAATGGCAAAACAAAAATTAGACATTATATTCAGAATTTGTTTTTTTGCATAAAGATTCTGAAGTATTTCATCTGTACTTAAATCCTCAATAAGATAACTAGGCTTTGGACTAGAGTTATAATAAAGTAAAATTGATTTATACTGAGAAATATGACCATATTACTACTAAGTTTATCAGACTAAATTCTAGAAAGAGAAAAATTTACATCTTTTCTAGTCAAACATTTCTAGTACCTTCATAATTTTGCTTTTTTGTAAGTGTCTTTCAAACTAGCGTTCTATAGAACATTTGTTTGAATAACATTAATAAATACCCTCAGAAAAAATATTTTTAAGTGATCTAAGATCAAATACATTTTGGAAAGATGGTGTATTCTATTTCTCTTAGGCTTATAATTCCTATTAACATATTCAAACCTCTGAGTAGTCCTGAAATAAGGATGCTCTCTCAAAATGTTGAGTCTGATGTTCTTAAAATTAGTTGATTCCTAAACATGCTTTTCCTTGATACTCTTTTTGTTCCTTTTATTTTTAAATTAACATATAATGTATTATTTGCTTGAGGGGTACAGGTCTGTGAATCATCAGTCTCGCACAATTCACAGCACTCACCATAGCACATACCCTCCCCAATGTCCATCATCCAGCCACCCTATCCCCCTGCCCCAGCAGCCCTCAGTTTCCTTCCTGAGATTAAGAGTCTCTTATGTCTTGTCTTCCTCCCTGGTCCCACCTTGTTTCATTTTTCCCTCCCTTCCCCCTACAAACCTCTGTCCTGCCTCTCAGATTCCTTGTATCAGAGAGATCATATGATAATTGTTTTTCTCTGATTGACTTATTTCGCTTAGCATAATACCCTCTAGTTCCATCCACATTGTTGCAAATGGTAAGATTTCAGGCGTTTTTTGATGGCTGCATAGTATTCCATTGTATATGTATATACCACGTCTTCTTTATCCATTCATCTGTTGATCGACGTCTAGGCTCTTTCCATAGTTTGGCTAGTGTGGACATTGCTACTATAAACATTCGGGTGCATATGCTTCTTCAGATCACTACATTTGTATCTTTAGGGTAAATATCCAGTAGTGCAATTGCTGGGTCGTAGGGTAGTTCTACTTTCAACTTTTTGAGGAACCTCCATACTGTTTTCCAGAGTGGCTGCTCCAGTTTGCTTTCCCACCAACAGTGTAGGAGTGTTCCCCTTTCTGCACATCCTCGCCAACGCCTGTTGTTTCCTGACTTATTAATATTAGACATTCTGACTGGTGTGAGGTAGTATCTCACTGTGGTTTTGATTTGTATTTCCCTGATGCCGAGTGATGTCGAGCACTTTTTCATGTCTCTGTTGGCCATTTGGATGTGTCCTTTGCAGAAATGTCTTCTCCCCATTTCTCGATTGGGTTATTTGTTCTTTGGGTGTTGAGTTTGATAACTTTATAGATTTTGGATACAAGCCCTTTATCTGATATGTCATTTGCAAATATCTTTTCCCATTCTTTCAGTTGTCTTTTGGTTTTGTTGACTGTTTCCTTTGCTGTGCAAAAGCTTTTGATCTTGATGAAGTCCCAATAGTTCATTTTTGCCCTTGCTTCCCTTGCCTTTGGGGATGTTTCTAGGAAGAAGTTGCTGTGGCTGAGATCAAAGAGGTTGCTGCTGTGTTCTCCTCAAGGATTTTGATGGATTCCTGTCTCACATTGAGGCCTTTCACCCATTTTGAGTCTATTTTTGTGTGTGGTGTAAGGAAATGATCCAGTTTCATTTTTCTGCATGTGGCTGACCAGTTTTCCCAACACCATTTGTTGAAGAGACTGTCTTTTTTCCACTGGAAATTCTTTCCTGCTTTGTCAAAAATTAGTTGACCATAGAGTTAAGGGTCCATTTCTGGGCTCTCTATTCTGTTCTACTGATCTATGTGTTTGTTTTTGTGTCAGTACCATACTGTCTTGATGATGACAGCTTTGTAATAGAGCTTGAAATCTGGAATTGTGATGCCGCCAACTTTGCTTTTTTTTTTTTTTTTCAACATTCCTCTGGCTATTCAGGGTCTTTTCTGGTTCCATATAAATTTTAGGATTATTTGTTCCATTTCTTTGAAAAAAGTTGATGGTATTTTAATAGGGATTGCATTAAATGTGTAGATTGCTCTAGGTAGCATAGACATTTTCAGAATATTTGTTCTTCCAATCCATGAGCGTGGAACATTTTTACATTTCTTTGTGTCTTCCTCAACTTGTTTCATGAGTACTTTATAGTTTTCTGAGTACAGATTCTTTGTCTCGTTGGTTAGGTTTATTCCTAGGTATCTTATGGTTTGGGGTGCAATTGTAAATGGGATTGACTCCCTAATTTCTCTTTCTTCTGTCTTGTTGTTGGTATATAGAAATGCAACTGATTTCTGTGCATTGATTTTATATCCTCACACTTTACTGAATTCCTGTATGAGTTCTAGCAGTTTTCCAGTGGAGTGTTTTGGGTTTTCCACATAAAGTATTATATCATCTGCAAAGAGTGAAAGTTTGACTTCTTTGCTGATTTGGATGCCTTTTATTTCTTCTTCTTGTCTGATTGCTGAAGCTAGGACTTTTAGTATTATGTTGAATAGCAGTGGTGATAGTGGACAGCCCTGCTGTGTTTCTGACCTTAAGGGAAAAGCTCTCAGTTTTTCCCCACTCAGAATGATATTCACTCAATATTTCCTGAAGTAATTTCTTTGGAAAAGAGTTCCCAAAATTATCCCAGAAAAAGTTCTGGCTAAGAATGTATATAATTTTGATGTGGGATAGTCTTCCTTAGCATAGCACTTAAAATAACTAATAACCTATATTTTACCTCATGTACAGAAACAAATTTGGAAGATGGATGATTAACTTGAAGAGCCATCTACATTGCTTGTGGCAGACACAAGGTTAATATCACCAAAACACAAAGAAGTCTTATGAGTCAATTAAAAATAAAACAATGAACACATGAAGAGACTACCTAGCAAATTATCTAAAAGGAGATTTAAAAAATACAGTAATCAGTGAACATTGAAAAAAAATGTTTAATCTCACAAACAAAACAATAAAATGTCTAATATTAACAAGACTGACAGAGTTCATAGTTACTGAGAATGATTTGAGATGGTCAAATTTATGCATTTTTAATGACTATAAATTGTTGAAACATTTTTGGAGAATGAAAGAATTTTTATTTTAAACTATGCATTCACATTGATCCAGAAAGTTAATCTAAGAAAAGTGCAAAACTTAAAAGTATTCCAAAATATGTTTATGGCACTCATACTCATAACAATAAACACTTAACATAATGTAAGTGTCCATCAATAGGGGAATTGGACAAATTAATTACAACACAAAGTTAATGGAACATCATGCAGCTGCTTGAAACTATATAGAGATTTTAAAAAATCTAAATGGATGTCTGACATATTTTTGAGTGAATTAATAAAAACACATCACAGAAATGCACTGCTAAATGCATTTGTTGACAGATGACTGGAATGAAGGAGGTTTGCCGGATTGTTGACAGTGTTTGCTATGGATGGTGGTATGGCGGTCTTTCCATACCCCTTAGCTCTCATTTTTTCCTGTATAAGCTTGACAGTGTTCTGCTGCAAATTTCTGGAACTCTATCCCCTGTCTTTCTCTAGCCCGATATATGGAATCTGAAAGTAAGGAAAAATAAAGGCTTGGAGTAGACACCTCAGCCAATGATATGCAGAACTGAGAAAATGTACACTCCAGCTCCTTCCTCTGAGGTAGAGTGGTTACAACTCTGAGGCACGTTCCTCACTCTTCCAGAGGCCTGCAGCAAGTCTAATTGCACTCAGCAGTAACCTACTCATTCAGGCTCCTTCATCGGATTCTTTGCCTTGACTCAATCCCATGCTCCCCTAAGAGGCCTTCCTGGGATCCCCTTCCACAGAAACCAGTTGTACCCAATTCACCATAGCTGTCGCTTGAAGAAGCATAAGAAATGAGCCATTTGAACACTTTTTTTTCTTTATACTCTTTGGTACTACTAAAATCTTTTTCTATAGGTGTGTTTACACGCACACACAACAAAATTTCTGTGGTCCTCAGAGTGAGGTGCTCACTCTAATGTTCTTGACTTGTTGTCTGTGAACGAACCACTCTTATCAAACAGCCCTGAAATGCTTCTTCTAAACCCTTAACTACTGCTTCCTAGGGGCAGCCTGTGCTCTCCACTGACCTGGAAGAGAGACATATCTAGCAGCTTTCAGCGTATCTCCTGCCCCAAGACTGCAGTCATCGTTAGCACAGTGCTTGGCAGGTGGGCAGCGCTCAGTCATGTTCAGTAACTGTATGAATGAATGAATGGTGCAGAAGCTAGCTGCTGCAACCTCTAAATTTCTGCTTCTGAAACACCCTATGTCCTGGGAGCAATAAAATTATTTGGGGGGCAAGACATCTTTCATCAAATATCTCCTGAGCCATCTGGTTGTTAAACACCTGGCCTGGTGTGTGGCCTGTGTACGCAGCTTAAATTCCCCAAGACTCAGTTTCCTCTGCTTTCTAATGATGTCATGTTGACGCGAGGATGACGGATCATTTATGTAAAGCACCCACAGTGTATAGTTATGAGTTTACACATGGTTAGCTCCTGGAGAAAGAGGTTTTGGGAATGTCCAGTTCTTCAGAGATGTATCAGGACATAGCCTTTGAAGACTGACCAGTTTTACGTTGTACTAAATGATGTAGTCCTTTGTTTGGAAAGTCTGTTGGCAGAGCAGTAGGTTGGAATTCAGAATCGTTGCTAACCTGGGAACTGCCTCTTGTTTGCTTATACCTAACCAAGAAATTAAAACCTGCTTGCTCTTTGAACCCTTTGCTGAAGTTCAATTCCCCAAATTTCGGGTTCCCAACTCTCTCTTCCATTTCTTTGGGCTTCTTATTGTCCTGACCCTCCATTTTAAAAATTATATTTTTAATTGAAGTGTGGGTGGTATATGTTAAATTAGTTTCAGGTGTGCAACATAGTGATTCAACAATTAAATACATTATGAAATGCTCACCATAATGTGTATATACATATATAATATAGTATAATATATTCCCTGTGCTGTACCTTTCATCCCTGTGATTTATTCATTTTAAACTGGAAGTTTGTACCTCTTAATCCCCTTTGTCCATTTCACCCATCTCCCTACCAGCCTCCCCTTTGTGACCACCAGTTTGTTCTCTATATTTTTGAGTTTCTTTCTTTTTTGTTGTTTTTTGTTTATGCATTTGGGGTGTGTGTGTGTGTGTGTGTGTGTGTGTGTGTGTGTGTGTGGACTCCAGATATAAATGAAACCATACAGTATTTGTCTTTCTCTGTCTGGCTTATTTCACTGAGCATAATACCTTATAGGTCCAAGCGCATTGTTGAGACTGTCCATTTTAAAGCAGAGTTTTATTTAAAAAAAACAATGTTAGTATGTCCCCCTTTGTCTTGGACTGTAGTGGAGCCAACTTTTCATTACTCTCTATCATAAAATCAGTTTAAGGAGCTACAAATATATGTATATCATCTAATTTCAGGAAGTCTCTAGAACCATGTTTATCCACATTTAGAAAGGGCAGAAACATCTTTTCTCTGCTATATAAAATTACCATTAAATAACAGTTATTAAGCGCTGCCCTTCTCCCTGCAGGGTATGCAAGCTGCTAGAAATGTCCTCTGTCATATTAAAGGTATCTCTAACTAGCTTGTCTAGAGACTTACATTATTTAAAAAACCCTGTGGGTGGAAAAAGGTTCACACACCTAAAGGTAAGTTGGATTTCCTAAACACGCTTCCTGGCTGACAGTAGGCTTTGTCTCATTTGCCTTTGTGAGCCTCTCTGTCTATCTCTTATTTCTCTCTCTCCAATTTGTTTGGCCTCCATGCCTTTCTGTTGTCTCCTATTTTGACTTCTCTAGAAGTGAAAGCATCACCTTTGTCACTGCTGTTGTGTGACTTTAGAGTTAGTATACTAGGTTTGTGTTTGTGTTGGTTTGCACCTGACTCTAACTCCATTTCCAGGATCCTTGTCCATAGTCTGAATTTCTGTGAAGTGCACACATATGTATACATACCTGAAACTGCTGTATTTGTTTTAGGGAGTATTGATTTGGACACAGACTAGATGATTCTTTAAGGCGGAGCAAAAAATTAAAAGCACGTGTAAGAGAAAAATGAGCATAAACCCTATAGAGCATCGTTACACAGCTCTATACACTGATAAAGTGATTTTTATTTTAGGCTTGCAAAATACTCCTGAACTTCATAATTAATTCCATATCAGTGTCCCAGAATATGGAGGGACACAAAAGGTTTGGAAAGGATTCAGAGGAGATTATTAAAATGAGCTGAATTTGCAGAAAAGAAGCCAGAGGGCTAATCTAATATTGGCAATGAGTACATAGAGTGTGGTGAGTGACTGGGAACAGGGATCACCTCAACCACGGCATCACTGTTGACAAAAATGGAGACATTTTCAGGAAAGGAGGAAGAAAACATTGTTCTGATACTGGTAATTCTAAGTCTGGAATTGTCTCTTTCTCTTTTTTTAAAGAATTTTAAAGAGCATTTCATTAGGAAGTTAATATGTTTAGGTGTCCTGAAAGGTGGAGGGACAGGTTAGATAACACCTTAGCAAATTTATCAGTTCTTTAAACTTGTAGCTCACTTGCTAAAACCCTGAGAAAATATTAACACCACTATTAACAGGGGGCAAATATACAGGGAATCTACAAGGCATAAGATATGCTATAATTTGCCTTACTGGTGAATAAATAAATAAATGTCTTCCCTTCTTTGCTTTCCTTCTTGACCTCCCAAGCCCCCTGAGTAGCCACAACTATTTTGGTCCAACTTAGAAAAGAAATACAACCAGTGAATGTCGTGGTGTTTCATGCTCCCTAAAGGCAAATGGAATGTCTGTGTCCATGGGACCATGTGAAAGGCAGAACCATGTCTTCTGAAAGTTATATTCAAAACGCTGCTGGGCTGATCCTGTCTCCGTTTGTGACTAAGACAAATTAAATTGCAATTGTATGAGACAGTCTTTTGTTTTCATGGAGAACTAAGATGTCTTTCATACATGAACTGATGTTTTATTATCTTGTGCTCTTGCACTTTAAATTAATGGCCTAGTTAATTATGGTTGAATTCAAGTCAAAATTCTATACAAGTGCAAGTAAGTGGCATCTATATTCGTACTGAAGAGTTCATCAGGATTCAGTTTTTTAGAGGAAATACCAAGAAAATTAACTATGATTAAACCATTATTTTAAAGTGCCCTAATTTCAACTTTTTCTGTTCTGGATGCTTGTGTTTTATAAGAATTGGGTGATTTGGACATATTAGATAGGGCCTTGCAATCCTAGTTTAATAAAATAGTAATAAAGGACATGGGGCTTCCCAAGTCGGCAGACTCTCCAAGATACAGGTGTTAAGAATAGGTAGGGTTTGAAAAATAGTACATCATTGTTTAAAATATTCTTGAATGGGATTCTGTTATCGCCCAAGTTAGTATCAGTGTTGCCTGGGGTAAAGACAATGGACATGGGGAAGAGAATTTAGGGAACAGTATGGTTACTGCAGAAACTGATCTTGTAAGTCCTCCAGGGCTAGCTTGGAATCAGATTGCTGAACTTGGCCTCTCTTATTTACATACAGCAACAATCACTGTCTTTACTAAAGTTCAGGAGGGAGCTCAACACTGATCAGGAATCAGGAATCAGGAATCAAAAATCAGGAATGTTTTTGCAGAGACTACTTGTGAGCATCCATGCATCAGTATGCATTTAATACTGATTTTATATACTTAAGCAACATTGGGAATAATGTGAATCCAGCTTTCCGTGTCATAAGCATCATCTCTTAATGCCCTTCACACATAGATTATTTGGTTTATACTCTTCCCACTGTAGAAAGCAGCTACTGTGAGAGATGTGTACACATGAGAGGAGGTGAGGAGGAAGCCAGGACAGTTGGGTTCTGGGCCCTCTCCCCTACTGTAAATGGGACACTTTCACTCATCTGTTTATGCCTCACCATCTGTATAAAATTGCATTTGGAAAAAAAATCCACTGCTAAATATAATGGCATTTCATATATAATATTTACAATCATTTTATTTATAATTTAAAAAGTATAATATAAATATAGAATATATTTTAAATGTATGTTTATGTATTTCAAACAAAAATAGTGCATAATATATTATTGTCTAAAATATATTGCATATTATCATTTATTGTATATAATTTCCAATTATATATAATTATATATATATATATATATATATATATATATATATTAAGGAAGGCGTTGGTAGACTTCTACATATGGTTTCATTTCCCCCAACTTGAGCCACTTAAAATAGCAGAAAAAAATGGTATTTAAAAATAATTCAGCCATAATTCTGTAGGTGGGATGGGGGGAGCAGTCAGGATGCCATCAGCAGAGCAGAAATTGTGAGAAATTTTTGTAAGATAAAAGGCAAACTGATAAATTTATTCCACCAGTAATCTTAGTTGAATTTTTCCTACTCTAATGCGTTTTGTTCTTTTATTCTCTTGGCTCGCCTACTAGAAAGAGCTTGCTGTATCATTGTTATGTCACTTTGCATATTCTTTTTCTTTCTTTCTTTTTCTTTTTTTGCTATTTGTTCATATTTCCTACTGGTAGTTGTTTAATTGTTCTTCTTAAAAACTGGAATCTTCGGGGTTTTGTTTTAAGGCATCATAGAAGAGTATGAATTGTTTTTCCATCAAGGATACTTGCCCTCCTTTTTTTCTTCAACCATTTCTGTTTTCTGTTTGTTTTTAAATTTTATTTGTGTTTTTCGATCTGTAAGTTGGATAAATAGTTTTGGACATATGCTGTACCTAATGTCTCTGGTTTTAAAACAGTAAAAAATGAAAGTAGTGAAAAGCATTCACAACTTCCTAGTGGGAAGGTACATTCTAAATTCATGGTGTTCACAGTTATTTTATCAATAATTTCAGTGAATCCCAATAATACTTATTATTATATTTGATTCCTAAATTGTTTAGAAAGATTAATTCAATCATCCTTTTTTTAACATGTCTAATTGCATGCTACTATCCAGATTTTGAAGACCCCGTATATCATAAAGAAATAGATTTAATACTTTAGACTTTGTGAACCTTCAATTTGACAGTATCTTTCATTTTTTAAATGAATGTAATTATCTTTGGCTCTGAAGTGTGATAATTCACTTATACTGTACTTTAGAATTAAAGGCATTTCAAGATAGTTGTGGGCAACTCATTGGTTATAAGTGGGATGTCAATATGAGGGGTAACTTAATTTAATCATTATTGTTTGAATTACTAAACATAGATTGCATTATTCTTCTGTGAAAAGGACTATAAAATGCTTCTAGTTTTTAAGAAAGTTCTGAAGAAAATGTGAAAAGCACATTTTCATGTTGAGAAATTTTTCACATGTTTAGAAATTGTAAATAATCTTACCTTTACATTTACAATCAAAATTAGTGACCAATAATTTGGGTTGCAAATATGCTAGAATCCACCCCAAATTATTATTATTATTATTATTATTATTATTATTAGTAGTAGTAGTAGTAGTAGTAGTAGTATCACTATTATTATTACTCTTTTAGCAGATTTTGAATAACTGTCTGCCAGATAAATGAGTTCTATTCTTGTCCTCAATATTAACATTAAATCTTAGCCATGATTATTAATATGCTATTATGGCTATTATGATGAAGCTTTGGATAAATCAATTAAACAAAGCTTGTGTCTCTTAAATCTTCATTATCAGTGAAATTGGAAATGTCTTATGAGTGATATTTTTTATAAGACTCTAATCTAATTAGAAATTATATTTTCTTCACACAGATAACAGGTATTTCCTTAATATGTATATTAGTTGAGTTAGGTATCTGTTCTTTGTAGCGAAACTAATTTAGTCTATCTAAAACTAAAAGTGGAATTCATTGGTTTACAAATGTCATTCAGATTCTTATTCAATATCATCATGGAGTGGTCTTTTCTATATCTTTGCTGTGTTTTCCAGTGTGCTAGCTTTATTCTCAGACAAGTAAAGTGGACAAACTAGCTTCAGGCTTATATGGAACCTTTTAATCGATCCAGTGGAAAGAGAGCACCTCACGTTGGAACTTTTGGAGAAGTATCACAGGAGTGGCTTTGAGCCACAGGCTTATCCATAAAATAGTAACTGTTGCCAAAGGGATGTGGTGTTTTGATTGTCCAAACCCAAACCTTTGCAGATTTCTGAAGCCAAGGACTGGCTCATGTGAAGAGAGAGTGAGTTCCCTAAAGGAAAATCGAGGTGCTGATGGAGGGAGGGTGGTAGATGACACGCCAGCAAAAACACCAGATATTCTCAACAATCAATCGGGAGACTCTCACCAGGTACCTTGTGCTTTAACTGTTTTTCTCCTTCCACAAGTTGATCAGAAAATTTATTAAGACATCCTGTTCAGGGATAATGGGACATACACATCCGGATAAAAGACTACATAATTTATCTTTTTTGAAAAGTCTTTTTGAAATCTTACTCCAGGTGAATTCTAGACTGCGTCAGTATACACAGTAATGAGTACCTATGATGGGAATGATCCCCCATCGCCGTAGTCAGAGGCTCCAAAGACTAGGGCAGGAGGGGAATCCAAGTTCTCTTGACATTATTCTCAGCTATCAGGCCAGGTCTGAAAACTGAGTGTCCTGAGCCCTGATGCCAGGTTCTGGGACTAGAATATAACTAGAATCGTTACTGGGATTATCATATAATAGTGGGAAAATATATTATCTAATATATAAAAATTGTCTGATAAAACATTCAGATTGGCCCTCAATATTCAAAAATTGGAATTTCGGTCTCAAAGGACTTTTGGACTTGGGGTGGCTAGGTGGCTCAGTTTGTTAAGCACTGAACTCGTGATCTCAGCTCAGGTCTTGATCTCAGGGTCGTGAGTTCAAACCCCACATTGGGCTCCATGCTGGGCATGGAGCCTATTTAAAAAAAGGGGGGGGGCACTTTTTGACTTTAAATATCTATATTACTTGAGGTGTTAGTTAGCCTTCCTTTCACTTCTGGACCCACCTAACTTGAATGTTTCCACTTCTCCAAAGTCACCCACCCTAGTCAACCAGCTCTTTTCTTGAAAATCATTGATTCTGAGCCTTCTTTTTTTCTTTTTTTGCTATTGATGGCATTTGTATTTCACTAGTAGGTGTTCTTTGTACCATATATTCCATGCCCCAGATAATGTCTGTGTGTTCTATGGTGACTTGAAGAACCTATTCAATCATGTCTCCTACCTGTGCCCCAGAAAAACTCTTTTCAGACAGTCTAATGCACTTCTGATCCCCCCAAACACCTTTTACTTCTCGGAGTAGAGCCTTCTGGAGGTGGGGAGGAATCCATTGAACTTTCTTTTAAGGATATTGGATTAGTTCAGTGTAAGTCCTCACCCCACCCCCACCCCACCCCACAATTGCCAAGTTTACCAGCATTTGAGCTTTTATTTTGATGATGAGATTTGTTCCCAGAGCAGTCAGGGCACATTAAGCCCTCTTTATGTGCCACATTATTACCTTAACTGGCCACATAAAGACCTGGTTTCCTTGCATTTTCCCCCAGTGGTATTAGGATTTTATCTGTTTCTTTCTATGCCATAAAACTCTAAGTGAAGAGTAAATATTTCTTTTTCCATAATGAGGCCCACCGATTTCAGGAATCTAAATGATCTAGAGGAAAATCAATCATTCCAATTTAGTTTTAACAAGAACTATCTTTATTGCCTATTGATTTTCATCTTCACAATCAACCTCACATGGAGAAAAGGGATTGGACTCCAACATGGGTCCTCTCACTGCTGGCTTTATGAGCCTCTGGAAAAATCCATACTGCGCAACTTAGAAAAACAAATGTTATGTACGTTACATAACATTCAAGTCCTCTTCAACCTAACCCCGGCCTTTCTTTTCAGCCACATCTCCTACACCTGCTACACTTACACAGACCCTCTCCTTCCAACCATTCTGATCAACGGAAGCACACCCTATTTGTTTCTCAGAGCAGAGATTTCTTGAAGTGGAAAAGGAACTTTGAATTGAGTCTTGAAAGATGGACTAGATTTCAGTAGTCAAACATTGCCCGTACCTGAAGCTTCCTGAACACTCCTAGTGGCATGACTCTCTTGCCCTTGCGCTTCTAAACCAGAGAGAACAAATGTCCACCCGTGGGATGCCACACCCAACTCAAGGCATCGCTTACAGATTACAGCATTCTTTCTGCTAACCTCAAATATATTTGTCATCTATTGTGCTTACTTATTGGTGTATTGGCTCTCTTCCTTACTAGAATGAAGGCAGAGCTTTCTGATGTTTCTATTCACTGCTATAGTGTAGCATTTAATAGTGCCTCACAGAGTAGGAAGTCACTAAAAGTTTGTTCAGTGAATACAGCTCAGAATCCTTCTCAACCCGGAACTACTGTCCAGCACTATCAATTAATGGGCATTAGAATTCAAGGTGGAATTCTGATTTCTACCTACATTTGCCGCTTCTCTTAGGCTACAGTGTATTTCATTGTCATGATTGTGTCTTATCTCCTCCATCACTAGACACCAAATAAAGCTCTGTAACTAAATAATGTTAGCTCTGGTTAATTTTTTTAAATGAGAGGGTGCCTCACGAATAAGGCACAAATACAAGTAGCTGGTAGTTAATGGACTGGTACTGTGGTTGCTTTGTAATATGTCTACTTGGCTAGACTGAAGTACGTCTCCAAATTTCTCTTTTCTTACAGGTTTCTGATTTGGGTGGGCCAAAAAGAGATTTTTGTGTGTGTGTGTGTGAGATTTGTAGGGAAGAAGCAAAGGAGCAACTCTCTGACAGTCATACACACTGCTATTTATTGGCTTGCTTACCTTGTTGGCATGAGACAGGAATGGGTGCCAACCGTCCCACCTTTCTTTGACCCTCCGTTAGCTTATTGGACTCTCTGGCTAGATGTGTGTATTTAGCTCCATGACACTCTCCATGTGTGTCTTGCTTCTGCAGGTCACCGACACCACCAAGGCCACAGTCAGTAAGAACTGATACAGGGTTTAGTTTGTCCTCCGAAGTTCCAACTCTTACTTGTGGGTTCTAGTTTGTTCTTGTTCTCCCCAGCTTTTTGTACAGCTGCCGGTCCTGCCTCTGGCCTCCTGCCTTATGGGCTTCAAGCTCAGCACCAGTCATGAGGACAACAGTCTTATAGACATTGCTGAACAAGTTCCCACAATAATTGCCTGAGGTCGAATGCTTGCCTAAGTGTCTGCTTACCTAGGTACGTATGTATGCATGCATGTATGTATGTATGTATTTATGTATGTATGTATGTATCTATCTATCTTTCTATCTATCTATATCTCGTTGGACCCTTACTGATACACCTGCTATTTGCCAAAAACTGAGTCGGGCACCATTATCTGCAGCACTTTGAACAGCTCTATATCTTACAATTATCCCTATGTTACAGAAGATTCAAAACCACATCTGCTTGATTCCCAAATCTGCTATCTTTTCATACTCCAAACAGTCTTCTTAACCACATATTCCTTTCTCAAAATATTTATAAAATGAAACATTTCTGCATCATAAATATATTAACATGATTCCACTAGTTCCTGCCAAAGCATTTTGCATTTTGGAGCAAAAAAATAAAAAGTTGATGGAAAACAAAACACAAACAGCAGAATGTTTCCTCTCAGCGAGGTCCATCTAGGAACTTTTCCAGTGTGAGCTTTGAGAACTTGGATGAATTTTGATTGAAGCACTGATTTTTAACATGTTTGGGCTCTTAAAATTGAAAGGCTGGTTGTATAGGATTGCCCTTGACTATAAAAAACAAATAAAAAGCCCAAGAAAATAAGCTCACCATGTGTAAGTATAATGTAGAAAGTATAAAGTACAATGGCTTTTAACCTAAGAGTTCCCTACTTGGTTTTTAGGAAGTATTTATTTCTGAATCTTCAAGTCTGAAAAAGAATCTCTTTTTTGAAGGTGGTGGTGTAGAATTGATGGCAACGAAACATCTCGTTGTTGTTGTTGTTTTTGTTGTTAGGAGACTGAACAAAGACTTCCTCCTCACTTCACAGCCTAATCCAAATTATAGTAATCTGTTACCAGTCACAGAGAAATCTCCTCAATGGAAAATGCATGTAAAGTGCCTGAAATTACGCTTGGAACACAGTTAATTTTGACAAATATTAGCCATTATTATTTTCATGTTAATTATTGTTTTCTGCCATTATTTTGCTACAGCTGGTAAGAGACTCTTCACTTAATTTCAACCAAATAAATTCTGTATCCCAGCGGCCCCGCGTGATTTCCATGTTCCTACCGTTATGAATAATGAGACTTCCAATGTGTGTGTTGTACTCCATACCGCCAGCAGAGGGAGCAAGGAGTTCTTCATAAAAGTAATCCTTTCTGCCTCAAGTGGGCAGATAAGCGATAAAGCGTTCATCTTTGGGCCAAGGCAGCATCACACGGACTAGATTCCCATAGAACCAGCGTTTTCCATTTCCAGCTGCGGGATGGGGAAGAAATGGTGTCTCCTGATACCCCGATTTTTATAGGCCAATGCCCCTTCTCCAAAGAAATTACTGAAAAACTTAGTTCACCACAAACTCTTCATTGCTTCATTACAAAACTCACTCAGCTTACAAACAACTTATTCACAAATCCACAACTCATTCATTCACTTACAAAGATAGGTATTTAACAAAGACTTATCAAATCCTAACCATGTGGTTGAAAACATGAGTCATATTTGGAGGAGAAAAAGAAAAATCAAGCCAAAGAATAAAAGGGAACCGAAATGAAAGAGGTTTAGATGTCTCTTCCGGGTGCCCCTTTAAAGCCAGCTCGGATATGATGCTAACCAGCTACGTAATGATTTCATTCCTGATTAGGGATAATTAGTACATCAATATTATGCATATCTTTAATCACCTCTTGTTAATGGCGCCCTCTAGAGGACCTCAGGATGATTTTTTTTTAAAACCACTTTCACTTTTTTTTCCCTCCAGAGGTCAGGTAACACCTTATACTTAGGCTTCTCAAAGGAAGTTGACACACATAATAACATTTCATTCTTGCAGTGGATCTGAGAGTCTCAAAGAGTCATTACTATTAACTTTATATATTAGTTCTCTGCTATCTATTGAGCAGGGGTAAGTCAGTACTGGTAGGGTAGTTATTAAATACACTAGAACTGGAATTTACAATCTTGATTTCCAACCCAATTTGATATTCATGGTAGAACTATCCAATAGGAGGTGTTCAATAAATACTTGCTGGTTGCATGTCTGGTACTATTCTGCCTCACTTTGTTTCCTTGATAGCCTCTAATACTTGCTGACTATCAACTAAGTATTGAGAAAGAAAGGTAGGAGAAGGGTGAGATTGAAAGTGAGAGAGAGAGAGTCATGAAGAAACTGGTTTTAAAAACAAATGGGATGATGGAAAAGCTCTGGAACTAAATAGTGATGGTTGTACAACATTGTGAATGTATTTAATGGCATTGAATTATACACCTTAAAATGGTGAATTTTATGAGTATTTTACCATGATTTAAGAAGATGGCCTCAGGAGGGGGTATTTGCATTCTGACCACAGAGGGAACCAAAGAAAGGGAGGGATACAGGTATCCCGAAGTCTCTTTAAAGAGCACCCCTATTCTGAGGAAGAGGTGGCCTAGTGATTCCTATTGATCTCAGCCTATGAGAGTGATGCCTCAGGGCACCCACCTGGGCCCAAGGTGAGTCCCCACAGACATTTGCTAACTGGAACCACTATAATTGCTTTACTGACCCTTGTGGTTCTAATAATGATTGCAAAATGGACTCAGCAGTAAGACCAGGGAACATTGACAAAGCACTTACAAGTACTGGAGGGTTCATGGCTGCCTGGCGCACACAGTGAGCTTGCCGGAGGAGAGAACAATAGGGTCCTGCCTTCTTATTGGGGTTAAGGGTGGGGGTTCTCGGGTCTCATGGTTCCATACTTTGTTAAGGAATTTTAAATGTAAGAGCAAGAATTAGAACACAGAAAGGGAAAAGCAGCTGGCCAATTTTTAGGCCCCTCCAGACTTTGTAAAAGGGGAACTTCATGGGTGGACTGTAATGGCACCTTAGGGAGTACTGTGGCCAGCAAGGTGTTTTCGTTTGTTTGTTTTTAATTTGACAGAGAGAGAGAGAGACAGGAGAGAGGGAACACAAGCAGGGGGAGTGGGAGAGGGAGAAGCAGACTCCCCGGTGAGCAGGGAGCCCGATGCAGGGCTTGATCCCAGGACGGTGGGATCATGAGCCGAGCCCATGAGGCAGCCGCTTGACCGACTGAGCCACCTAGGCACCCCAGTATGGAGACACATGTCTTTGAAATGGATGCTTCCACAGTCAAAGCTCAACGTCAGGCACTTACCTTACAGTCAAAAGAGCTAACGGGTCACACCCTTACACCACACCTAATGATTTTTCATAGTACTTTCCAAAGACTAAATTTTATGTTCCTGATATTCTAATTAATCAGCATGTTGATTTAGGGTTGCAATTTTTCTGAGAGAAAATTTATTTTAAGGCTACTCAACCAGGGCGCCTGGGTGGCTCAGTGGGTTAAAGCCTCTGCTTTCGGCTCAGGTCATGATCTCAGCGTCCTGGGATCGAGGCCCGCATCGGGCTCTCTGCTCAGCAGGGAGCCTGCTTCCTCTTCTCCCTGTCTCTCTGCCTGCCTCTCTGCCTACTTGTAATCTCTCTCTCTGTGTCAAATAAATAAATAAATAAAATCTTTTTTAAAAAAAAGGCCACTCAACCAGTTCTTATAAAAAAATTATTAAAACCAGGACTTTGTTCTCAAAGAGGTCAACATCCTTTGGGACTGAGAATATATTCCCTATATAAATAAAAACTGAAACAAAAATAGATCCTATCAGGAGTAATGCATTCTTCTGGTGGGGACATCAAGTTGTCCTTAAACTGGCTCATGGTGTTGGTGAGAGCAGAGTCATCCTCTTGGTCTCCAAACACTCCTGACAGCTGTATCAGGAGTCACATATTGGTGTTGAAAGAATCTTCATGATGTTCAAAACGTTTTGAATACTTCTGTGCAGCCAGCTGAAGAGAATGCTTTTTTTCTTATCCATGGTAATCCTAAGCTTTCCTCTTCTCTCCTTTGTCCTCATGTATGACAGACAGCCTAGTTCCCAACCTGTAATCAGCTTTCTCTGGAATGAAAAACAAACAAACAAACATGCCCCATGTGAAGAAGTTCAACATTTGCTTTACATTTTATTCTTCCTAATTGATAAGATAGCCTACTCTACTGAGGTAAAGGCCCTAGAGCAACTTCCTATAGAGTGTTTTGAAATTTTCATTTGTTCAGGTGTGCAGCCATGTGTGCACTGTTCCCGCGGTGAGGTCTGCTCACATACACAGCAAGACCCATTCTTGAAGTCAGGCCTGGAGAACAGCTATCATTTCTTAGCCTCGCCTGTGACTCACTGTGAGAAGTGACCAGAATGAATGAGACAAAGACTGATGCGATTAGCTTCCTTTTGTAATCTGTTTAACTCATGAGCTCTGCTCTGTTCCTTCTCATGGAAAATTAGTGCTGTTTTGCACATTGCATTTTTGCAGGGCAAAAGCAACAGAATGTCTCATATTATTAAAAGCCATTTTAGTCTACCATGAGGGTAGCCAGTGTGTTGGTCACTTAGGAAAGAGCCACAGTACATTCCGAGAAAGGGAAGGTATTCAAGTCCATCCTTTGTATCTCAACATCTTGTGCCCCAAAAATGTTCATTTCCTGGGATGCACAGGAGCGGGGGTATTCACCAACAGTTGGCATCTACTAGTGGACTTCAGGTTGCCTGCTAGGTTTTCCGTGGTCCCCCCAGAAGCTTACCTGTCACTCTCCGCCCGGTTAAAAGCCAACACTGGCATCTCCTTAGGCAGTGGGCACCTCAAGATTCAGCCCTAGTCCCAGCATCTCATCAGCTACATGGAACTGCCTTTTTTCTTCCCATACAGCATGTCGTTCCTGCCTTTCCCCTTGATTACATGAGAGGAGAGACAAGGAATGAGTGGAGGATAATCAATCTTTACAGGCGAACTAACCAACCTGAGCAGAAAAGGAACAGGAGGAGGTGAAGCAAACAGCCCACAGACACACACAGACACAGACACACAGACACACACACACACACAGACACACACACACAGACACACACAGACACACAGACACACACACACACACAGACACACACAGACACACACACACACAGACACACACACACACAGAGACACACAGAGACACACACACAGACACACACACACAGACACACACAGACACACACAGACACACACACACACACACACACACTCTGTGAGGCTGGTCTTCCTGCTCTGACCAGCGTCACGGCGTCAGGGACCGGGCAGCATTTATTCCAGTTGGGCGCGGTCTTTGCTGTAGGATGGATTAAATAGTTCTTTCCTATTTCTTTTACACCTTTTCATTATTTTCCCCAGTTTTATGAAGTTACAATTGACCTATGCATGACATTGTGTAAGTTTAAGGTATACAACATAATTGTTTGACATTCGAATTTATTATTGTGAAATGATTACCACAGTAAATTTAGTTAACATCCATCACCTCCCATAGCCATATATATTTTTTCTTACGGTGAAAACTTTAAGATCTATTCTCTTAGCAACTTTCAAATATATAATACAGTATAATTAACTGTATTATAATACAGTATAATTATAGTCACCATGCTGCACATTAAATTCCCAGATTATTTGTTATAAAGCCAGAAGTTTATATTTGTGACCACCTTTACCCATGCCCCTTCCCCCACCTCTGGTAACCACTAACCTGTTTTTTTCTATGAGTTTGGGTATTTTTTTAGATTCCATATATAAGTGAGATCATATCATATTTGTCTTTCTCTATTGGACTCGTGTCACTGAGAGTGGTACCTGTAAGGTTAACCCGTGTTGTTGCAACTGGGAAGATTTGCTGTATTTGTTTACCAAATACAAGAACACAAGTTTCTGCTGCTGATTAGAGAGGGCCTCTCCTGATGGAAGCTCACTGTGCCCCCTTCAGGAGATGCTTATGTGTACAGAAGTATTCACTCATTGAATGGCTATTTATTGAAAGTCTCCTAAGTACCAGGCACTGAGTTTGGTGCTGGGACTTCAACAATGAGCAAAAACATCTATGGACCAAATTTAAGTGAGTTTAGAAGATACTGGGCAGACTGATATTCTGCAAGAGACCATGGCCTGTGGGTTCAAATAGATCTGGCTTTGAATTCCAGGCCTGCCGCTTACTAACTATCATTCAGACTTCGGCACCATACAAGACTTCGTGGGATTATTCAGTGTGTTTGAGGGGATCAGTTTCTGCATGTATAGCTGGTAATAAGACACTTTTCATTTGCATCTTGCAAAGAAGCTCTTCTAGCTAGGAATTTTCATTACTAGTCTCTTCCTCATGGGATGAAGTTCTAGTAAATTGATAATTGCATTGTGCCTCTAAGCAGGAATAAGTAAGTTAAATATACTCCTGATCTATGGATTTATTAACATGTTCATCCTAGTCAATTTGAGCACCCTTTGGAACTATTATTAGGAAAGCCAGGGAGATGCAGGAGAAAGGAAGCCTGTTTGGGAGCAGGTGGTGGGAGCGGGCAGGAAGGAAGATGAGATTGAATCTGTAATGAACAAATACTCCTCTTCATTATATATTAACCAGACAGCTTTATTATTTAATGAAATGACTTGCCCCTTTATATCCTTCTTGTCTGGTATTTAATCACTGAACCGAGCATTGCTTCAGTGGTAAACTATGTCACGAAACTTCGGTCCCAGAATTTTAGGAGTCTGTGACTGGAGGGGTAGGATGATCAAGAATAGGGCCCCCATATTCTCAGCAATGGGTTCTCCTTAGGAAAGTCAGATAAGCAGGAACAGGAGAAAGGCAGACAATAAGAGGAGAAATAAACCAAAAAAAAAAAAAACCCCACAAACCTTTTATGTTCCAAATTATTAACACCTATAAACTTATGGTTCAGAGAGAGAATACTATAATGGTCAAAGATGAAATAACAATTATACAACTTGGATCCTAAAGGTTTTGAATCCTAACTCCTAGATCCCAGGGTTTTGGTTTGTTCTTTGTTTTTGCTTTTTAATTTAATTTTATTATTGTAAGAATACTGAACATGAGATAGACCCTCTTCTATTTTAAGTGTACAATACATCATTGTTAACTATAGTTACAATTTGGAAGCGGAACTCTAGAGTTTATTCATCTTGTTTTACAAGAACTTTATGCTCATTAATTAGTAAGTCCCCATATCCCCTTTCCCAGACCCCTGGCAACTAGCATTCTGTTCCTTGATTCTATGAATTTGACTATTTTACATGCATCATGTAAGTGGAATCAAGTAATATTTGTTCCACTTAGCCTACTGCCTTCAAGGTACACCCATGTTGTTGCACATTGCAGAATTTCCTTCATTTTTAAGGCTAAACAATATCACTGTGTGGGTATACTACATTTTCCTTATCTATTCATGTCTGTGTAGATTTAGGTTGTTTCCAGAACTTAGCTATTGTGAATAGTGTAGCAACGAGCATAGGAGTGTAAAGAACTCTTCAAGATCCTGATTTTCGTGGCTGATAGGCAATTCTAGCATTGTCCTTTGAGCCCCTCTAACACACACACATGCACATACAAACACACACACACCTGCTCCCCTTTTTAACATAATATGTGGAACTTTGTGCTTACACTCTTGGGCCGTGTCCTCCAGTTAATCCTCCAGGCACATGAGTCCGTGGTGTCAGGTTCCTGTTATTTTCTGTATCTAGAACAGTCACTGACGAGAGGTGATAAAGCAGAATGTGCACACCTAGGGAAGCGTTGTGGTCTGGAGAAATGTGCACCCTCCCTAGCTAGAAACATTCTGCTTCCTTTAGAGCAGCTATGAAGACATGTCTTACTCTGTATAGAAGAGGTCTTCGTGGGTTTTTTCAAACAGCAGAAAACAGGGCACTGCCAAAATGGGTGAAAGCTACCTGAAAACCCAGGAGGTGCTCCTTGTTCTCCAGCCCCGTCGTAGAAGAGGTGAAAGTGAAGCAGGGTGAGATCAGCCCACTAGCTCAGGGCCACCCAGGCAGAGCGTAGAGTTAGAACCTGTCTTTTCAATTTCAAGCCCTGTTTTGGTTTTTCTACTATGCCATTCCCAGAGCCATCAGAGAAACACTTGCACCACTCAGACCCAATTGTTTCATATAATTTGTGGGAATAACACCATTAGGATTCTGTTGGTCTCTTTTACTAGGGAAAAAGCGCTAATCCGCCTATGTATGAAGAACTCCTTCAACTCTCAAATGTGTAAATGTGTATAAGACGACCAGGGTCAGCCTGAGCATGCGCTCTTCACCTGCAGAGACCCCATGACTGATCACCAGCACGTGGAAGTATGACATAAGATACCATCTACTGGTGATAACATGGCCACATAAAGCTGTCTACATTTATTTGTTCCATCTCCAGAGAGGTCAGAGACGCTGGCAGTAGACCAACCGGCCAGATGGAAGGGTGCTTTTACTGTCACTACACACAGGAGGGTTCAGCTGGGAGTTACAACAATGCTGTTTGTCCCTAGTTACATGCTTTTCAGTGCAGGCTTTGGAAATCAGTGCAACCTGTGGGCGCTACCAGAGAGAAGTAAACTATGTCTATTGTACCCCTAAACATAAAGAGAATGTCACAGAAAGGGCTTGGGGTCAAAACTGAATGGGAAGTGAGGAGAGAGAAGACATTTAGCCTGCTACTCAGGAGGCAGTCAGCACAGGCTCTGGATTTAGATTGCCTGAGCTACAGTCGTGCCTCTGTCTCTGGTTTAAAGGAATTGCCTGGGAACCGGGTTCTGACACAGGGATATGATTGCACTGCTGAATCAAAACATGGAGGGGAATAAAGGAGTAGGGTGAGGCCGAAGGAGGAGTTGGATCCATATGATGCAGGCACAACGGAGAGCCCCATGGGTTGCTTGGGAGTTAGAATGACTTACTGGGATTACTCTCTAAAGCAGGGGTGCAAAACCCTTACACCTCTATACTCATCAGTCACTGGACTCAAGCAGTTCCTGGAGATGATCCTATTTAGGAGCTACGGGATCTCTTTCCAGCTGAGGAAAATCCCCCAAGAAGGTCTCAGCTGATAGCTGTCAGCTGTCAACTATTCCCAACAGCTGGGGAATGAGTACAATTGTTGTGAAGGTAGAATCTTGGTGATGCATGCAGTGTTCTCTATTGTCCACCACTTGTTCCACTCAGATCCAATTGTTTCATATTTGTGGGAATGGCACCATTAGGATTCTATTGTTCTCTTTTACCAGGGAAATTTAGACAAGAAAGTTGAGTGGAATAACTATAGGCCCTGCTACTGCAGCCGAACTTGAAGACACGATATAACTCATCATGCCTCTTCCCTACTATCCATGCTCAGTTCTCTGCACCCTCAGCTAATGCTCCTGTTTTTACCAAAGCTAGTTTGGTGGGGTGACAAATACCCTCATCAGATTTGAGGGATCTGAGTCCCTGGTGACCATGCTTTCCTTAGGCCATGGCCACTGCTCTTGTGTATTTACTATCAAATTTAGCAGGAGGCACTATTGTGGGTGATCTGGGTGTCTAACATATTCTTCCCTGTATATAGTATATAGTGTGCAAAAGCTACCCTAAATCAGGTAAATGATCAGAATCAATGACTCCTTCCTCCACCCTTTTCTTGTTGATCTCTTGGTATATGGAGACCAAAGTAACATGCAACAACCAAACATCTTAAAGTTTATTATAAAAGACATTTTCTCTGCCCATGGTGAATGTATTTCCCTCTGGGAACTATGGTTTCTAAAACTGCAAAGTTCAGAGTTGTGAGGTTGAAAGCACAAATTCTCCAAAAGTGTCATCTAGAATGATGGTAAATAGCACTACTTTAATTTCAGTCCTTGATTCCTAGACTAAAGCATTTATCTACTGAGGATGAAAAGCTAAAATGGGTGATTTTGTGTGTATTATGCATCTTTGATAATGGTGCTTTAAGTAGACACCTCAATAATGCCTTTAAAGAGCATCACAAAAGGGCACCTGGGTGGCTCAATCAGTTAAGCATTTGCCTTCAGTTCAGGTCATAATCTCAGGGTTCTGGGATCAAGCCCTGTGTTGGGTTCCCAGCTCAGCAGGCGTCTGCTGCTCCCTCTCCCTCTGCCTCTTCCCCTTCTGCTTGTTCTCTCCACCACCCCCCCTCAAATAAATAAATACAATATTTTTTTTGAAAGCATCACAGAAGCTCCTGGGTGGTATACTATGTGATTGGGTCTATGGACCCCATAGTCATGTGTCAACTGTCACATCTATTTTGCTGTAAAGTAGGATTATTAGACTGCAGTGATATTATACATAGTCCTGTGCTGGAGGATGAAATATGCTCTAGTCCCTAAGATCATAGTGCTGGTTGAGACCCTGAGAGCAGGCGAGGTAAATCCATATCTAGCTGGTGTGTTTATTCTAGTCAAGATGAATCTTTGTACTTTCTAGGGTGAGGAGAAGTCCAATTGTAATCAACTTGTCATTGAGTCATCAAGTGGGTGGTTGGTTTTGTTTTGTTTTGGTTTGGTTTTTGGTTCATTGGTCTTCTTGAGAGGGGGTGTCGTATTGGAGGCTCAGTATTGGTCTTTGTTAATGGAGGTTTGGACATTTGACACTAGCCTCGGTAAGTTAAAGTCATGCTGTTGAACTCATGTATAGCCTCCATTTCTACCACCATGTCTACTCTGTAAATCCATTGTGCTAGCACAGGGTGACCAAATATAGAGACTGGCCAGGTTATTCCATCTAGTTGGTTGTTTGGTGTCTGTTTTATGACAGATATCCTCTGATTAGTATTGGCATTAACACATAACATCAGGATCCTTGCACTTCATGCCTACTCTCATTCCTCTTATTTGAATTCATTGTTCCCAATCTTTCATTTTTCTTCAATGTCCTAAGCAACAAGACAAAGTATTTATTATTGTCCATTGTCACTGTATATATTCTTCCCCCAGGACACTTCTCTATCCATATAAAGAGGAAAAAAGTACACTTGCCAAAGCTTTGCAGACTGGGAGTATTTTACCTCCTTTTCCCCTTTTAATGTAACGGCTGAGTGTGGCTGAAACTTGGCTTTGTCTCTCTTCTGTCAGCTGGTCATAAGCGCTGCTCCCATGTAGCCACATGGTGAGCTGAAGGAGAGGAACCCAGGTATCACTGGTGGTTGATATGGTGTCTGGACCACCTGCCTGTTCAGCTTTCTTATGTCTTCTCCCAGAGATATTACTTCTATCTGATGATGTGGTGGACCTGATAGAACCCAGCTCATGGTAGATAATTATGGACATAAGGTTAATTGAAGCCCATTTGTCGGGATGTCAGAATACTACTGGTGCTGCCCCACCCTATATTCTGATTCTCCTACTGTAGCCTCCCCAAAATTACATATGACATCTTTTCCCACCATAGATATTTCTAATACCACAGGATCTGTAGGATTTATAGCCCAAGTAGCAGAACTACTTATGCAATAGCCTAAACTACTGGAGACCTCCTTCTTATTTTGAGTCTCAGCTGGTAATCTCTTGTATCATCTGGGAATGGGTCAGTATTTCTAAGTTTGAAATATGCTACCACCAGAGTCTGAACAGTCCTACCAGGATGCCATGTTCTATTAGCCACTTTCATAGCTTTCTATATAGTCAGACCATATAGTTGCTAATCTAGGTGTTTATTGTTATTGACAAAATTATGTCCCCTCTAAATTCATATGTTGAAACCCTAGCCTCCAGTGTGAAAGTATTTGAAGGACTTAATGTTCAATGAGGTCATAAGGCCCTAATGTGATAAGACTGGTATCCTTATGAGAAGAGAAAGAGACAGGAGGATTGTGTGCGCACAGAGGAAAAGGCAATGTGAGAACATAGAAGGAGTATCCCTGAGAGCTAGGAAGAGAGACTTCACCAGAAACCAGCTCTGCTCATACCTTCATTTTGGACTCCTGTCTCTAACAACTATGAGAGAATGGTATTCTATTCTGTTTCCCTAGTTCATGGTATTCTATTATGCATCCTGAGCAGACTAATATGCTCATTATGGTATTTGCGCCGACCTTGCTTTTAATGAAAATTCCACCAACTAGCCTCTCCTATAGCTATTACTGAATCCAGCTGTGTAACAGCATCTTCTATTGTAAGCTTCGGCCGGTGGAGGACAGCCACCACAGAGCTTCTCAGTGATACTTAATGATTCTATTCTCTAGCACACTCTCTATCACTGTAGTACAGGGAATACCTTGTGGGCTCTCCTGCTGAATCACTCAGCTGGTATATCTTCCAGCCTTAAATATATAGCCATTAGAGCATGCTCAGTCTCTAAGTCTTTTGATTCTTTCTTTCGATACCACCTTTTATTCTACCCAATTAGGTAATTTTTATATCACTTTTAAAAGATTCTTTACCACATTGATAACATCTCCTGAAATCCTTACCAGGTATTAAGTCCTGTATCCCAGGAAAGTGCTCATGTATCAACAAACTCCATTATCCATGTTCTGCCCTTGTTAATCTAGCATCCTCAAAATCCTGTCCCATACGTTTTCTTCTGGCTCCTGCTGCTACATGTTGGTGATATCTGGCAGCTCCTTCAGGATATAACCCCCTTCTCCCTTAGAAGATCCAGCAATTCTCTGGCCAGGTTATATGGTGATTTGACTCTAGTGTTTGATCGATGGGAGGGGAAGGGAGATGCAGGTAAACCCTGCAAGGCCATCCCTCTGAATTTTCTTGAGACAAGGTGACAGCTCTGGTCTTGAACTGGGAGGAACTGGCCACTTCTGCAAATGAAGAATGTTTAGAGGAAATCTGTGGTTTCAAGGTTTTTGAGTGCATAGACCCAGATATCCCTGTGCCAAGTCTCAAGATCCAATTTCTTTCCAACTAGGTCCCTTACATCTGCACAGCAGATTAGCTAAGGCTTATAAATCAACATTCTCTGGAATTCCACTACTCTTAAGTCCTGAAAGGGAGCCTGAGTTTTCCCTGCTTCAGGCTCAAGAGGTCCCTTCGTATGCTGCCAATGAGACCCTTTAACTTCCCTTTGAGCTGGTGATTAATCATTCTTAATCTTCTATTGTCTTTCTGGGATACATCCTGGACACTAAGCAAAAGCCATCGAATGTCATTGTCATTATAGTTAGTATTTACCAGATCTTCTCATCTTGCTGCTACCAGCACTCCCTCTGCCAGTTTCTGGCCCAACATCATTACTTGGAAAGTATTAACAATTGCATTGCTATAGCTTGTTGTAGTTGAGTGAGAGTCACTCCACCAAACACTAGGGCTTTTGCTTATTGCCAGTGAAATGGCCAATTCAGCTCTGAAGCCCACTGAAGAGTCCTCCCCTCCACCCGCCCCCTTGGGCCATTTCACTACCAACTGTCCTAGGTGGATTTCTCAAAAATAGACTTTGAGGAGATTCAAGTGCAAGAAGTTTATTAGAGAGTACCCATGGGAATGATGCCTGTAGGGTATGAAGGCACTAGAACTGAGCAGAAGAAGAGTGGAGCTGGGATGCTTTTGCAATGAGACCTCAGCTGATCTCACTGGGAGCTCCAGAGCTGGGACAAATCCTCACAAATGCATCTCTTAAGGTAAGGGAGGGGGGCAGGTTTTTATAGGCCTCACCCACAAGGCATTGGCTATAGGCTACGTCTCAGGAAGGGACATGACTTCAGGCTTTATGGTTTCTCAGCTGAAGACATTGCTCAGAGAGGAGCTTAGCTGTGAGTAGCCATCACCAGCTCCGCCCAGCTCGGGAATTTTCTTATTCCTGAAGGTATTTGCTACAGGCTGGCCTTGTCTTTGTGTCTTACTCCCCTAGCTATATATTCAAGAAGCTACTAGGATTTTAGGTTATTAAAAGGATTAGATCACTTAATTTATATAAAGTGCTCACTAGTGTATAGTAAGCATTCAAGAAAATCTTAGGTTCCAACAAAATATATTAGTGTTTTAGTAATAATACTAACCATGACATACATGAGTTCAAACTGTGTAGACTTGAGAGATGTGACACTCCACACTGCATTAAGTAATCCTCATTAAGTTGTTTTGTTGTGGAAAATAAAAGACCGCTAAGAAGCCAAGCGACATTTGGAGAAGTAGGAGAACTCAGGTTTATTTTACATTGGTGGACCCAGAGGAGTTCACTCTTGAAATTCTGGGCCCCAGGCAGTGGGGTTACAGCGCTTTCATAGGGCAATGCAGGGGGTCTGGGTCCAAGGGCTGTGCTGACTGCTGGGGGGGGGGGGGAGATTACTTAGCTGGGAACAGCAGTTAGGGCACTGCCAGAAGCTTGTGTCTGGAAGCCTGTCTACAGAAGCAGAAACGGCTGCTTCTCTCTTGCTCAAGCGGAGCTCCTGGTTATCTCTTAGTATTGCTAGTAACTTTCCATCTTCTGGGGCCTACCAACCTGGGCCTGCTCTGGGTAATTTTCCTCTTCAGTTTTAAATAATTCAAGTTGTTACCTGTAAGAATCCCTAAATAAATAGAAATGACATTAATGAGGATCTACTCCAGAAGTTTCCTTTAAGAATGTTCTTGCTACCATCTTGCCATGTTAGTTGGCAGGTATTAACAGAAGAGTATAGGCTTTTCTAACAGTCTAGAACTACCATTTTACAGGACGTTTCTAAGCTATAGTTCATAAATAAAGATCCTTGTTCTGGATTCTAGGAATATTAAGAAAATTCAGGGAAAATGGAAGAACCAAGAAATCAGTGTGGGGAGTTTTGGACAACTGGGGTGGACATTGAGGAACAGTGGGGAAAATATTTATTGACTATTATATAATAAATGGAAGCCAAGTATTGATAAGTTAGATCAGCTTATTTGTGAATCCTGAGTCAGATTCTTATATCTAAAGGTTATCTTAATAGGTACAAGCTTATAAAAAGCAACTGTTTCTCATGACTTTTTAAGGAAGCATAACAATCCTGCCTAACTCATACATTTGTTGTAAAAACTAAATAAGACAATTTAAAGTGTTTAGCACAATGCATGTTTCATGGTGAATATGTATATTTATTGGCTATTAGAATTACCATTAAGCATCTATCAAGAGCAAGACAATCGCAATGTGGTGATGATGATAAGTAATAGAGCATATAATTGAGAACTACCCAACCTAATATTTGTCCTCAAGGAACTTATGTCATATTTCCTTATGGTGCTTGAAATAGTCTCTGGACCTACCTTGAAAAAAGTTCACAGTCAAGCTCTGTACTTGGACCTTGGAAGAAAGAAACTGGTACATATTTCAGGTATGGAAAAATGTTTCAATCATTTGCCTTTTAACCAATGTTTTCTAGCTGCTCTGTTTCCTCTATTGTTTGTCTCCTCCTGTAGCAAAGTGTTTAAACTCTTTTCATTTAATGACAGGCAGTAAAAGGGCACTGTGTTTCTGCAGGACCTGGCTAAAATTTGTTGACATTCAGCTAAAATTGTATAATCCATTCATTATTTATAGACCTGTTCACATAATGGGAGATGTTTCTTTTTCCTTTTAAAAAAAAAAGCCACACAATAAAAATGTTTAATTAATGGCATGTGCAAGTCTTAAGCAAAGATTTACTTGTTTTGTGGATTTAGCAAATTCTTTCAGCCGATTCCTCCCAGATGCTGACAAGCTTGTTTGTTTATATTCATTAGCTCTTCTAAAACCCAGCCAAGTATTAGGATTATTTTTTATTGTAACTCAGGTAGTTTCTGAGATAGGGGATGTGTGTCTTCAGCATTTTACCCACCACATTAGACCCTTTATGAAGCATCTCCAAATCTTCAAAGCAGGAATTAGATGAATCTGTCCCACCTTGCTGGAATATAGAGAGCAATTCTCAATTAGAAACTATTTATTATCAACTACTCACTTATAGCCACATCAACAATGTGTTTTTCTAAATCTTCCAGTAATTTTCCCTTAGTCTTTTTTTAAAATAAAGATTTTATTTATGTATTTGACATAGAGAGAGAGAGAAAAAAAACAACCAAGGGAATTGGCAGGCGGAGGGAGTGGGAGAAGCAGGCTCCCCACTGAGCAAGGAGCCTGATGCAGGGGTTCAATCCTAGGACCTGGGGGATCATGACCTGAGCTGAAGGCAGACACTTAACCAACTGAGCCACCCATTATATTTACTAAATTATTTCAATTGTCTCAAAATTAGAGACCTACACATTTGTAGGTGGACAACCTAAAGCCAATTGGCTACTGGGACAAGATTCCCAAAAGTTTGCACTGTAGAAGGAAATAGAATGACACCATCAGAGAGACGACGTCCTGGAGATAATCATTTATGTATAGGTGGGGCCTCAAGTAAGAAATGAAAGGTCCTGCCATAGCTCACTTTTGGCTCTTTCTTACTGAATTTAGGTTGGTATGTTCTTATAACTCCTTTTCTGTGCATTGATATTCTTTGAAACCTCTACCTTCCTAGCTCAGCATTTTAGTAACCAAGTTAACCTCAGTGCTTAAGTTCCCAGCATACTTGAAAGTCAGAACAGTTCATTTTTTTTTAACATTTGCCTCTTCCATACAACAGATTTGTTTTCAATATTAATCATGAAATGAAAAGATTAGCCAGAGGTAATACTAGATGGGAGAGAGGAAGAAAATGAAAACTGCAATTTTCCTTTATTGAAATTCATATATGTAATCATGCTAATTAACAAATAATTAAAAATAATATAATGTTAAAAAAGAAAAAAGTAATAATTAACAATTTTAAGTACATTATGTTTTTAAACAAAGGGGGAAAGGTATACCTACATATTGGATGCAGTAATGAATAATAATATGACAGTTTCTGATTTTATACCTTACCTTCTGCAAATTAGTAAATGATCTCATCCAAACTCATCCTTTTCACACTTTCCTTATCAGTAGAATATACAGCCTTATTTGTCAATCTTAATCTGTCCTTATTGATAGTTTAAGAAAACATTTTATTAATCTTAGTTTCAAAAGTTTCTTTCACATGAAGCAATAGACAAATCATTAGGAAAAATCTTAAACTCCAGGGTAAGTTTGCCAGAGACATAAAAATTCCTTTTCATAATAAATTACAGAAATTATAATAATTTCCATGTTTTTTTCTTCCAAATTGATTTTTTTTCAGCTTTTAAGTGTTGCTTCAGTAGAAAAATTTTGAACACACATAAAAAGTTCTAAGTGGTCAAATACAATGACAGAATTAAACCAACTCAAGTTCTGTATCTTGGTTTTTGTAGTCGCTGCACTATCATTATTTTGTTTCTTCTTTTTAAATGCAGGACTATATAGAGCTATAGACCTTCCAGATGCACTGTGCCTTCAGCAATTTCAAACCATTCTGAACATTAAAAACACAGAACTAATATGTGTAGGTTAGTATGATTGCCTTCCATGTAGAACACAATGTTTATTAAAGAACAATAAACTAATTTAGATCTTATACCTATATTTTAAATGCAGTAATAACTGGAATAATTACTTAAAACTTAGACCAACAAAATATATTTTTTCTACGAAGGAGTGTTTTATCACTGACATTGTTTAAAATTATTGGTTCACAGTGATAATAAAAAGTAGACAGAGACACAACTACACACTTATTAGAATGGCCAAAATTCAGAACAGTTACAGTACCAGATCTGGCAAGAATGTGAGCAACAGGAATTCTCTTTCATTACTTTGGGAATGCAAAATGGTATGCTTTGGAAAACAGTTTGGCACTTTCTTACAAAACTAAACATGCTCTAACCATATGATCCAGCAATTATGCTTCTTAATATTTACCCAAAGGCATTGAAAACTCATGTCCATACATAAACTTGCACAGAGATGTTTATTCATAATTTCCCAAATTTGGAAACAACCAAGGTGTCCTTTACTGGTGAATGAATAATAGTAGACTGTAGTATAACTAGACAATGGGATGTTATTCAGAGCCAAAAATAAATGAGCTATTGAGTTATGAAGAGACAGAGCAGAACCTTAAATTTTTATTATTAAGTGAAAGAAGCCAGTCTGCAAAGACTACGTACTGTATGATTCAAATTATATTGCATGCTGGGAAGCATAAAACCAAAGAGACAGTAAGAAGATTTAGTGATCTCCAGGGATGGGTGTGAGGGTGGTGGAGGGTTGAATAGGCAGAGTACAGAGGATTTTTAGGGCAGTGAAAAATTCTGTGAGGTACCACAATGATGGATCGATCATTAGACATAGAATATCCAAACCCATAGAATACAAGAGTGAGCCATGATGTGAACTATGGACTTTGGATGATTATGATGTGTCATTATAGAGTTATCAGTAGTAACCAATGTACCACTCTGATGGGGGATGCTGATAAATGGGGGAAGCTGTGAGTTTGAGGGGCAAGAGGTATATGGAAAATCNTGAACTATGGACTTTGGATGATTATGATGTGTCATTATAGAGTTATCAGTAGTAACCAATGTACCACTCTGATGGGGGATGCTGATAAATGGGGGAAGCTGTGAGTTTGAGGGGCAAGAGGTATATACCTTCTAAACCTTCCCCTCAACTGAGCTGTGAAACTAAAACTTCTCTAAAAAAGTAAACTCTAAATTAAAAAAAAAAAGTAGACTAAGATGATTTGGTAGTATTATTGTTTTTAAATCTTCAAAAGAAAATACCCTCACCCCCATTTTTGTTTGCACTGGGACAGACCACCCCCACCACTTGCCCTTGTACCCTGCGCTCTGCTTCCTTCTGGAGTTTTGTTGCTCACCCTCTCAGAAAAATTTCCTGTAAGCTTAATGATCTTGTATCACAAATACACCAGGGCTAATGCAATCTACTCTAAGCCATTCTCTGCATTTTCTGATGAATTTGTCAAACCAAGTAACCATGGAGGAGGACTGTGGGCAATTTTAATTTTTTTTAAGAGAATGGAAGAAAAAAAAATATGCCTGAAAGCAAGGGAAAGTAGATGAGACTCAACAATAAATCAGAGAGACTGAACTGCCCCAGCTAATTCAGTCAGAAAGGAGTAAACAACTGCAGAGGCTTGATTCAGACTATTACCTTTAATGCATTAGGAACAAGAGACAGAAGAGAGAAAATGACTAAGTAATACATGTGAATTTCACACTTCACACTTTGTCACTTAGCATAGCTTCTACCTTGCTCCTATCATCCTGCACTGATACAACATCTGAACAATAGAGAGAGGCAGGAATAATGGGCTCCTTTTTGGAGAAATTAATTCAGTGAGACATAAATAAGAATACTCTTCTAAAAGAGAGATTCAAAAGCAAATGTGTAGAAAACAACTTGAGCTAGGAGGGGCAGCAGAAAGGCAAACACCGGGAGGGAAAAAAGAATTTGAGTCCTTAAACCATGAATTCAATGCTTGCATCCACTCACTCCTTTCAACGAAATATATTAATAATTTATTAATGTCAAGTATTGTTCCAGGTGATGAAAAATACAAGTGTAAACTAATCTCCATGATCTGTGCTCTGACCCACTGATGAATTCAAATTGTCACATTTACACAAAATACCAAATCTCCATATTCTGCACCTCTAGCTGTCTGATTAGGAAGCAGTCCAGTTTTTCCAACCATCCCTCCTCTTCTGTTTTTCTCTTTAGACACAGCACTGGAATGGGGTTGCCGGGGAGGACTGTCTGCCGTTAGGAAGCCTGGTTTCCTGGAGGATTAGGCAAGGTTCAGATCATAAATGCTTTTCATGCCATGCAAAGGAGTCTGGAATACTTAGACAATGGAGAAACCACTGAAGGAATTTTAACCCACAGCAGTCACTGAGAGATTTATGTTGTTTCAGGAATTTAATGCTGGTGTAATAGGTTGAATGGTGACACACGACCACCACCCCCCACCCAAGGGGGAAAAATGATATATCTCCACATCAAATCCCTAGGATCTGTGAATGTGATCTTATTTGAAAAAAGAGACTTTGCAGATATAATTAAGTTGAGGATCTTGAGATGAGTTTATTCTGTATTATCTGGGTAGAGACTAAATCTGATGACAAGAATCTTAAGAGACAGAGGAGATCAGACACATACAAGAGATGCTGATGGGAAGGCATGCCAGAGAGATGTGGCTAGACGCCAAGAAAGCCAGCAACCATAAGAAACTGGAAAGGTAAAGAAGGGTTTCTCTCCTAGAGTCCCAGAGGGCATGTAAGACTGCCAACAACACCTTGACTTCTGACCTCTAGAAGTGCCAGCAAATAAATTTATTTTGTTTTAAGCCACCAGTTGGTGATAATTTGTTATGGTAGCCACAGGAAACCAACGCAACTGGTGGCAACATTAAGGCTGTGCTTGATAGAGGAGTACGGTCAGACACTGTTACACAGGACCTACTTAAAAGAATCTCCACCAAAACGTTAACTTTGGATGATGGGACTCTATGTAACTTTTATTTTTCTCTTTATTTTTATTTATGTTTTCTAGTCTTTATAGAACTATAAGCACATACTTCTGTAGCTAAATACCGAAAAAATAAGCCAAGTGAGATAATAAGGACTTGAACCGAGGTAGTAGAAGGCAGGATTGAGAAGGGAAAATGTTCCTGATCTATCTGTCTGTCTGTCTGTCTGTCTGTCTATCTACCTATCTGTCTGTCTATCCATCTATCTATCATCTATCTAAAAAATATTTTCTGGGTGCTCACTAGATGCTATTTTAGGCTTTGTACAGACAACAGTGGCTATTGCAAAGAAAAACATAGATCTCTGTCTCATGGATCTTACATTCAAGGAGAGAAAGCCATAGGGTTTTGAGCAAAGGCACAGACAGCTTAGTTTTAAAAGGATCACTCTGCATGCCGTGTGTAGTGATATTAAGAATAAAGTGAAAATGAGAACAGTTCAGTGGCTATTCCTATTCTCCAGGTGAAAGCATAGCGAGTGGCTTGTGGACATGACCTAGGAGGCTGGAGTTTCTTCCTGTGACTGACTTGAATAGAGCCAAAGGGAATAATGAAATTACCTTGATGTTTTCAAGGCATATAGTAACAGTGAGGCTGTAAGTATGGGGTGTTGAGAAAGGCTCTTGGTCTGACACCCGGTTCTTCATTGGTGCACATGGAAGCAGGGAGGCTAGGGGTGCTGAGTCAGCCTTGTGAGTACTTCAGGCTCTCTCCTGAATCCTACTGATGGAGTGGCCATGGTACTCAAAATGAAGTGATCCAGTGCAGCTGACCAGGAAGGAAGACTTTACTGATGGATAACATCCCTGGATCTGTTCCTAGTCCTCAACTCCATTTCTGAGGACACCGCACATGGCACATAACTTGCAGAAACAATCCCCATTGCTTGGCATCTCTTATCACACAAGAATATGTTGTAATAAATTAGGGGGTAAGAAATCATTCCATGTGTTCAGTTCTAAGGTAAGGGACTATGCCCAACTACTCTCTAACAAAATGAACACAGGAGGATCCCTGATGATATTTTTGTGGTTGATTATCAGGGTATACTTGGGAAACAATTTTAATTATAGGAAATTGCCCAGCTAACTGACAGTATTGGTCACTGAGCTAGCTAATGACAAAAATCACTTGCCCTCTTTCTTCAAAAATAACAATGTAATTGAGAAGTAGACCAGTTCCACACAAACTATTCCCTGCACAAAGCTTTGTAATTATCCATTCCAAAAAAGATTTGTCAATGGCTAACGTCTAATCCAATTCCTAAAATGGTGCAAGAAAATTAAAGCCCTATGTAGAATGTTCAAAAGTGAGGCTTATTTGTTTATTTTTTTTAATTGAGAACTAGAAATAGAATGAACTGATCAAACAGCTAATGTCAATGCCTCGAGCAGCAGGGACAGAACTTCTGGGCTTAGATTGAGTTGCCAGTCATTTGGGCAGCCCAAAAGTAAAGGGTAGATGAGGTAAATATTACAGTATTCTCAGTGTCTAGAAAAAACCACCATACTTTATGCATAAGCCTACTTTATTATACAGATATCCCACCCCGGTTTGCTTTAAAATGATTTCAGATGCTGCCAAACATTTGAAGTCTTCTTCAGATCTCTGCTCCCTTGGGGCACCTGGGTGTCTCCGTTGGTTCAATGTTGGATTCTTGATTTCCTTTCAGGTCATGCATGATCTCAGAGGCATGATCTTGGGGTCATGAGATCAAGCCCCGCGTGGAGTCCCACAGTGAGCTCCATACTCAGTGCAAGATTGTCTCTCTCCCTCACACCCTGCCCCTTCCCCTGCTCTCTCTCTTCCTCTCTTTTAGTCTATACATGCCTCTAGTCCCTAAGACAAGGGACTAGATTAGAGTCTAACAGGCTGTAGTCTGAAGACACTGGCTAAGGGATTAGGGGAACTGTGTGACTCAACGTTCTGGGTCACGGAAAGTAATTTTAAGGAGGAGGGCCTATAATCTTCTATTTCTGAATCTTGGACTGTCTGGCTTTCCTACTACCTATGGAATTAATGTGGAAAATGCATCGTTAATTTAATTGATACCAACGGTTACAGTTCTCATCTCACCAAGCCCCTTGTTGAGTTGGGGTGATTCTCTGGATGGAGGATTTTTGTAAGAGGAACACATGATAACCCCTCCTCCACGTTCCTCAAATAATACCTTGCGTACCTCTCTCTGTGTGTTGATGGCTTTGTCCTACACTTTGTAATTTGGCAGGCAGTATAGCCTCTTACTAGAGGGCAGAGGCTTACATGTGCTGCTTATGTTTGTATCCAACAAAACACCTAGTACACTGTTTTTTGCACATAGTAGGGACTCAGCTTTTATCTGTAAAATTGAAAGGGGAAAGGAGAACAAGATTGAGACATAAAACGATGTTTCCACAAAGACTACAATGAATGCATCTCTTTCTAAATTACTTGAGTAGTGCAGATAAATGCAACAGTAAAGCTCTGTTTAGGAATACCTGCTTTCTGTTTGTCCCTTAACCCTTTAATCCTTAGTTCAGAAAGCTCTCTTTATTATGGATCCCACTTCTATTTCTATTTAGGATAGTTTGATAATCAAGCTATGATTATATATGCCTAACATCGGTTCCTCTATGACAGATGTGTGATTCATTCCAATCATCTTAACTCCGTATGCAGATGTTCCTACACTATTCCATTTTCTTAATGACACAGTCTCCAAGGGCTACACCTGTGAGGGGAGGCAATCCACAAATCTACAGAGCTTAAAGAGAACTACCTTTCCCTGAGGTCTTCTCCCCAAATGTTGGGAAATGTAAGTGATTATTTTAACAAGCAGAATTTCTTCCCCCTCAAGTCATGACCTGGTTATATCAGATAAATTCAAAGCTTCTGGGCAAGCACCTTAAGGCCATATCGTTTTTCCTCTCACAAGTTTTTGGCTGCTTGCCTTCACACTGCAAGCTGGCAGACTTCATCCTTTAAAAGCTTAATTACCTGAAAACCCACTGGGCACCTAGAATACCTGTAGTTCTCAGCCCTAGAGCTTGAGAAAGGATGGAATAGAAATCTAATGCACTTGACCTTCTCACTTCCTGCTCATAGTCCATGCCCCTATTACATCTACTCAAATCTTTACTGAGGCCAGAAGTGCCAAGGACTTTTGCTGACAGACATTTCTAAAAAAGCTCCTATTCATCTGAAAGGCATTGGGCCCCCTAGACCAGAGATCCTCAAAAATATCGTCCCCATACCTTACGCTAGCAGCCTCAGCAGCACCTGGGAATTTGTTAGAAATGAAATTCTTGGGTTCTAGTCTAGACCTCCTTAATCAGAAATTCTGGGGGTGGAAATCTGGCCCCTGTGTTTTGACAAGCCCTTTAGGTGATTCTGATACCAGCTACAGACTGAGAACCGCTGTACTGGGTAATTGAACCAATGGCATTTGGCTGTAAGCCGTGGAGCCACTATTTATAACGCCACACAGCACTCACTAACCTGTCTCAGGAGTTGCAGGAGTGGGTGAGCTCATTTCAGAGCAAGGGCTCGAAACTTTGGAGGTGCTTGGATAGCCTGTTGGGTGCATTTGGAAATACAGGATATCCTCCTGTGTGGCCCAAGGAACTGAAGGAATTCAGAGGACTCAAAATGTGAGTTGGTGAAGCCTGGGGCTGGCGAAAGGGACAGAGCACCACAGTTACCGTATCCTTTTAGATTTGACCATCTGTGTTATTATTTTCTGCCTTTCCTTCTATCCCATAAGTTTTGCTTTTTAGTGTTCCTCTTATCAAGGGTGATTCAAAACAAGGATTTATCAAGTTCTGTGTGTAAGGTGCACATCAAAAATACAAATCCTGGGGCACTTCGGTGGCTTAGTTGGTTAAGCATCCGACTCTTGGTTTTGGCTCCGGTTATGATGTCAGGGTCATGAGATGGAGCCTTGAATCGGGCTCCCTGCTTAGCAGAGACCCTGCTTCTCCCTCTCCCTCTGTTCCACCACACTCTGCTTGCTTTCTCTCTCTCTCTCTCCATTTCTCTGTCTCTTATAAATAAAATTATTTAAATCTTAAAAAGTAGGAAAAACACGAGCATAATTTTAAGATACTCAAACAAAAAGTTACCTATTGTATGCAAACATATTTCAGGGAAAGTTCCTTTGGAATGCAGCCTCCTAAACTAGAGTAAATGTCTTCATTTGGCACCCGTTCTCTACTGCAAACACAGGCACAGCCCTGGCATAGTTCTGCTCCTATAATGCAGCGTGAAACCATAAGAGACTCCTAATCTCACAAAACAAACTGAGGGTTACTGGGGGGTGGGAGGGTAGGGATAGGGTGGATGGGTTATGGGGAGGGTTTGTGCTATGGTGAATGCTGTGAAAGGTGTAAGCCTGATGATTCACAGACCTGTACCCCTGGGCAAATAATAATTATAAAAATAAAATTAAAAAAAAACTGTACGCATTTTAGTTTTCCTTTAATCCAAGCATTTAAGCTGGTTAAAGGATCACCTTCTCTAAAGATTTCCAGAGGGTCCTTTTCAAATCCACATCATGGTGTATGTTTTATTTTAACAAATCTAAGTTTTCATTAGGCCAAATTTACATAAAATAGGATCCAACTTAGTTAACCTTTTAGTAGGAAAGAGGGAGGGCAGATGGACACATAATTTAGGGTTTATAGAAACTTTCTTGGAGGCTACCATTTGGAAAAGCAGACCATAATCCTGTATGTAAACACAAGTAAAAGTGAAGTTCAAGTTAATCTAGCTTTATATTAGGAAGTACGGAACTTGTCTTCTAGTCTCTTAAGAATTTCTCTGTCTCATATATATATATATATATATATGAGAGAGAGAGAATGTATATACATATGTATGTATACGTGTATAATTTGACCTAAAAATACCTACTTTCTTCTGAGATTTTAACTGATACTTTAGACATATGATTTAATTTCAACTTCAATGGATTATTAGGATGATCTAAAAACACAAACTGTTTCATCACTATGGAAATACTGAGTTAATACAAACAATTACTAGAATTGGAGGAAACCTGCTGTTTTATGGATTCGTAACATTTTCCTCAGTGACCCATTACAGGCCCTTTCCCCATCCCATCTCACCTCTCTGCTTGCTCTACTCCTAGGCCCGCCCCTTCTGTCTCTCAGGTTGAACTAGTTTAAAAGAGAGGCCACAGGATTGCCCCCAGCTGAAAGGGTGGCATGGGATTGGGACTCTTTCATTAGAAGCACGTACCCAGCAAAAGTTTTTTTTTTAATTGAGCTATAATTGTCATAACCTTATATTAGTTTTAGGTATACAACATAATGATTCAATATTTGCGTATACTATGAAGTGATCATCACAACAAATCATGTTAACATCCCTTACCCTACATAGTTACCCTCTCTTTCTTGTGATGAGAACTTTTAAGATCTATTCTCTTAGTAACTTTTAAATACACAGCACAGTACTACTAGTGATATTTACTCTGCTGTACTTTACATCCTCATGTTTTATTTTAAAGCTGGAAGTTTGTAGCTTTTGTCCACTTTTGCTCATTTCTTTCACGTCTCCACTCCCTGTATCTAGCAACCACCAATCTTTTTGCTGTATCTGAGTTTTTTTTTTTTTAAGATTTCACATATGAGATCCTAAGGTATTTATTTTTCTGTCCGACGTACTACATTTAGCCCAACACCCTCAAGATCCATCCATGTTGTTGCAAATGGCACGACTTCCTTCTTTTTTGTGGCAGAGTAATATTCCATAATATATGTGTGTGCGTATATGTGAGTTTGTGTGCACACGCATGTGTGTGTAAACATTCTTCATCCATCAGTGGACACAGGTTGTTTCCATAACTCGACTATCGTAGTAATGCTGCAGTGAACGTGGGTGTACATACTTTTTCCAATTAGTGTTTTCTTATTTTCTTTTTTAGGTAAATATCTAGAAAGGGGAATTGCTAGATCATAGAACTGTTCTAATTTTAATTCTTTGAGAAACCTCCATACTGTTTTCCATAATGGCTGCACCAGTGTACATTTCCATTAAGAGCGCACTAGATTTCTTTTCTCCACATCCTCACCAACACTTAGTTCTTGCGTCATTGACAGCCTTTCTAACAAATGTGATGTAGTATCTAGTGGTTGTGATTTGCATTCTCTGAAAATTAGTGATGTGTAGCATCTTTGTATGTACCTGTTGTAGGTCGTCTTTAGAAAAATGTCTCTTCAGATCCTCTGCCTATTTTTTAACCAGCCTGTTTTTAGAACTGTTGAGCTGCATGAGTTCTTTATACATTTTGAATATTAGCCCCTTATCAGATGCAACCATTTGGTAGGTTGCCTCTTGGTTGTGTCGGTTTCCTTTGCTATGCAGAAGCTTTTCAGTTTGACTTAGTCCTGCATGTTTTGTTTCGCTTCTGTGGGTTTTGCTTGTGGTGCGAAATTCAAAAAATTGTCACGAAGGTCAATGTCAAGGAGCTTACCGCCTATGTTTTCTGAGAGTTTCACAGTTTCAGGGCTTATGCCTGATGTCTTTGTGAATTTATGTGTCATCCTTGTACAGGGGCCATGCTAATCTTCTCTGTATCCTTCCAATTTTAGTGCACGAGCTGCCCAGGTGAGCACAACAAAGTTTGTTTTAACATCTCAGCGTATGTATATACTTGTTTATCTCCGTGTATTGGAGACAGCAGGGATTAAAGTTAATCTGAGATACAAACCAATGCACTGAATGTGTACGAGACAAGAACTACTCTATCTTATGGGAATAAACTGCTATCAACTAATCACCTAATCCTGGAAGTGCTGAGTTAGGGTCACAGCATACGTGATGCGCTTCTTGCACTTTCTCCAAATGTACACTTGCCCCCAAAGAGATTTATGTTGACCTCCTCCTCTGCTAGTCAAACTCGAAGAGTATTAAACAGTGATCTTAGGTCTCTAACCTCAAGGCTGGAGTGGGTTGTTATTTTTCTAAAGACAATGCTTCCTCCAAGCACATTCTGTAGGCTTCTCTGTAGGAGAACATGTGGGATAGCCTTCCTGAGAACATTGGGGGATAAGCTGCATGCCCCAGCCCTGTCTGTGGGGTCGACCTTTGTACCTGGCATTTTAAGGGGTCAAACCCCCCACTTTGGGGCCAAGCCAAGAGAGGAAGCCACGTCATAAATCCATCGTGGGGACCACAGTGACCATGAAGAGCTGGCTCTGTCCTTCCAGGAGGTTACTCCAGCTGTTTTCCCTCACAATCTGGTTCTGAGTAGACCAAGGGAAACAGAGGATGAGGCTGTGCTCAGGCTCGATTATATCTTCACATTGCCTGTGTTTAAAAACCCCTAAAAGCTGTAATGGCTTAATTAAGCTGGTGATTTTGTGGCCTGCTTCTCCTCACAGTCTAAGGCTTTCTCTTTCACCGAGAAGTCAGGGACCATTTTCCTTGCTGGGCTGGCTGGCTGCGGTGAGGCGCAGGGGCTCTGGGACGGGGAAAATGAAGAGCGTGGGCCTTGGTGGGAGCTACATTCCCCTTGTGGCAGAGGGCCCACAAATCTCCAGTCCTTTGGAGTACATAAAACTGGGCTCTGAGGAGCGAGTAGGCATTAATTTAGGAGCTAGAAAGGGAAGGGAGAGTTTTCACATGGTGAAGCTTGTCTTGAATCCACCCACTAAAACACTGCCTCAAGGGAAAGAAAATGTAGGTTATGACTTGAGTGTTAAGAGCAAGGAAAAGCAGGCCCTCCTGTAAGAAAGCAGTGTAATGCCACCCCAATATAGCCCTGCCGTTTATCTGAGTGACATCATTCCTACTTCACATGATTTATAACCTTGGAGGAGCGTTTTAATGTCCTTGAGTAGACTTTCAACCTTCACCTCAAGGTGGTTTGACCCCTGCTAAGCAGAGCTCTTCTTCGGAGTCACCCCCCTCTGCTGACAGAAGGGGCTTGTTAGAGCTGCAAAGGTTTCTATTTTGATATATGTATCTTGATATTGTTTGAGAAACCCTTTATTTAGGCAAATACCGAAGCATTTGTCCAAAGCAAAAATTCCCTTCAGAAAATTAATTGCTGATCACTTTTATTTTTTTCAAAGTGCAGCTGAAGCTCTAGGCTGAAGACTCAGACTACTTGTTTCTCTAATAACCTCGCTTTGACTAAAGTTAGCAACTTAATTTTCCTTCTCTTTAATGTGGGATAACATACTAGTTCTCACCTTCCATGTTTGGTAGGATTTCATCAAATCCTACATGTAAGACCCTTGGCACCATGCCTGGTTCTTCATCACTCATTGTTACCTTACCATATTTTATTAACTTCACCGATCTCCTATTCTATAGGATTTATACTTAAGGCCATACCCAGCAGTTGAGTATTGGATCAGGGGTCAGATAAAAGGAGAAGGACACCTATTTGCTTCTCTTACTCCTCAGGGTTATAGAGAGGTGATCAGTGACCCAATTGTACGAAGTTTGGCTGATTTGGAATTCTGGTGTCTGCCTTTTTATTTCTCCTTTAACAGCTGCTTGCATTAGCCTTTTGGGAATTGAGCAAAAGAGTTTTTCATTTTTAGGAAGCCACATGTTCTCGATCTTTAAATCAAAGGTGAGATGCAATGTGCCATGGCAGTAATCCAAAGTTTGGAGGCCACATGGACTTTCTGGCTTAAACTCATTTTCTATGAAGTCAAAATTCATCCTTAGCTTTTGAAAGCACCGAAGGCGATGAGCTGAGACAACAGTGAGCAGACATGAGAAGAAGGCCCCTGGTGGCCAAAATGAGGCTTCTCCCTCTCAGTTTTTAATGGCATGCAAAAGGCATTAATCCACACTTTCATTTCCTATTAGCCAAATAGAAATGTCTTGAGATAATGGGAATACCTTATGGCATAAGTGACTTTCTAAAGTATCTTATTAGAACTCCTTATCTGTGTAAATGAGGCAGCACTGGGGCTTGACAGCCAGAATACACCTCCTAAAGACGGATGGTTGGGACCAGCTCACAAAGAAGTTAGCCCAATACCACTGGGGAAACTTCCAGGGGACATGGTAGCTCTCACCCTTCCTCAAGTACAGTGACTGACATGTCACCTGTAGGTCACTTCCTTGTGTGACGGCTCTACCGGAGATGAAATCGGGTTTCCCAAGTGCCTCTCAAGAGCCATTAGGACAAATGATGCTGCCACACATGCAGGTTGGAATCTTCCTGCAGAGAGCAGAGAGAAAAGTCATCCCGGAAGAGTATTCAATGTGCTTTGATGCCCTAGGTTTCAGAAGCACCCTTTTTCAAAAGAAGGTTTATAGATGATCGAGGATGCTTGGCTGATGTTTAATGTAGAAAAGATAATGTGGATCAATGTTGGAGAAAACTCAAAACCAGTACCCTCCCCCCAAAAATCCCAAATCCCTCAAAATGAAAACCATCCCTCTGAAGCATCTGTCCCTTTAGAAAGGATGGCTATGTTTTGTTTGGGGAAAAAAAAAGTCTGAGGATGTACAAGGCAGAGCTGGGGACATCATATTATCGAACTCCCATCTCCACCTTCCACTCCACTTGACCTGCTCTGCCTTCCAGGGGCTACATCACCTTCTTCCTTGCAGTAAGCTTCTTAGTATTCTATTCAGATTTACTTGAAATGACGAGTCCTTTTCTTCATGTTCCCGGGGGGACTCTGCCAGCAGCCCACAGTGTCCAGCACTGACATTGTTTTCCTTTCTGTAGCTTTACTTTCCCCTTATTAGACTACCTCTCAGTATTGTCTGTTCATGTCAGTAAATACAACATTTCCTTTGAAAGTGGGTTTGTTCTATAAAGATTCACTGACCTCTGTTGTAAATATTAGTATACTTCCATCGTAAAGATAAACTTTCTATATTCAGATTTTTCTTGTATGTTTTTTTCCTTTTTGTTGTTTGGTCATCTGAGTTTTATGATTGAGGTTTTTTTTTTTTATAAAACGCAGTACATTTGATTTTTTTAAAATGTTGGCTGTTTATCTTGCTATGTAAATCAATTTTTCTACTCTTCTCCTCATCAATAGTATTGCTTTCAGTTCCTCTAACATATTTCAGGTAAATGGTTAAATCGGTGTGGCCACAGTTAGAGACCCATCTGAAGTCTCCTGCTGAAGCAGAAAAGATGAACACAGTTAATGGGTAAATGATAGGCCAATGCTGAGGTCGATATTTACCCCACTGTACAATAAATCTTGATAACTGGCTAACTACCAAAACAAGATGTCAATAATCATTATAATATGCTACATGCTTCCTGAATAATCTCATTAGAAAAGTATGGAAATTCAGGGGATAAAAATTGCAGAAATTTTGTGGTATTCTTTTCTTCCTGAAAGGAAACCATTTCTATATCAAGGTAAAGATCTTGAAATCAGTGGTTTTCAAGATTTTATTTGAGAGAGAGAGCATGTGTGCATGCAGAGTGGTGGGTGGAGGGGGTGGGGTCAGGGGCAGAGGGAGAAGCAGGCTCCCCACTGAGCAGGGAACTGGATGTGGGGCTGGATCCTAGGACCCCGGGATCGTGACCTGAGCCAGGGCAGGTCCTTAACCAACTGAGCCACCCAGGTGCCCTGAAATCATGGGTTTTTCAAACTTAAAAATGCATTAGAAGCATTAGGGCACAAATGGCTAGATTCCGCCCCTAATCTGAACAAGGAGGAGTGGTCTTGTGCCCACATAGTGTTTCACAAAACACTAGGAGAATCTGATTGAGGAGAGCTAGGGAACATGCTTTGAGGAAAAATGGATTTAAATCCTAATCTCACAAAACAAACTGAGGGTTACTGGGGGGTGGGAGGGTAGGGATAGGGTGCATGGGTTGTGGACATTGGGGAGGGTTTATGCTATGAAAGGGTGAATGCTGTGAAAGGTGTAAGCCTGATGACTCACAGACCTGTACCCCTAGGGCAAATAATAATAAAAAAATAAAAATAAAATAAAAATAAATTCTACATTGGGCCTGCGAGGTAAGTAGTTATCAACCTATTAACCAACATTTATTTAGAGACAACTAGGTCTGAAGCAATATGTGTATATAGTCCTTATGAAGTACTTGTACTTTTTCTCTGTTGCTGCTCAGTTCTACCTAGTTATATGGTAATTTTTGGTTCTTACATAGGAAATTGGATAAGGTTAAAAACAAGGCTTATTGGTATAATTTATCAATGACAATCGCTGAAAGAATCTCTTAAAAAAGCAATTGCTCATACTTGGAGACACAGCATTTCTCCTAAATAAAAAAGGAAAAAAAATAAATCATTACATTACTATTTCATAAACTTAATCAAGTAGTAAACTATCGGCAAACTTTTCAGGGAAAAGAGATAAAAATAGTAAACTAAAATCAGTAAATGTATAATTTTGAGATAGAGAAACACATCAATAAAAATACTTTTCAGTATGCACTTCTCAACGCATTGCTTATCGTAGACAATACAACTGTAAAATTTTACAATTATGTATATTATGCAATAGGAACAATAATGTAAATTTAAAACACAAAATAACTAGAGTTTCAGTATTTCCTGCCGGCATGTCAATAAATCCTAAGTGTTCTATTCAGATGTCCTATTAGCCATATTTCTCTAGCCTGGCTTTGTATGTTTTGACTGTCTTTGATGTAAATTAAAGTACTTATTTGGCACATAATTAAAGAATTAATAATTTTTTAAAAGTGGGACAACTTTTTTCTTTAACCCCGAGAGAAGCTTGTGTTTCTTTCTCAAAGGATGATCTTTGGTAATTTCAGATACATATTTAAAGTATTTTTTAGGCTACCTTTCCTCCAAATGGAAGGGGGAAATGCACTATTCTCAACTTCTAGTTTGTCATTTGTAACTTGTATTTAAACCATTGGTCTCTTACCGTTGCTCATCTTTATGATTGTTTACCGTTTATATATACATTTCAAGGTCCTAATTTGACTTTGTTGGAGTTTGATTGGTATTATTCGTTTTCTTTACAACTCCTGTTGAAATTCCTTGGTACATTTAAAGAGTCTTCTAAGCTTCTCTAACCTCCTTGGCTTCATTGAACATTCCCTCCAATGAACCATCTTGGCATATGTTTGAAAATATTTTCAAACTTTATGTTAGAAGGAATCTCTTAGGAATTTTTTTTAAGATTTTTTTATATATATATGACAGAGAGAGATCACAAGTAGGCAGAGTGGCAGGCAGAGAGAGAGGAGGAAGCAGGATCCCTGCTGAGCAGAGAGTCCAATGCGGGCCTCGATCCTAGGACCCTGAGATCATAACCTGAGCCGAAGGCAGAGGCTTTAACCCACTGAGCCACCCAGACACCCTCTCTTAGGAATTTTTGTGGGGGAAAGCAGTTTCTTATATAGTGAATCTGAAGGAGCAGAGGTTCTGTATTTCTAACAACCTTCCAGGCATATGCCTGGTGCTGCCAGTCTGAACCTAAAGGTCTATACCATAAATCTGGCTTGTACCACGTGCTACAGTCTATTATTGATCACAGGGCCAGACACGTACCCTATTTATGCAACTGTAGGTATTTCTCATTAGTGTAGCAGTCTCCTCACAAATTCTCACTGATGCCAAGAATATGGTCATCATCTACTGTGTAGTCATTAAAACTCTTTTCATCTCTAAAACTTCCTGAGAAAGCATCTTGTTATCATGAATTGACTTTTGAAGAGTGTCAGCACAGTAATGTGCCAAACCTTTGTCATCTTCTTAGATTTTTAATGACTATTTTAGACTTTATTGTTGTTGACTCCTAACAGCATTCAACAAGCATGGAAAAATAAATAGCATGAGACAAAATATGCTGAAATGATATTCACAAATATGTTGAACAGAATATTTCTTTTTTTTTAAGATTTTATTTATTCATTTGACACAGAGAGAGAGATTACAAGTAGGCAGAGAGGCAGGCGGAGAGAGAGGGAAGCAGGCTCCCTGCCGAGCAGAGAGCCCGATGTGGGCCTCGATCCCAGGACCCTGGGATCATGACCTGAGCCGAAGGCAGTGGCTTTAACCCACTGAGCCACCCAGGCGCCCGAACAGAATATTTCTAAGAGATGTTATAATAGCAATTTTTATTTGCAGTTTTAAATTTTTGAATTTTCTTCTTTTAACAGTTTCTCTAAATACTTTATAAAAATAATACAAGCAAACTATAATACGGTAATTATTCTGAATTTTCAAAAACCCAGAACTTGAATTTTCCATGAGGTTTACAAAAAAGGTACAATTTGGCTAATTGCCATGATTTCTTACTTTTTGTTCTCTTGTTATTTGTAACATTTTGCTTGCCTAGCAGTATCAGTGAAGGGACATGTTTTATTACTCCACATTCCTTAGTATTTTGTCAGAGACACGATGAATACTCAGGATTTACCTGTTCATCGATTATCAGCTTTCTGGCTTCATTGAATTTCCATACAGATTATGTGAAGGGAAGTTTAGCACATCAAATAGTTGCTTACAATCACCAAGATGTCTTACTTTTCTCATAGGTTTATATAAATACTGCTTTTTATGTCCCAAGTAAGAGCGTGGTCCTCTGGCCGAGTACATGCCAAGAGAAAATACATGGCGGGATATCAATGAAAGCCCACACAGAAAAATTTAGTGGATATTACTCAAAATTTCTCATCGTTTTACTCCCCTGTCTGTGCACACAGAAACAACCATAATTCTGACTGGGCCAGAGTATTGATGTGTTGGCACTGAGTAGGTTCTGGGATGACAAGTTAAATGGTGCTTCCACCCTGGAGAAGACACTAGAGAAAAGATGGAAATTACTTGGGGTAGCTGCAAATCACACTAAATATCATTTCCTTTGTTTCTGCCAAAAGTCTGCCAATATGATCAGCTTGATTTAAAGAACATGATGAAAATGGAAAACAGTTTCTAATCACAGCTATTAATTATGAAGGACTAAATTCAAAGATTTCCTCATTAAAATTTCTAAGTATCCTAAATATAATGTAAGACTTGAATGATGAGGCAACACAGGGGATGTCTTAATAGCCTAAAAGACATCAAGGAAGGAGGAAGATTCCCAAGAGTACAGAAAAATAGGTCCTTTAAAATAAAATGTCCTCAGAATCTCCATTCACTGAAAGAAGCCATTCCTGCCCTAGTTGGAAATCCAACAAAGTCTAACTTGGAACTGACGGGAGTGATGCAAGCCTGGTGGAGATACACGTGCAGTGCAGAAATGCAAACATAGCCTGGTAGAACATCATGAGGGTCCATGGGATCCAAAAATGACCAACGGGGATATGTTGTCAATAAGCTGTACTGGTTTATTCATTCAACAAACATTTACTAGCTGCCTATTCTATTTCAGGTACTCTTCTAAACACTAGGTACACATCAGTAAGTGAACTGGACAGACTTCTGCCTATGTGGAGTTTAAATACAAAATGGTAGAAAAAGACAAATGGTATATCAAATAAGTGCATTATATTGTTTATATGTATGAAAATAAGTGCTATAGACAACAAGCGGAGTGTTTTGAGGTGGGATGGCCATGAGGTGGTTGCAGTTTTAAGTAAAGGCATCAGGGCTTCACCTTTGAACAAAGACTCAGAAAAAGCAAGGGAATGAGCCATGCAACAATTTGGGCGAATAACTTCCTCTTCCTTAGTGTTGAGCCCTAATGCTAGAATGTGCTTGATCCATTTGGGGGCCTTCAAGAAAGCCTGTGTGTCTAGCATGGAGTGGACAGGTGGGAAAAGTCCTAGGACAGGGCTTTATGAGTCCATAAAAGACTCATCACATAGGTCATTGTAACCTATGTTAAGGATTTTTGATACAGGGTCACATTTCAACAGCAATGTTAGTCTCCATTCTCTCTATTCTTCTCCTTAGAATGTTTTTTAACATGACTTAAAATTTTTCAGTCCAATTCCTACTATGTCCTTTCTTACAACCTGTATTCCTACAAATCAGCATCCTGATTTATGTGCCCCCCTGCCCCCCACCCTTATTCCAATTCATACTAACTCTGTGAGCAAATTTGTTTTCCTAAGGTCCAGGGAGTTTTTCCTTGCAAGAAAACTTCACCTAGGTTTGCATCACTTCTAGAATTAAGTCAAAACTTCTCTTGACCTTGCAGGAGCTGGCTCCTACCTACTCTTCAACTGAACTGTTCCTTGTGTACCATTCAATCGTTAGCCCCGATTTCGATCCCTTTGTCCGTGTCATTCTCTAAACATGAAATGTTTGCCATCTTGTCAACACTTTTTCCATTCTTCATGTCTCCCTAAATGCCATACTCTTTATCACCACCCCTAATCACAGCAGCAAGTGGTTTCTCACTTTTACAAAATTTCCAACACTTTTTTTTAACTTCTCCTAAGACAGATTCTGTGTTTTCAATTATTAATTGTAAGTGGGCTCAAAATACATCGAGTCAAATCTGTGTCTTATTCATGTTTTCATTCCCCCAGAGAACTAGGAGACCTCATTGCACTGTTAAATATTGATAGAGTAAATTTTAGCACACAATCTGTAAGCATAGGTGGGGAGCTTGAGCATTACTGACACAAACTTATTCTGGACATAATGGTCAGTCCTTCATCATGACCCATGGGCATTTAACTTCATGATTACAGATACCTCTGTACTCCTTATGACTGCCCATGCTTCAAGCACAAGACAAGGAATACGGGATTAATTTAGGAATCCATCATATTTTTAAAGCCATGACAACTAGCTGTATCATAAATACAGCAGATCACCCAGCAGCATAAATAATGGAAACACTGCCTTGGGGGCAATAAAAGTGATTGATGCTCTGAGTTGCTGTTAACCCTGGTTATCCTTGTTCCATGTGGATCTTTGCAGCCTTCCTTTGTGCCTGAGATTGGCACTTCAGAAACAGGATTGCTGGAAAGAAAAATCAGGTGTCATGCATCTGGTTTCTAGTCTGAAATTCGCAAACGAGGGGGAAGGTATCTGACCTAGAACAAGTGCACACATGCAGATGTGTCCTTATTATATCCATATTAATGGTGAGGAAGAAGAACAAAATGAAGGTGTGGGATAAGGAGAATTAGGCCACTCTGGATTTACTTTTATTTAAAATAATAAAATCTTCTAAAGAACTTGTCCTTTACTTGGATGTCATAGGTGAAGATTTTTCTTCCCTAATGTTTCTGCAGACAAATGTATAATGAATTGCATTTGGCTTTGACATGCCGAAAGGGAAGGTTTGCTGAATATTTGGTCTAGAGAAGCGTCATGTTAAAGACAATTCCATCTCAGGATCAGAAAACACGATTTTTCTTGTATTTTCACTATTAATTAGCTTCGTTACTTGATATGAGTTTCTCAACCTGGTTCATCATGTTGATCTTTTCACATATGTAATGTTAGAGAGAAAGGGGACAAGCCTCTGAATTAGTACCTGTTTTATACAACGTGCTTTACTAACCGTTGCCAATAAGATTTTTAGTGATACGTTATGTCCATGATATGAATGAAGCATTTCGGGCTCAGCGAGGGTCTGCAATTTTCCCGAGATTACTTAGAATAAGTGGCAGACCTGAATCCTGGTCAATCTGAATCCAAACTTACACTATGAATACTGCGTATATAAAGGTAAAGAAACAGATATCTAAGAGCTTCCTCCTGCTCTAGTGTTCCGTGATTCTGTCTTCCTAAAACCCTGTGGAGTTTCCATACAGTGGCAAGTGTTACGACAAGGCCAATGGTTTTGCTAACTTCTAATTCCTGTTCGATTTCTAATTCCCTATGGAACAGGACAAGCCTACTTTTAATATGGTTCCCAAATCAAGTCACACAAGAAGAGGGACCATTATTGATTGGCTGATCTAGGAGGCCACTTCTAGTTTGAGGTTAAAAAAAATAGAACATTTTAGAAGAATATTCAGTTCCATCTGTATGGATTCATTCACTGGGGTCTTTGTAGATTAGAATTCTGACTGGGAGAAAATTCTGTATCTAGCATGGTGGGGATCTTGAGCTTGTTTTCTGGGAGGTCTTTTTAAATGGGTATTTTTGTTTTCTGTTATAGCAGCAAAAAAGCATGTGCTTTTCTATCATTAGTTCTGTGGGATCAACTGTATTCTCAAAAGGAACCAATGCAGTAGTTTATAAGGAGTAATATTTTAATAAAAAATTTTTAGCAACAAATGAATTTATGATTTAGGCCTGGGATGACACTTTCCTTTTACAGTTTTTTCCTTTGCTACCCTACTCCATCCAGGATATTATTATTATTTTTTTTTAATGTAGGCTCCATACACAATGTGAACTTGGACTCATGACCATGAGATCAAGAGTCACATGCTCTACTGACTGAGCCAGCCAGGTGCCCCCTCTGGGATATTTTGTAAATGGGTAAGGGAAATCTTGGGAAATAGCTGATTCCAAAACTAGCCATTCAACTCAGGATAGGACTAGAATTGGTCCTTAAAAACCAGGCTGGAGGATAGTACCTTAGACCCAATCCCCAGGGAAAACAGGCTGGGAGATAGAAATTTGCATGCATATAGTTTATTGAACAGTGCTTTCAGCAATAGCACCTGGGGGTGATGGGTCAGAGAAGCAGAACTGGGTGAAGGGAAAAGTTACACAATGCAGTCACAACAAAGGTCTTGACTAATCCCACCAGAAACCCTAGAGTTAAGGTAGCCTCTCAGAGTTGTCTTGAATTGAAGTTAAAGGATGCCTTAGTCCTCCCCTTATTAATGAATATAGACTGACTACGAGGGATGGGCTGAACCCTGGGAAGGTCCTCTAGACCAGTCTAGTGCCTTAGACTCAGCTGTGAGCCAGCAACAGTTGTTCCCAGTTGTTGGAATATAGGGGTCTTTATGCAGAAGGTGTGGGATCTGGGTGTTGCACCCCAGCATCGATTACTATAGGGAAGAAGAGCTGAACATTTTCTCTAAGAACACACATGAATGTACATATTGGTGTATATTGACTTGGAAAAGTCTTACTACCTGATGCTCACAAACACGGAGCAGTGGCAGAGCCTGGGCCAGGATTGACAAGGAGAACACACTGTGTAGTCAGAGGGAAAAAGTCTCTGGAAGAGCAGACTTCCAAGGTTCTTCAGTTCTACAGCATAATTCTGAGCAAGAAAGAGGAGGGAACAAACTGAAACCATGTTTAATACACTGTTACACCATCTTAAATCTTTCATATTTTGGGAATTTGTGGTTATTTAAAAATTTTCAGAATTGATTAAAGGATTTTAGGGTTCCCTTTGTGGATCACTGAGACCAAATTTCTTGAGGTACTTGTTAAAAAGATCAGTTCCTGAGCCCCACCCAAATCCACTAAATGAAACTTTGTGCCTAATAAGCCTGGAAATAAAAAATGTTAACAAACACAGTGGATGCTTTTAGTGATCATTAAAATTTGAGGATCTCCTCTTTAGACAAAATTATATAGTCAAGAAAGTAGAAGGAAAATTGGTCAGGGGGAATGTCTTCTGCAGATTGTCCTTCCCCGAGAAGTTGATATAATTCTTCCTCAGACATCTGACCCTGAGAAATAGTAAATATATAGGCTCCTTTGTAAGACACACAGGTGTTGTCAGTCATGGTTTCTGGTAAAAAGGCTGCGTGATTTTTCTGGACATCAGATAAGTGCAATACCGTTGATGGCAATGTTTCATCTACTCTGAATGGTATGAGGGACAGGCATGTCCAATACATAAGGAAGGTGCAGGGTGTTAGATGTTTTCACTCTGTTTCACCTCTAAACCTATTGTTAGACATCTTTTTCTTCATAAGAAGCATGAGGTTTGTGCACTGCAGCATATTGGTAAACCAGCTCTCCAGAAATACATGGATACGTACATACATGATGTCTGTATTTGTTGTGTTTTCTGATCTCCATGGTGCAAATGCTCCAATCATGGCCAACCGAATGTTTTATGGTTTAACAACTGGCTTGAAAAATTCCTGAATCTAATCTAGTCAGAACTCATTCCAGCAAACACTGAAATGTCTACATTTACTTTTATACCCCACCAAATTTCAGCTCAATAAAACTTCCCCATATTTAGACAACTTACTGACTTGGAAACTTGAATCAAATTCTTACGTCAGAGGAGGTCTTCAAACTTCACCTGAAATGGGCCAGATAGTAAATATTTTGGCTTTGTAGGTCATAGGGTCTCTGTCAACCCCTCAACTCTGGTGTTGTAGTGCAAATGCAGCCATAGGCAATATGTAAACAAGTGGACATGGCTGTATTCCAGTAAAACTGTATTTAAAGAATCAGGTGGTGCACTGGATTTGGCCTGTAGATGGCAGTTTGCTGATCCTTGTTCCAAATCAGTTGGGCTTGTAGTTTCTTGAGCAGTACCTATTGCCCCTGGACTCTTGGAAGATAATTCCCACCTTACCACAAACCCTAAGTATGGTACTCACACCTGAGATCTAGCAGATTTTTTCCCCCTTCTTAAGATGACCCAAGAAAAGAATAGAGATAAAAAGACTAAATGATGGGGGAAGGGCACTATCTAAGACTCATTAGCAAGCCCAACAAAAGTGGCGTTCAGCTGTGGCTCAAGCTTGACCTGCTAACTTCTTTTCCCATGTTGATTTCTATCCTTCTGATTAACCTTCCCCAATCACAGTGAATGCAGCTCCCAAACCTACCTGGACAATAAAATTAGACAGTATGACATAAAATAGATGTCTTAGGGAGGCAGGCAGACCTTTGCTTAACAGGGTAATCCTCTAGGTGTCCACAGAATTAATTAGGCTAATCACTTCATCCATCTTAGCTGGGGATGTCAGCCTGGATGCAAAGAAGTCTAGGTAGGGCATTGTTTTGCTAAACGTGCTTACCTTAAGAATGGGGTGCTTGTCCCCTTTCTGCCATAAGATCTATGGTTCAATTTTATGACATTTAGAGATGATCCAAACCAATTTGGACCATCACAGGTTCCCAGGTATATCTGTCACATGAGACATACTGTTCAGCCTTCAAACTTTGTATATCAATACACTGAAATATAGGAATACACAGACACCAAAAAATGTTTCTCTGAGATCAAAGTGAGAACAAGAGACAGAGTGAGAAGAGGTGGCTCAAATGGTGTAGGATATCTACGCCCTATTCCTAAACTCAGTGTTAATGTGCTTCTGGAGAGCCTGCCTACTCTTCCACATTTTCACCTAGTAATTGCTTAAAAATACCATTTTAAAAAATTATGTAAAAATTAAAAAAATAATTAAAAATAGTAAATGATTATGATCCTTAAGCCTTCTCAATTAATCCACATGGGGAGAAAGACCATGTGTTTTTTAAAGATTTTATTTATTTATTTATTTAGAGTGTGGGGAGGAGCAGAGGTAGAGGGAGAGAGAGAGAGAGAGAGAGAGAGGGAATATCTCAAGCAGACTCCAAGCTGAGCACAGAGCCTGATGTGGGCTTCAATCTCATGACCCTGAGATCATGACATGAGGCAAAATCAAGAGTCAGGCACTTAACCCACTGAGCCACTGAGGCACCCCTTAACTGAGTACTGTTTAAAAAAAGTTTATATTTGTTAGTAATAAGTTGAAGACCGCTCCACGGTTCAGAAGATGTGAAATGGGATAGAACAGACCCTTGTGAATTCAGCCCGCATTCTGGAATGAGCATTCTCTGCCATGGCTGTTTTCCTTGCTCCTGCTGGGGAGTGCTCAGTCTGCTCTGACTCCTACAAAAGGTCAGTTCAGAGACTGGATGAGTCCCTTCCTCCCTGTGATTCAGCCCAGAGACCAAGATAGGAATGCTGTTTCACGTGTCATGCAATGAGCACAGAGGAACCCTTCTTCAGGGCCCTTCCTTCTCTGGTACCCCAGTAAGTCAAAGGGGTGGTTTGTAGAGAGGGGGACTTGAAGTGGCCAGTGACTGTTGGAAATCCATGTTTGTGATCTTGGAGCCAACAAAGTCTCCTGTGGTGGATGGACAATGGTTTGTTCCTGTCCTTCAGTCATGCTCGTGGTCTCAGAGGAGCCATGAAAGTCTTATAGAGAGACAAAAATGGTGGTGGGGGGGGATCTCTTTTGTCATACCCCTAACAAGGAAAGGTTCTATTACAGAGAAAAGACTGCTAGTCATGGGTGCCTCAAATCTATGCCTATAGTGGGTCACTTAGGCCAGGTTTCTAAAATGTCTTAACATTTGTGAGGTTGGTTTTTTTTTTTTTTTTTGGAAGTTGTTGTTCAGTGCGCAGCATGAAATAGTCTATAATCGCCGGTATTAAACCTGCTTGCTGGTCCAGATTTTCCAGCTCTCCCAATTTGTGAGGTCTAATTAAAAGCAATAACCTCTTCTCCAGTGGGATTTTCTCTACACAACAGGGACGGAGTTGTAACAACTTGCTTGACTAGCTTTGTAACTTGATAGGAGTCTGGGGAGTTAAGTCTCCCCCAAACATGCTGTATTATACTGCGTGATTAAAGTGTTTCCAGACCAGCTAACACTCAGAGCCACAAACAGAAACCGGTTTCCAATGTCCTCTCTGGCTTTGAGCAGGCATCCGTTTGCATTTTTAGACTAGGGAGGAAAATCCAACATTCCTTGATAAGAGGAATTTAAAGGATTTCCTTGCAAGACAAATACATTGAATTTCATGGGAGCATTGTGTTATTTAAGATTACATATGAACAGGTTAAATTTATCATCAAAAGGACATCCTACTAGGGGAAAGAAAAAAACTAACGGGAAACCTATCTATAAAGCCAAATGTCCTAATCAAAGTTGTTGAATAAGCTGCTATGGTAGAAGAGGGACAAGGAAAATAGGAAGTCCTTCCTATGTTTATTTAGGCAGAAATATTTATCTGTGATGTAGGAGGCCTTTTGGAGATTGGCAAATAAAAGTTTCTCTTTGTTCGCTCTTCTGCATGTATGACTCTTGGTGTATGTGGATATTCTGGCTGATTGACCATGCGTTTCATCATCCACCCCTTGCCTGTGACATGAGCATCTGTTTCAGGCTTGGAGTATCTCATTACAAACTCTTTTCTCATTACAAAATAATGGGGTAGACCAATGTGATCATTAAGTTTCCTTGTAGTGGCGCTTTAGGAAATGGAGTCATAGTTAAACTCTCTTCGCTATTTCTGCTCTAGCTGTGTATAGCCATGTTCTGTATTTGCCTAATACTTATCTCTGAACCATACCTCTTGGAAAAAGATCTAAAATACTACTTAAACTTTACCTTTGATAATATCTGTGAAAATATGGGTGTGATGAACTGGTTTAACTAAAAATATAAATACACTAAAATAAATTTTTCAACTTTAGTTATCCACCCAAATTACCTCATTCATATGTCATGTTAATCTGCCTCACAGCAATTAAAAATGAAAACCACTAAGTACTATAATCAGAATGTTAATTTTATGAAGATTTTTGGTATTTCTTATAGTTTTTTAAAGTAAAAAATGCAAGTAGTGTCATAATACAGAGAATGGGAAGAAATGGTTTGACAGTAAGATGCTTTTTTCCAGTGGGCCAACAAACCAGCGAAAACCAAAGCAGCCACAGATTCTGATTTCCTATATAAAGGTTAGACTCTCCGCACTTTGAGATAGGATTTGACAGTCGTGAATCTCAGGAACTTGACCTACCCTTTTTGCTGCTCTCTTAAGCAGTCTCAAAAGGAGAATTGCCAACTTTTAGCTCCAGATTTTAAACAAAACAAAACATGTTTCAGATGGCAGCATTAGTTTTTTTTTTTTTAAGGGGGGGTAATATGTCCCCTAATAACAAGAGACATATAATGAAATTACTCCTTGAACCATAGCTTTAGCTGAGCTTGTTAAATGCTATAATAAATCCTTTATCTGGAAGGGTCCACCTATAATTACCTGAAGTAGCAAGAACATTTACTATAATAATTAAAGCCAATTACCTTTAGCTCAGGATCAAAAACACACATTATCTACTGTGCCTACATATTCTAATTTCCATAAATCTAACATTCTCTAATATTGCCATAGTGATGACTGCACCCATGGTTACCCCCACACACCAGCAGAAGGAAATTAAATCAGGTTGTGTCTGGATGTCAGGGGGCTGCCCTCTGCAAAAGTCCCAGAACTTACCCTCACTGTGGGCTGGAAAGCCTTGCTTCGTGAGGCAAAACAGAATAATTGGGACTTTCCCTCTTTGTACTTACTCTCCACTTTTTCAGAGAGAAAATACTTAGAATTCTGAGGGGAGAGATAGAGCTATGGGTGACAATATTTTTAACTGAAAATAATACTAAATATTAAAAAAAATACTTTTAACTGAAAAAATATAAACCTTGGTTTTAACATATTGAGTTTCACCTGCCTATTTGAAGCTACAAAAGACGTTTAGAAATCCTAACTCATTTTAGTAATGGTGATGAATATCCGAAATCCATGTCCAAAAGGTAACTTATGTTGATTGCATGGCTCCATTTGCTGCATAGAAGCAAGATATCAACTTATAATACCTTTGAAAGTGTATGGAATTTTTTGTTTGTTTTTGCAAATGGCTAGAACAGCATTCATAGCACAACTAATTACCCAGGAAGAAAAAAAACATACTAGAGAATGCTAAGTAACATCACATACTTGTTTGAAGGTAGATGTGTGATGGTCCTGTTTTCTCAGGGGTGTCATCCCTTCTGAAAGGTAAAATTTTTGCATATGAGTTTTTTTTTTAACATTTAATGGGTAGGTATGGAGGGATGTATAAACCTTGGGGAGGTTTCCATTGGTGACAACTGGGACCCATTAATTAAGAACACGGTGATGATAATCTTAAGTGTTTAGTTGTGGAAGGAGCTTCAGAAATAACTTAATCCATGCAGGTTCTTGCCAAGATAAGAAAACAGAAGCCCATAGAAGTTTGGTGAATTGCCTGAGGTCTCATTATTGAAATGTGAGCCAGAGCTTGAACCCAGACCTCTGACAAATGATCTACACTTTAGAGTTCAGTGCTCCTGCTATACTTTGAAACACACTGTAACCAACAAGCTTATGACTATGGTAGAAGAGTGTGGAGTTTTTTCACAGCTTGATTGAATCCTAGGAGAAAAACTCTGATTGACTTTCCTAGAACATGCTTAGGAAAAGGTAGTCACTCTCACTGATTACAAGGAAAACTGTTGGAGATGCTTTGGCTGTAATTGATCTGTCCATCACTAGCAATACAAATATGGTAAAGAGGCTTCTGTGCTTATTGGTTACTCAGAAACAAGGAGCCATTCCTAATAAGTGAGCACCTTTTTTTAAGGGTGCAAATTTAGCTTCATTCCTCTGCTAGCCTTTCAGACTAACTTTCAAGATCTAGTTGTTGGTTCACTGAAAAAGTTGACCTACAACATCAATTTAGAAATTTATAATGTGACTCTTATTTAAAAAAAAAAGTGTACATTCATCTGTATGTTTTCATGAAGTCTTAGACATTCAAGAACTTGAAGCTCATTGATATTGATAGGATTGTGAATCTTCAAAATAAGCAAGCTTGAACATTGCAAAATAAGATGCATTCTTGTATTGCTAAACGTTTTTCATTATAAATCTGTGCTAAAGGAAATTTTCCAGAGGTATGTTCCTTTTGGTCTCTGATTCAACTGTATTCATCTATAAGCATATCTGCATAAGTCTTTTGAAGACTTTTTTTCGGCCTCAGCAATGGAAACTATACAGTTAATTATTTTCTTTTCCACATGAAATTTTACATATGGTGATTACTCAGGACAAAAAGGGGACTCCAGAAAAATACCACCTTCTATAGGGTTTGTAACTTGCACTCCAACATCAGGACCTGATGTGACAAATACACTTTGGAGGAATGAAGCTTTCAGCAAAATGCCCTGGAGGATAATAATACTCCGGGAGAGAGGATAGTGTGTATATGAGATGATGGATCTGTGGCCTGCAAAGCAGACTCTATAAATTCTGGCCATCACTACCACAGTAAGAACAGTTCTCCTTCTCTAATGAGCTTGGTGCCCTGTTATGAAATGGCTGGTCCAGCAGCCCATTAAGGAGCATTAGGCCTCTGAAAATGTAGTTCGCACAGTAGAAGCAACTTACCCATGGGCCTGATAGATCTGCCGGGAAAAGGTAGAAGGACACATTTGAACTAAAATCTCAAAGAGCATTAAAGAAAAGGAAGAGGTGGGTAATTGGGGTTGGTGTGATGAGGTACAAGCAAGGAACTGGGACTCCCTAAAGAATTGCTGCACTTGAAACATATAATGAAGTAGATATTTGCATTTGATTTTTTTTTTTAATTTTAGAGAAGGAGTTGGGGGAGGGACACAGGGAGACAGAGACAGAGAGAATCTTTTTTTTTTTTAATTTTATTTTTATTATTTGCCCAAGGGGTACAGGTCTGTGAATCATCAGGCTTACATCTTTCACAGCATTCACCAAAGCACAAACCCTCCCCAATGTCCATAACCCATCCACCCTATCCCTACCCTCCCACCCCCCAGTAACCCTCAGTTTGTTTTATGAGATTAGAAGTCTCTTATGGTTTGAGACAGAGAGAATCTTAAGCAAGCTCCCTGACCTTGGAGCCCGATGCAGGACTCAATCTCACAACCCTGAGATCATGACCCGAACTGAAATCAAGAGTTGGATGCTTAAGCGACTGAACCACCAGGTGCCCCTGTATTTGATTATTTTTAATAGGAATGGAGAATCTAACTCCCTGATTATATTAATACTCTAGATACATGTTTATCTTACAATCAGCTTTTGTTTGCTCTTACATGGAAAAATCAGTAATAATAACAAATTCAAAAGAATTCTTTAAAAAGTAACTTTTAAATTTCCTTTAAAGGGATAAATGAAACATCCTAAATAAATACCTCATGTCACATATATATTTCAAATTATAAGACTACTTGCAAATGAATATTTATAACATGCATGTAAAATACAGTAACGATAATAAAAATTAGTCCATCTGCCCCCTACCTAATTAAGGAAAATGAATATCATGAAAACATCTCCCATGTACCTCTCCCCAATTTTGGTCTCCATTCCCATATTTGTGTGGTTATTCCCTAGCTTAAGAATTGCTCTATGTGTTTGATATCTTACTATATTTTACTCTTACTGTGTATTTACTCTCTACGTGCAATACATATATATGAAATAATTCACTTCATATATTCCTAAATGATAGTTTTAGTTTCCATTTTTAAAAACATTAGATGGAATCATTATTTTTATCACTTTCTTTTACTAAGAATTATATTAATGAATTTTATCCATGTTGATACATTTAGTTCTCCATTTTCACTTCCTGAATAGAATTCTGTATGAATATGCCATAGTTTTTTTCCCTATTCCTGCACAATGAACAGCTAGTTCCTAGTATTTTTTGTTTTGCTTTGAGTGTGTGTCTGCTTGGAACACATGGACTGGAAATTTTCTTCTATGCGTTTCCAGGGATATGTGCCCAGCATTTTTCTATCATACACACCTCCAGAGGTAGAACCGTTGGAATGTAGAGTATGTGTACCTTCAACTTCAGCAGATAATGCCAAACTGTTTTCCCAAAAAACTGAGAAACTTAGATAATGCCCAGCAGTACATAAGAAATTCTATTCCCCATCCTTGCCAGCCCTTCGTGTTTAGTTTTTCCTCTTAAACAGATTGCTAGATGTAAAATTGTTGTCTTGATTTCGAATTCATTATTCCTGATGCTAATGAGTTTGAGCAACTTTTTGTACATTTACTTATCATTTGTGTGTGTGATTTTGTAAGTAAGTTATTCTGTGAAGTCCTGTTCACATATGTAGTCAACTAATTTTCTACTTCAGTACTTCAGTCTCCCGTGATACAGTTCTGCATTCGTATCCTTGTTACGTGTAAACAGGCACCTGGTGGAAGGATTGGGTTTTCCTTCCTCTTTTTTTTTTTTTTCCTTCTTCTTTTTAGATAGAACGAGAGTGAGAGAGAGAGAAAGAGCACAAACAGGGGGAGCTGGCAGAGGGAGAAGCAGGCTCCCCGCCGAGCAGGGAGCCCAATGCAGGGCCCGATCCCAGGATCCTGGGATTATGACCTGAGCCAAAGGTGGACGCTTAACTGACTGAGTCACTCAGGGGCCCCATTTTCTTTCCTCTTGACTGTGGTCTTGATGATTTCACTCATTTTGGCCAATAGGTGAAATAGGATCTGAGAGAAAATAATGTGAATAATGACTTGAAATGTGTTTATGTCTGGGGGTTGTCCCAACCCTTGAACATTCAACCATTGTTTATCACTTCCCAGCTTGGGTCCTAGCATGAGACACATGGTATGGAGTTACCCAGCTGAACACAGACACATGAGAAGTAAACACTTACTCTTGTATGCCAATGACTAACTGATAGATATTTGCCATTTTTTATTGAATTAGATGTCTTTTCCTTAGGGATTTGCAGGAACACTTCATTTACTCTGAATTCTAATTCTTTGTGTTCCCAATTTGTTGCTGCTCTTCACTCAATTTATCTTATGTATAGAAATTCTTAATACGTTATGATGTATTGATCTTTCCTTTGTTAGTTGCATGTAATTGCGTGTGTATGTGATAAGAAATCCTTCCCTACTCCAATTTCATACAAACATTATCTTATCTTTTATTATAAAAGTTTTATCGTTTTCCTCTTATATATATGCTTTTAATTCGCCTAGTAACAAATTTTATGTATGCTGTGGGGTAGGTGCCCAATTTTTTCCCCATGTTCAGATAACTAATTGTTCCAACATCACTTATTGAACAGATAGTCCCTTCCTCACTTATCTGTAACGATATGCTAAAATATGTCAAGTTTCTATGAACATGTGTTCTATCTGACTGTCCTTGTAATAACAGGCTGTCTTGGTATTTAGACATATATAATAAGTTTTGTTATCAAATAGGGCAAATCATTCCACCTTACTCTTCATCAGTATTATCTTGGCTATTTTTGGCCATTTTCTTTCTAATACACATTTTGATTGTAACTCATCCATATTTTTCTACTATTCTACTTAAACTGAGATACCACTGTAATTTATAGTCAGTTAGAATATAAATCTCTTGTAAATAGTGAAATTAAACAAATGGGGATATTTCTCATTCAGGAAGGCAATGCATTATAAGGCTGTCCTAGGATAGAGCGTTTTAATAGAAGTGATAAAGATCATCTAGGAAGAAAATTATGGTCTCTGTCCATTACTTAATTATCCATTTCAAAATAATTGATTCATGTTTTTACCTCTCTTTTTTTTCTTGATTCAATTCTTTGTTGCAGGTTCCCTGTTAGGGTCTAAAGACTCTTAACACAGAAAACAAGTTGCATTACCTTAAGCTCACAGTCTACTAGTTGTTGATGAACCAATATGTGATATTGCAGTGAGAGGCCCTAAGGGAGATTGAGATTGATGTTCTTGTGTTTTACTTTTTGCTGTAGCCAGACTGTTACCAGATACTTGGGAAACAAAATCATAACTTCCAGCCTTCGCAACGAGTGATGGTCACAGTGCTGTAATGCTGTTGGAAAACAATGAGACTATCTGTTAATAGGAGGGTGGGGGGTGGGTAAATGACTCTATTGTCCAGAAAATAAAGTCTAACTATTTCTTTTACTTTGAAAGAAAGGGAAACACCCAGACTGAGGGCACTAAGCCAGCTGCCCTTAGTATTTAAGAATACAAAGAAGAAAGAATCTAGGTCACCAGGAAAGGTAAAACAAAGGGCCTATGTTTGGGGTTCTGACACCATATAAACATACCCAGACCTCCGTTCTGAATCCCATACCCAGTGCTGCAATCGGTTGTCTTGTGCATGAGGTTGAGTGCTTTCGGATAGGTACTAAATCAGTAGTGTTGGGACAGGAGCAGGAGTAGGTGAACCAAGGTGACCTTGCTATATGTGGCTCTGATCAAATGCTGTAATTGTCAATAAAAATCCCTTTTGCAGTCACAGCTAACCATTACACACTGCATGAGATTGCATCTCCCCTGTAGGTCTTTGGATACAGCTTGCCCAAGCCCACTCAGATCCAGCCATCAGTAGTTCTTAACACCTGTACAACAGTAGAAACCACTTATTGATCTCCTAGACACTACATGTACTGAGCACTTCTGATGGATCATGGAGAAAGAGCAACTAACACTCCCTGCAAACAGAAAAATTTACAGAAAAGTAAATGAGCTAAGAATTAAAAATAGGGTAGAGATTTTGAGGTGGTCAAGAGGAAGAGATTCTCGGCAATCTATGAAAAGCACAGTGATGGATGTGAATAAACATGGAACAAAACCATTTCAGTAAGAGTAGTGAACTATGAGCATGACCAAGTAAACAGCTAAATTACGAAGTTCTTGTATGCTATGTGTGCTAGGATAAACTATGAAAAATTTTTCACATGGACATGAATGTTTACATATACATTGCAGAAAGTCTACTCTGCTAATGGTTTGGAGAATAGAGAACGAGGGATAGTATGGTAAACAGAATAATGGCCAACCAAGAATGTCTACATCCTAATCCCCTGAATCTGTGTTCAGGGGATTATGTTACCTTACATGGCAAAATTACGTTACCTTACATACCAAAAATTGTTACTTGTTAATTATGTTACCTTACATAGCAAAAGGGACTTTGCAGATGATGTTAAGGACCTTGAGGTGGGAAAAGTATCGTGGACCATCCAGGTGGACAGAAGAGGAGGTCAGAGTGATAAAATTTGAGAAGAATTCAATCCACTGTTGCTTCATTTTAAGATGGAGCCAGAGAGTCATAAGAAAAGTAAGCACATGGCCTCTAGACAGTGGAAAAGGCAAGGAAATGGATTCTCCCTGAGCGTTTCCAGAAAGGAAGCAGCCCTGCTGACACCTTGACTTTAGCCCTGTGGACCCGTGTTGGACTTTTAACCTAGAGTGTAGGAAAATAAATTTGTGTTGTTTTAAGCACTTAGTTTGTGGTAATTTGTTACAGCAGCCACAGATAACTAATACTGATGGTGAAACTGCTGGCAGAGAGATAAATGAGGAAGCTACTATAATCCATATCAAAGAACATATTTCATGGAAAATGGTCATTCATTTTGACAAATGAAAGGTTTCCCCAGAAAGAGTAAATACAGGCAGAATTCGTCCTAATGATTAAATTTTCCAGAGGGACATGAAACATAATTTGCTTTGAACAAAGATGAATTACCCATTTGCAGTCAATATCTTTCAATGAAGAGCAATGCTTCTTTAGGATCTAGAATGAATGGGGCAGCAGGAGGGAAAAAAAAAAATGACAAGCTGTCTTGACTTGAGCCTGAGAAGCAAATGCCTTTTAATCAAATTAGTGGGCAATTTACCTCATCTTTTAAGAATGTAATTCTTTTAATTAGCTATTAAGCAATGGCATGTCATTATTAGTTAATAATCAGTCCCTAAGGGATAATGTTCCCCATGGCTTGACTGTAATGGAGCTCTTGAATATCTTCTTGTGTCATGGACCTTGGGCTGTAGACCACCAGTTTAGTTCTTCTAAAGACTATTTTATCGATTCAATTTACAAATTTTAGGGAAAGAAATGCAAAGTTTAGGAATTCTGACAACTTATATTCAAATCCTGGCTTTACTAAATAATAGCTATGTGGCCTTGGATGAGTTGCTGAATCTTCCCCGGCTCCTTTCTCATCTGCAAAATACGAATAATGGCCACCTATCATGTGTATGTCTTGTGACACTTAAATAAGGGTCTGACGTCTAGAACAGGTAATAAACATTCCCTAAATGTAATTTAGTGTAATTACACTAAAATGTAATTATTACCATAATAATATTTATTACACGCACAAGGACTTGGGGGGGGGGACTCTCCAAAGTGGTTGGGAGATGAGAGAAATCTGTATCTCATTCTGAGTATTAAATTATAGCTGTCCTTTCCTGCTAATTTGTATGTTCTATGTATCCGACCAAGACTATCTGGCATGAAACAGTTTGCTGGATGAGCCCCAAAAGACTAAGTTTTTTTGTTTTTTGTTTTTTTAAAAATTTTATTTATTTATTTATTTGACAGAGAGACAGAGAGCACCAGCAGGCAGAGGGAGAGGGAGAAGCAGGCTCTCCACCAAGCAGAGAGCCCGATGTGGGGCTCGATCCCAGGACCCTGGGATCATGACCTGAGCCGAAGGCAGCGGCTTAACCCACTGAGCCACCCAGGCGCCCAAGACTAAGATTTTTGTATATTTGTAATAAAGATGAGGTAGGGAAAGAAAGAGTTCCAAAAGGGTCTAGGATTTGAACTGTAGTTTGAAAGACAGGTACAATTTCAGAGACTGAAGAGAACGTTCAAGATAAAATTGGATGGGGGGCGCCTGGGTGGCTCAGTGGGTTAAAGCCTCTGCTTTCAGCTCAGGTCATGATCTCAGGGTCCTGGGATCGAGCTCCACATCGGGCTCCCTGCTCGGCAGGGAGCCTGCTTCCCCCTCTCTCTGCCTGCCTCTCTGCCTACTTGTGATCTCTCTCCCTCTCTGTGTCAAATAAATAAATAAAATCTTTTTAAAAAATAAAATTGGATGGGGGAAAACTATAATATTGTTAAATGTGGGGATAGGGTTGAGTTTGATTCAAATGTACAATGTTCTTATGAGGCGAATGGATGACACATCAAATGTACGATTTCAGAAAGCACTGAACGGTTTTTAAGGACTCTTTATCTTATAACAAAGTTTCTACCTTTTGACCACCTGCACCCTATTTGCCCACCCCCACTTCATCTCTGGTGACCACCAATCTGTTATTTTTACCTCTATGTTCACATTTTTAAAATTCCACGTGTAAGTGAGAATGGTGTTTTTATTCTCTGTTTGACCTATTTCACTTAGCAGAATGCCCTCAAGGTCACCCCGGTTATTGCAAATAGCAAGATTTTCTTCTTTCTTGTGGTTAAGTAATATTACGTGGTGTGTGTGTATATGTGTGTATGTATGTATTTCTTTTTCCATTCATCTATTGATGGGCACTTAGGTGTTTCCATATCTTGGCTGTTGTAAATAATGCTGCAATGAACATGGAGGTGCAGATATCTTTTTGAGATAGTGATTTCATTTTTCAGGATAAATACCCAGAAGTGGAATTGTTATATTATATGATAGCTGTACTTTTACTTTGTTGAAAACTTTCATACTGTTATCCAGACTAGCTACACCAATTTATATTCCCCCAGCGGTGAACCAGGCTTCCTTTTCTCCATTTGCTTGCCCAACACTTGTTATCTTTTGTCTTTTTGATCATAGTCATCCTAAGAGTTGTGAGATAATACCTCATTTTAGTTTTTATTTGTAGTTCCCTGATGATTAGTGATCTTGAGTACCTTACGTCTTCTTTGGAAAAACATGTCTATTTAGTTCCTCTGCTCAATTTTTCATCAGGTTTTATTTCTCTGTTAAGTCGTACAGGTTTGAAATGGCCCTGAATTTTACCCTGGGGTATGCACTTCACTTGATGATGAGCGAGAGGTGTCTAATTAGCCTGGAGCTCTAACATGATGATCTTGGCAGCCAGGTATGGGTAGGATGGAAAGTAACATGTCAGAGGTCAGATCAGCAGGAAAAAGATAATCTGATCGTGAAGTAATGCTAGTCTGAATTAGGGGACAAATGTAGGGGACTAAATCTAGAAGCATTAAAATGTAAAAAAAGACAAGAGTCTATTAATAAGGGACTTGAAAAATACATGTAGTTACTACAATGGGAAGAAACACTAGTCAGCCATTAAAAATGGCAAAAGAATTCTGTCTGCATTTACTGACATATAAAGCAATTTGTCATTTACTATTAAGAAAAGCAAGATGCAAAGTAATATTTATCCCGTGATATCATTAGTATCAAGATAATTATACAAACATTCTAATAAAGATTACTTATTGGAATAGACATAAGGAGAGGGCTATTTTTAATTTTATAATAATGTAGCACTTGAATTTTTTACAACAAACATACATTATTTTAACCATAAGATTTCAATGTAAAACAATAATGAGGTTTATAAATTAGACTATCAATAAGATTATAAATTTCCAGCTCCCCTAGAAGGCAAAGTAATTTGCACATAGCAAGATCTCAATACTTACTTGTTTGACTGAATGAAAGACTAAAATAAGAGACAATATCCTGCAGAATTCAGAGATAATGGATCAAATTTTTAAATTACTCTGGATCATGGGACCTGAGAATTGATCTTCTGGTGACAAATCTCTATAAATTATCAAACAGATTGGAGTCAATATCTCAGCTTTGTTCACCTTCAAATGGGAATTGCTGTTGTGTTCTGTTAAAGAGATGTGTTAGAGAAAAATACGATTTTCTTGAGGATTATTTGGTATTGAAGTTGACCTACTCTAAAGTTGTCATCTATAAATGTTTAGAACATAAGATTTGAGAACTGGTGCTCTGTTACTCAGTTTTCTACTTCATAGTGGGACTTCTATAAACCAAGAGCTACTGTAGTAAAAATGCTGCCTGGAAGCACAAGACTCAGGCACAGACTTGTTGTACTACAGTAAACCCATCTCCCTCACGGGTACTAATGCAGAAATTCTGCAACTCAGGTGCCTTTTTGGCATTTGGCACGTCCATGTTAGAACAGTAGGACGCGAATTATTCTTGCAGTAAATTTTACTTTACTGAACACCAATCTCTCTGGCACGACAGTCATAATAATAAGTTATATGATAATTTTAGATACAATTTTTATGGTTTCTATTTTCTTATGGATCTGTGAATGTGCAGACAGATATCCTCCACCTCCACATAATTTAAGTCCCACAACACACTCCTGGCACCAAAGCTGTGGTAACATACATCATGCATGTTGCAAGAGTATCTCGAATACAGAGTGGAAAATTAATCTTCTAACCACTGCCCATCACATTTGCTAAAAGTCAGTCTGTTTTTGTCAAGATACAGAATGATAGCTGCTCCCAAACCTTGTCAGTCAACCTTCTGAAAATGTCTGGAGGGCAATTCTGCTGTACCCAGAACCAAGTTTAAAAACCTTAAAGAAAACACCAGAATGAATCCATCAAAGAAATGTAAAAGAAAACCATTTTCCCCTCAAGAAAAAAAAAAAGTCCATGAAAAAAGAATCAGAAGCAGCCAGCTAAATTAAATGCAGTGTTTTCTCCATCTGTCCCCTACAGGAAAAAGTGCAATGGCCTCTCACAGAAAGCAGCTCGCTTTCTCATCGGCTGTAATACATACAAGCACTCGGGAGTTACTGCAGCCTATTCTTTTGTCAGTAAGCACAAAAGGAGTATCTAGGAAGAAAGGACTCTACTCTTGAAGTTTGCAGTCAAGCTGGGCATGAGAGCCATCGACAAATGCAACAGAAGGGCAGGGTCCTCTCTGAGAACATCTTTAAAAACCGAAGAGAAAAGTCTCCTCCTCTTCCTTCTTTTCCTCCTCCTCCTCCTCACTGTTGACATCACTGTCATTGTCCTCATCGTCCTCTTCCTCTTCCCCATTATTTTTGCTGTGGTCTTCATCATTGTCATATTGTCATATTGTCATGACTGATACTCTCTTCCTCCTCCTCTGTGTCATCAACACCACCACCACAGCCACAATAATCACTGTGTTCAGGGCTTTAAAGACATGATCTCTAAAACTGCACCAAGATAAGTGGTCTTATGACCATTTTAAAAAATGAAATGAAGAATTAAAAGCAGAAGTATGTTCCATCAGTGGTCCAACTCCTCACAGAAAACGAAGGAAAAGAACCAGGCCCTCTGACAGCAAAGTATCATTTTCTTGAGCTGTTGAAATCCTTTCTAGAGTTCCTAATTGGAATTAACCCTTCAGAACCGGAAAGGCTGCAGGAGATTTTGTATCTTTCTGCAAGGTGACCCAGATAGAAAGAGCTACTTTGAAAAAGTTCTCTGTATGTGTGTCTTGCTTCTTCCCTCTGATCAATTACCTCTGATCAATTACCCACCCTACAACTTTTGGGGAATTCAAATCCTGATTCATACCCTGTGGCACATCCCACAGTTGCATTGGTCCTGTCTGCTCAGAAACTCGCTGCAACACAGTGAGACTTATTTCTAAGTTTCTAACTTAACTTGCTTTGGTTCTGCAACGAGTTCTGGGGTTATAGCTTAGCAATGTCATGAAATCTGTGACTCAAGGAATATGTCCTTTCTTGAGGCTTTAAATTCTCTGTAATTGATGTATATGAGGTGATTGGCCCAGCACAATCATTTTAAATTTTTTTTCAGAGTTAAGATTCTATATGCTACTAAATATAATTAGGATTTTACATGCCAAACATAAACTTCTTAGTTTATATCACAGGTGAATTAATTCCTTAAAGAAATACTCAAGTCCTCCCCCCCACAATAATGATAGTAGCACTAAAACGGAACGACACCACCCACAGCATCATCTCTCCCCAGAGCAACAATTGCTAAGATTTTAGAAATCTTCTTTCCTGCTCTTTTCTTCTCTGGATAGATATTTAGATAGTAATGAATAAGCTACATATACAACTTTGTACCTTTTCCCACTTGATGAGTCGTATAAACAATTACTGTGATTTTGCAGTCTCAGTGGCAACACAAATTACTGACAGCATAATAGTAATTGCATGTAAATCGATGTACTGTTTTTTACATAAGTGATCCGGGCTACAGTTATTTAGACCATTTCCAATTTTTCATTGAAATCCTGCAGGGAACATCTTAACATCTAGAGGATGAAGGAAGTACATCATAATCAAAAGTATAGAAAATACACTAAGGATCTCCAAAGTACATCTGCATTTTATTTAAGTTACTTGTCAAGAAGGTGACTATTGTTGACTCTGTCTGTTGAACACTACGAGGCCAAAGCCACAGAGCTAATTAATGGCAGGACCCAGCACTCAAACTCAGGCTTTCTGATCCAAATCATGTTGATAATGCTCTTTCTCTTTCTGTTCTCCCTGGGGAACCCCGTTCCCTTCACTGGGGCCCCATAAACCAATAATACTAAACCCAGTGACTCCAAATCCCAGCCTTCTGCAGAGTTCCATATCCACATTTTTTACTGCCTAGAATATATATTTTTTTCCTGTACATATTCCTGTAGAATTTCAAATGCAATTCTGCTGCAACTGAACTATCTTTCATCCATTTCTCCTTTGGTTTCCTCTGTGTCATTATTTCAGCTCAAAATCTCTCTTCCCACCTTTCTGACAACAAATCATAGTGTAAGCCCAGCAAATCAATTTCCTGAATATATTCTTAAAAAGGTGGTCTTCTCTTTTCTATCTTCACTACTAAAGTTCAGGTCACCATTGTTTCTAGTCTGAATGATTGAGACAGCCTCCCCTGATCACCCTGGTCTTTTTTCTTCTATGATCTACCCTTCACACTGTATCTAACAGTATATCTCTAAAATCGTAAAAACAAAAATCCTCCTTTATAGACAAAAAACCATCAATAACTCACTGCCATACTCCTAACCCTTAGATATATGCACAGCTCTTCAAATTCTGTTACAAAGTTAACATCTAAACTTCATCGATGTTCTTCCCCATTTTCCTACGGAATTACTGATGGAGACTTGCCCCCCCCCCCAATTTTCGGAACATTCAGGCTTTCAGGCATTTTTCTCAGATTCTTAACTAGCTCTTTTGTCTTTTCTCCCTCGGTGAATTTTCTACTCCCCTTCCAATATCAGCTGTCCCTTCCCCATGAAACCTTGAATTGTCCCACGCAGAGTTATTTTGATTTCTTATGTGCTCACGCCAGTTTGCACATCTGTTTATTAAACCATGAATTACACTCTTAAACTCTTGGTTTGCTCTGGCATCCCTCCCTCTTTACTTTCCTCAATGACAAGGCGTATTTTATTCATCTGTATGACTATAGCAGAAGGCATTTTCCCCCCTGCACGTGGAAGTTAATAACTGTATCTAGAGCTTGTCTATATGACCACATTCATTGTCTATGATACAAAGTTTACTTTAATCATCCCAAAACAACCCTTCATAAAGAGGATCCTCTAGTTTATGGCAGAAATTGTCCTACCCACAAGGATATATTATATAGGCACAGGGTCAGAGGGAGCTAAGCATGGCTCAGAACCAGAAAGTTAAAGGTGAAATGGTGTCGATAAATGACCCAAACCTTATTTTTAGCCCCTCTTGTTTTTAAAGGCTTCAAGCCGTAGACTAGCCCTGATAATTAAGGTATTTCTCATATGAGCCTTTGGCATGATTTGAGCTATAAAGAAAATGAGTATAGACTCCAATGCCTGTTAAATCATCAAGCCAGCAGCTTTATGTATGTTTTTATAACTTTTATTTAATCATTTCTCTCTGAAGACTGTGTCTAATATATTGTATGGAGTTGTTCTTTTTATGTGAAGTTGCCGTGTGTGTGTGTGTGTGTGTGTGTGTGTGTGTATAAAATTTGTAAGCAGCACCTAACTTAAAATAAGGAGATGAGGGAATTTGTAGATAGTTTAATATTTAAAAAAAATATTTGATCCCTAATTTTTAGGTTTAATATATCCACTTAAGAACTAGAAGGAGAGAGGCACCTGGGTGGCTCAGTGGGTTAAGCCTCTGCCTTCGGTTCAGGTCATGATCTCAGTGTTCTGGGATTGAGTTCTGCTCAGCGGGGAGTCTGCTTCTCCCTCTCTCTCTGCCTGCCTCTCTGCCTATTTGTGATCTCTCTCTCTCTCCCTCTAATAAATAAATAATAAATAAAATCTTAAAAAAAAGAACTAGAAGGAGAAAATGAGGAAGTGTGGATTAATTTTCCACTTAGAGTTTCTTGATGAATTCTAGATAAATGCAGGATACGGCTACTAACTAAATCCATGTATGACAGCAGTGATTACATCCCAAGAGAGCAAAACTGTTTGGGCAGGGTTGGTTTGTTTGTTTTTATTATCACTTCAGAGTTTAAGAGAATTCTGGAAATTATCTAGTATTTAACTTTTGAAACCTGGAAGTTACTTATCTACTATTTATCTTTTGAAACCAACTTTTGATGGGAAAGCAATTAGACTATCAATGGCGATCCTGTATTCTTACATATATGTATTTGTAAAAAAGCTAAGAGTATAGATGTGCGTGTGTGTGTGTGTATATATATATATATAAATAAATTTTTTACTATAGAAAAAGAATGGCCGAAACCTAGAATGAATATGGCAGTGAATATTCAAGCCATAATTAAAACTTTTAGTTGTATTTATTAATATTTATTTTATGAATATCAACAGTGGCTATTTTGTTTGGTGATATTATTTCTTTTTGTAAGATAAAATTCAACACTGGAAATTTTTTTGGTGAAATTTCTATATATACTCCGTATTGATCTGAGAAGTAGTACAAATTGTTTAGAAAAAAATACGTAGCAAAAGTCATTAAGATATTATATATATCAATCCAGCAATTTCCCTTCTATGTTTCCATAGAGCAAAAATACATATTAACTGAGGTATTTATTGAGGTAGCACCTAAAGAAAACTTGTAAGTAATCTATCTAAGTTTCGATATACTAAGGGTCACCAATATAAAAATTGTAGTATGAAAGATTGTTGAGGTATGAGGACATGTTATAATATTGCTGAAGTGAAAATACATTTACATACAAAGAAATGGAAGTAAAGTCCAGTTTTGGAATTGTGGGTTTGAGTTATTTAAAACTACCCTAATTACATATTCATTAAAACCTAGCCAATTTAGCCATTTCAAAAATACATAAATATATATATTTTTATTTTAGAATAAAATACAGAAAGATTGCAATGATAGTGCAGTGTTCCTGAATACTCAGTACCCAGTTTCTTCTACTAATATATTACTATGGTATATTTGTTGCTGGGTTTTCTCACTGAAACATTACTCACCCTTGCCTCGCTTTCATATTGTACTCTTCAGAAGCAAATCATTAAGCATAGTCCACACTGAAAGATGAGTCCTGTTTCTTGAGGGAAAAATAGTTACATAGATTATTTGGAATCCTTCAGTTTGGGAGGTTTGTCTCTTGTCTCCCATTTTAAAATTTATTCAATTATTTTTGTCAACATGGACACATGGATATTTTCTTTATACTGTAGTTATAATACGTGACTAGTTTTTCTGTTTTGTTACTCAAATTGTCCCACTTTAGCAATTGGGAGATCTTCCAGCAGGCTCGTGCATCCCTTTGATTTACCCTCATCATTTTGTTGTTGTTGTTGAGCACTTACTATTTGGCACAACGTGATGCTTCAAGCTCATCTTGTCTGTTCTGTATTCTGACCTTAGTATCAGTCATTTTTCCAAAGAACCCCGGTTCTCTTTATTGGAAAACTGAAATAGAAACCACTGGGGACTGGGCAGTAGGTGTAGCCACTTTTTAAACGAATGATTTGCTCGAGGGCTACCACTCAACCAAGGACACAGTAAGAATCACAACTCTGATGCCCTGAACCTCTGCTCTCTAACCCTGTGCTAATATGGCCACCTGGTCTTCATACATGTGGTCAGATAGTTGGTCTATAAATACCTGGATTTACACCCTCTGAAGAATTTTCACATCAATCTCCTCTACTTAAATTATTCCTTCAATCATATGCCTTTATGCTTTTGAATTAGGTAATCACAGAAATGAGTTGTGGTCATTATATATGTCTTTCTCAGCTCTACAGTTGCACAATTACCTTTTCACTAACCGTTAAAGAGCAAGCAGTTCTTTCTCCTTTAAATTTCCTTGGCTATCAAATTGCAATGTTCCCATTCTTGTGCATGAATAATCCATGAATGAACTTCACATAAGGTCTGACTCCTGACCCTCTCTGTATTCCATGCTCATTGTGGAAGAAATGCTTGACCAATATTCTCCACTATTAATTTCATAGTCTCACCTTTTGCATAGAAAATATTCTGACCAATTTTAACATTTCAAGTAGAAGAAGTTGGCTCTGATTTTATTCTTAGTTTAAAGACAGGGGAGAGTAATTTGATAAGAGGAATGGTTAAAAAAAAAAACTTGTGCTTTTCTTTCCTCAGAAAGTATTTCTGTTCCATCGAAGAGAACGTGAAACCTCACCCCCCTAAACAAACAAAAACAAAAAACTTGATTGTTTTCCATTTTAACTGATTTTCAAAAGCTGGGATAAAATGTTCTCAACTCTTTGCAATACTGAAATGTCTCTACTAGTTGCATTTCTTAGACCACCAGCTCATCACTTCCTATCAAAGGTTAAGAAATAATTGTTTGGGCACTGAATAAACTGGTAAGGAACACAAGTAAGGGGAAAAGAAACAAGATTGAAATGTCTAAATTCTATGTTACTTCTAAAGGTTAGAAAAGAATGCATATTTTCTTTCTAAATGTCAATTTAATCTGAATGGCAGTGAACCTCGAGTAACATTTGAATTTAATGTAGAACTTTTGAAAATGAAGCAATTGCCTAGCTAACTGCCTGTTTTGCTTTTGGGTGAACTTCACGTTTGGCTTTCAGTTGATGGATAGCTGAAATATCATTTCCATTTTGAAGTATAAACATAATAGTTAACCGTTGGAAGGGGAGAGAGAAGCTTTATTTTTGGCCAGTGATCAATCTGGGATTTTATTGTGGAGGCTCAAGAGGCTGGATAATGAATGGTGTTATGCAGTTCATCTGACTAGCTGCCTAATTAGGATTAGAAGGGACCAAGCACTGAACATTATTCTGGACACTCAGAACTGCCATTTGAAAATCCTATCCATTGTCTCCATACACAATGCTTCTCTCAAGGCAAGTTTCACAGAGGAACTAAGTATATTGCCAAATTCTTCACAAATAAATAAATTCTACATATACATGAAGGGTTGAGTAAGCCTGGAAAGACAAGTGGCTAGTAGAATTTTACTTCCTGCTAATCCCAGGTTTGAGTTGAATAGTTTTGTTCCAACTCTTTGATCTTGACCAAACTATCAACTGAAGGGATCTGGGTTCAGTGTTACACAAATGGGGCTCTGGGAAGAGTCAGTGGTCAGACATATTGAAGGTCAAAAGAAGAAATTTAGGGTCACAGCTAAAAAAAGTTGAGACCAAAGAGATAGTATCCTGATATTTATGGAGGATGAGAGAAGGCAGGACATGATAGTACCTTAAGCATATTGGTGGAACAGTTATTCTCTCTGTATTAACCATCTGAGGGACCACGAATCCCTGACTCTCAGGAGCTGTCCAATATTTCTCATAATCTAGTGGGATTACTAGTACCTATTTTCTTAATATTTCTGGAGAGTGTAAGCATTATTCCTTTTAAAAAAATATTGAGAGAGAGAGCCTGAGCAGGGTAGAGAGGGAGAGGGAGAGGGGGAAGCAGGCTCCCCGCTGTGTAGGGAGCCCGACTCGGGACTCCATCCCAGGACCCCAGGATCATGACCTGAGCCAAAGGCAGACACTTAACCAACTGAACCATCCAGGCACCCCTGTAGCATTATTCCTGATAAAACGTCTGCTGGAATAACATTTCAACATTTCATTGACATGTGGCAATCTTATTGATCCCTAATTGCTGAATAACTTCAGGGAAGGAACGTACTCTCTAAGCATCAGAAAATGCTGAAATTAGGCTAGATTCCCAAGGTCATTTAGGGTTCTAACACTCTGGAAACAGGTTTGTTTAATATATCAAAAATGCAAGACTTAAAAGACCATGGATTTCCCAAATCTATATACTTATAGAAAAGCCACCTTTCTAAAATGTTTTTTAAAAATGTTGAGTGAAGTTAAATTATTTTAACATGGCATTAACAAAAATCTCCATCCTAAATTATTCAGTAGTTATTTTAAATATATATATCTTAGATAATAGTCTTTTCAAAATAGTTCCTTTAACTGCCTTTGCTCTAACAGTTTCAAATAGAATGGCCATAGTTTATGCATCTGGCATCAAATAAAATTGGAAAGAGAGTTATGAATAGGAAAGGCCTATAAAGTACATTGATATTAAACTTACATTCAAGAGCTAGTTATGCTTTATTCTAATTTCCTTTTTAGTGCAGACAGAGAATGTATAGGGCCTATTTCAGGTCCTATAAAGAAAACTAAACACCATAGTAAGAACAGAATCCCGGGTGATAACCATGCAAAGACACTATAAATAGCTACTTCCCACTTCTCCACTTATTGTAGAGTCAAAATCTTCAACATGTTATAGGTCAGATCTTCCTAACTGCACATCAAGAGAACAAAAGTCACAGGACGAGGTATTATGTTATCATGGCAAAATTTTTTGGAAGTGAGTTACCAAGATGACTTTCATAAATTCTTTATTATATATTCATCAATGACAAATGTGCATTGCTGATCAATTTTCAAATGAATCCAGCATGTTGATCCTTATCTCTTGATATTATATCTCATCAATGACCTGTCTTCTTTATGTCCTTATGAATTAATAACTTAAGAAGATGATTGCATTGTGTGATTTTCCTCTCTCTTTCTCTGAGTTCTCCAAATTCTATATCCCAGTTTCTGCCCTATCTCCCACCAAGAGGGGAAAATATATCCTGGGGCCTAGTCTGCATTGCTCTTTGAAACAGCTGGGTTTCTCTAGAATGCCTGCAACAGGAAGAGATCTCTGGATTCACTTTGGAATGGACAACCTAATAGCTGTTGGTTTCTCCTCCTTGAATATCAATTGCTTGTCACCTTGTTTGCACAGCTCTGCTTGTCATGGTTACTTTTTTTTTTTTTTTTTTTTTTTTTTTTAAAGCAAGTCAAGAAGCTGTTACTGGTCATCTCCACTGAGTAAAGAAACCTAGGCTCAAAATAAAGATTAGGATCAGAATAGATCTCCATTCTCTGGATCCTCCTGTGCCCGGGTATTCAAACTGAGTTAGTGTTTAAAGGTTTCACTTGAGCTAGGGCTGGTAGAAAGCCATCTAAGGTGTGTTTCTCCTTCTTGGATTCTGCCTATCCATAGATGATACTCCTGAGATTGCTGGTTAGCTATAGTCCAATACGATTCTTGGAAATAAATTTTAGCAGATCATCCAAATTTTGCTTGTTCTGGAATATAACTGCATCACTAGTCCAGCTACCAAGGTTTTGATGAGCTTTACTGGTTTCATGAGTTATGTCACCATTCTATTCTTAAGTCTCAGTCCCTAATGAATGTAATCTCAGTGACATAGGTTTTGTTTTTTTGTTTGTTTCTTTTTGAGGATTAGCTCTGAATTGATCTACCAATCTTTCAGGATTAACAAGCCATTTTAAATTCTTCAACCTCTAAATGTAATTATTTTTAAAAATTTTGTACAAGTCTACTGTCCATATTACAAGGTACTTTTCAAGCAAGAAACTGATGCAATGGAAAGAAAATGGTTTTAACTAAAAATATAAAACATTAGTCATAGAGGTAGATTCCTAAATTCATAGAGGTAGATTCACACAGAAGCAGTCCCTATAATGACACTCAGTAATTTTGGTATAACACTGCTTCCTTCATCTGTCCCTCCAGCACAGGAATGAATGACCTCCTACCTAACGGTAATCTCTAGGCTGCCTTACTCCCCCCTTTCTGTCCTATTGCTACCTGTGATCCATTCCTTGTGTTATAAATTATCTCAGTTTCTAGTTTTCTAATGGAACTACGCCTGATACACTAACTACATGATTTGGAGTGAGTTACTAAAGGAGGTTATAGCTGTTTTGTTTGTTTGTTTTTTCTCCTCACTGTACAAATGGAACCAATAATAGTTGCCTCTGGTACTACTGTGAAGCTGAGAGCTAACTTTCTCTAATATATAATTGGAACTTAATAACTCATAACTGTTAGATGACTGTTACTATGATATTGTTAATGTTAGTTACGTATGCTTTTGTCACTAGAATAGAAAATTAGCTCTTAAGTCTCCAGTGTGTTTTTCCCCCTGCCACACCATGGCTTGGCCCAAAGAATCAAGAGATTCCCATCATGTTATCATTTGAAATCTTCGTGAAAAACAATGCAAGCAGGGAAGATTGCATATTTTTTCCCCAACCAATGAATTCATTTGTGAACCTTAAATACTTGAGAATATTATTTGTAAAAATTTAGAGTACAAAAAACAGAATCTAATTTATGTATATGTTATGCATAGAAAAGCCTAGTAGAAATGTGACCTATGGGGAAGAATATGGAATTTTGTGAGGAAATATAAAATTTCTTTTCATTCTATTTCAATGTTGTTTATATTTTTATAAAACAGTATAATACATTGTATCACACTAAATTTTCAAAAAAAAAAACAATTCCCAGTCTGCCTTACTTATTACTGTTAAAGAGCCAACTCATTACTTTCCCCTGAAAGATTTGAAGTTCTTAAATATTGGTATCTAAGGGGGATAAGAAACCCAAGTCACACAGACTCAAAATACCTATTTCTATGAGTCTAGGAGAGTCCAAGTCCATCCAGCTTGGCCACTGGAAGACAGTCCTTCTCCAACTGAGGGCTCAAAACATTTCTATTTCTCTAATTAATTTGACTAGGAAAACAAACTTTTCATTAACATCATGGGATAGAAAGCTCAACAAATTTGAAGCCAGAAAAGCTTGGATTCCAAAGTTTGTTATGCCACTTCCTTAGCTGTGTGACTTTGGACAGCTCACCTAATGTATTTATCCATCATTTACCTCATTAAAAAAAAAAGGACTAATAATAGCTGCTGTAGGAAGCACATGGTGGCAATAATGGCATGTCCTCAAGACAATGGATATGGAAATAAGTTTTCCCTCTGGGAGCTAAGTAATGAATTCAACTCGTAATCTTCCAAATGTTATGTGCTCAGACTCTGAAAACACAAAGAGCTTGATTTTTACACTGATTTCCCCCACCTAATACTGGGTATTCTTGAGGAATTTATTCAAATTTCTTTTTTTTTTAAAGATTTTATTTATTTATTTATTTGACACAGAGAGAGATCAGATCACAAGCAGGCACAGAGGCAGGCAGAGAGAGAGAGGAGGAGGAAGCAGGCTCCCTGCTGAGCAGAGAGCCCGATGCGGGCCTCGATCCCAGGACCCTGAGATCATGACCTGAGCCGAAGGCAGAGGCTTTAACCCACTGAGCCACCCAGGCGCCCTTTATTCAAATTTCTTAAGACAACATTTCCTCACTTGTACAGCAGAATAAAAAGTAACTATTTAAAAGTTTATTGTGAAAATTAAATTTTATAAAAGGAAAATAATTGGAACAGTGCCTGGTTTATTACTGAAATATCAACTCACTGTTGCTGTGATATTTTACAATAGAGATGTTAAAAATTGACCCTCTTGGACCTCAGTTACAGCAACTTCTTGCTAGACACATCTTTAAATGCAAGGGAAACAAGGCAAAAATGAACTATTGGGACTTCATCCAGATAAAAAGCTTTTGCACAGCAAAGGAAACAGTCAACAAAACCAAAAGACAACTGACGGACAGGGAGAAGATATTTGCAAATGACATGTCAGATAAATGGCTGGTATCCAAAATCTATAAAGAATTTATCAAACTCAACACCCAAAGAACAAATAATCCAATCAGGAAATAGGCAGAAGACATGAATAGACATTTCTGCAAAGAAGACATCCAAATGGCCAACAGACACATGAAAAAGTCCTCAACATCACTCGGCATCAGGGAAATTCAAGTCAAAACCACAATGAGATACCACCTTACACCAGTCAGAATGGCTAAAATGAACAAGTCAGGAAAAGACAGATGTTGGCGAGGATGCAGAGAAAGGGGAACCCTCTAACACTGTTGGTGGAAATGCAAGCTGGTACAGCTACTCTGGATAATGGTATGGAGCTTCCTCAAAAAGTTGAAAATAGATCTACCCTAAGACCCAGCAATTGCAATACTGGTATTTACCCCAAAGATTCAAATGCAGTGATCCAAAGGCTTGTTTATAGCAGCAATGTTTATAGCAGCAGTGTTCACAATATACAATATATGGAAAGAGCCCAGATGTCCACCAACGGATGAATGGATAAAGAAGATGTCGTATAGATACATAATGGAATATTATACAGCCATCAAAAAGTAAAATTTTGCCATTTGCAATAATATGGCTGGAACTAGAGGGTATTATCCTAAGAAAAATAAGTCAATTAGAGACAATTATCATATGATCTCACTGATATGAGGAATTTAAGAAACAAGGCAGGGGATCAATGAACTTTGCAAAAGAGGAGTATTATCTGCAATGCAGTGAGGGAGTCAAAGGAAGATAGTCTTTGGTCTCTACTTGTACCTGTTTTCTTAAATTTTTCAGAAAATCCTCTTTAAAAAAGCAATTAGATCACTGCCAAAAGATAATATATCTTAGGCTTTCTTCAAGTAGAAATGGAATTGTGCTGATCCTGTCATATTTTCCATTAGGATGAACTAATTACCAATAACCCAAATTCACTCTTCTATTTACTCAATCCATCATCAAATAGGTAGTTTAGTCATTTATCATTAATGAATACGTATTAGATGAGAAGTGATGTCCTGGAATGCTGAGACTATAAAAATTCCTCTAGTAGTCAACCTATAGGGATAAAATCTAGAATAAAATTTTTATAAAATATAAACAGAAAATTACCATATAGTAAGATAGATTATATAATGAAAGAATACATTTGCCACTCTGAATAAAATAGTAAAAAGCATGAGCACAAATAACATTCCAACTGGATATTAAGGCTGATTAGTGGACAGGAGTAGAATGGATACCCCAGGGAAAGTGGCAGATGTCTAAGTACAGAGTTCTGTGAAGGCACCAAATGTTTGAGATTGGTCATCAGTTCAGAGTTTTCATAGCACTGCATTTTTAGGTAAAAACATCAAATGAGGATAGAGTGACAAACTGGGGAAAATTTACATGAGCTTTTTCTGTCATGCATGCTAAGAAGTTGAACATCCACAGATAGTGTTGTGCTAGAAAATATTCTTTTAAATACTGTCTATATGACACTATTCTATATATATATATAGAAGCATATAAAAGACAAGAAACATAATTTTTTGTTTGGGGTATATTTCTTTTTGTATTGTCTAAATGGACACTATGCACTGATCATATTGATAAGCCTAATTTTCTATCCTCACTCTTTAAATAAATCAGACCAGCCAAAATTGTACTAATACTACAGTGTTAACATGATCGCTGTTTCTTACTCTCCTAGCATTTAATGTCAGCTAAATTTTTTTATTCCAAACAAAATGTAGTAAATTGCAATGAAACATTGTGAAAATAGTTAGGAAAAATCAATTGGATTTGTTATAGTGAGTGCAGTGTTGTCAGGGGGAAAAAAAACAGATTAAAGTAATGAACCATTCAACTAATGGGAAAACAATACTAGATAAAATCTGGATGGATAATTTATGTAATTTTAACATTTACACCCAAATTAGAAAGCCAAGTAACCAAAATATTTCTACTTTCATACTAGTCTATTCAAAACTTTGGATAACACAGAAAAGATTCTCCAAGGATATCTTGTCACTATCTTTTGCAAAAGCTGCACTCCCCATTGCCATCATTAATCTTGGCTTTCAACACTTCAACACAAGAGATAAATAGACTATGTGAATTTAGAAGTAATGATTGATTAGACTAGCACCCTTGACAGGAAGACCTTGAAATCTAGTTGTGTATAGATCCCCTTTTCTCATATATAACTTCTAAATTATCCACACACATTGTTCTGCCTGACTGACTTCTTTTACCACAGAGAACAAGCCATCCACATATGTGACTTGGAAAACATCAAAAATACTCCAGGGAATTGCATGTCACAGTGGCTGTTCTGATAATTAACCACTCTCAGAGTGGGATTCAATTAAGCAAAGCAGCCTTCCAACTAAAATTTAAAAATGATGTCAAGCCTCCAGAAAAGTTGTTCCAGGGAAATTATAAAATGACAAATAGGAGCAAACAGAAAAGAAAAAGCTATCATCCATAATATAGAAAGGAAAATGTGTGTTCAAATAGTTTGCATCACTACATTTCTGAAATTTCATTCAGTGGGTGTTCCAAAAAATGCAAAAGTAGAACTGAAGGAAGATTTATCTTTAAAAAAAAGTGCAATATGAAGTGGAGTTCATTGGCATTAGTAAATTCTTCTTTATTAAAATCACGGGAAAATGTACAAAGCCCAGGATTCCATACTAATACTGTCTGAGGTCTCATACAGCAGGGAAAAAAGGATAATAAACTCCTGCACAAAACTTGCTACAGATTCAAGGTAGAAGTTAGCTTTCTGCTATAAAAGAAGGGGCAAGAATGTTGAGAGAATGCCACCTCCACGGCTCAGAATCACAGGCGATAAGTAACACTCAGGCTGGACCAGGACAAAACTGTTCCTGTCTCCCACCATCAGCATAGCAAGCAATATGAGTTTACCACTCAGAAAAGACAAAGAACATAGACATCCTTCTGAAACAGATGTACGATGATGGCTGAAAGGCAAGGGTGAGGAAAAAACACTGAGAAGAACTCAACAATCACAGCCACTTTTATAAACAGTAGTCATAGTTAAGGGAATTTGAAATTTGTGGTACATTGAATGGTAAAACAAAACAAAACAAAACAAAAAAACCCCACTAATATATATTCAGCTAAATTCCTGATAAGATTGACTTAATCCTCCACAATTGATTGAGAAGGGATGTGTGTATTTTTATACATTAATAATGCATATCTCATTTTCTAATATACTTCATGGGATGTTACAGTATCTGGCATTCAATCAGAAATTAAAAGACAAGAGAAAGCAAAAAATGCATTGTCAAAAGGAAATGCAATGAAAAATAAAAGGAAATATTTACTTTATTAAAAAATAAAAAAGGAAGGACTTGATTTAGAGATACTTTATAATTAGTTTTTAAAGATTTAGTGGAAAAGGTGAACAACCTGCACAAAGATGCAGGGAATTTCATCAAAGAAATAGGAACTAAAGTCAAATAAAAATCTTATCAAGAAAAGTAAAAGATATAATAGGGAGAAAGAGAGCATGCACAGAACACAGCATCCAAAATGATGAAGAATAGTATCAAACAGTTTAATATACATGTAATTAGAATTCCAATAAAGAGAGATTGGAGCAGAAAAAAAAATTAGAAAAAAATCTGAGNAATAGTATCAAACAGTTTAATATACATGTAATTAGAATTCCAATAAAGAGAGATTGGAGCAGCAAAAAAATTAGAAAAAAATCTGAAGCAAACAGAAGGACAAAGATAATAAAAGTAAGAGCAAAAACCAATGAGCGGAAAACAAACTTAAAAATACAGAAAATTAAGCTAAAAGCTGGTTCTTTGGGAAGGTCAGTATAATAAGCACCTAGTCATACTAATAAGATTAAGAGAGAGCACAAATTATTACTATCAGAGATGAAAGATGGGGGTATAATTACAGATTTTGATGACATTATACTGAATCCACAGATCGTTGGGAAGAACTGACATCCTAAAATTACTGAGCNCCCCTCTGCCTACTTGTAATCTCTCTCTCTGTGTCAAATAAATAAATAAAATCTTTAAAAAAAAAAAAAAAGAAAAAAAAAAGAGAGAGCACAAATTATTACTATCAGAGATGAAAGATGGGGTATAATTACAGATTTTGATGACATTATACTGAATCCACAGATCGTTGGGAAGAACTGACATCCTAAAATTACTGAGCATTCTTATAAAAAACATGACATATCTCAATTTATTTATGTTTTTGATTCCTTTCACCTGAGTTTTTTAGCTCTGCATAGAAATACTATACATATGTTGTTATATTTATACCCATATTAGTTGATAATGCAAGAGTAAGGAGTGTTAACCCCCATATTTTTACTTATTTTTCTTGTCTTACTGCATTAACTAGAACTCCCAGTACATATTGAGTAAGAATGGTAAGGATGGACACCCTTGCCTAGTTTCTGATCTCAGTTGAAGCGCAAGTTATTTCTCATCAAGTATAACTTTAATTGTAGTTTTTTTGGTAGATTTTAAAAATCAATTTGAAGTTATTCCCCTTTATTTCCAGTTTGCTGACAGTTTTGATCATAAATAGCCATTTGTTTTTTTTTTTAATTGAATCTTTGATATAATCATGCATATTACTTTCTTTAGTTTGTAGATATGATAGATTACATTAAATGATTTTGGAATGCTGAACCAGCTTTGAGCAATGGGGATAAATCATACTTGGTCATGATATATAATTCTTTTGCTAATATTTCGAGGATATTTGAGTCTGTGTTCATAAGGTATATTGGCCTGTAGTTTCTCTTTATTGTAATGTCTTTGTCTGATTTTCATACTAAGATAATTCAGGTCTCATAGATTGAATTAGAAATTGCTTCTTTTGTTGTATTTTCTGGAGCAGTTTGTGGAAAATCACTATCAGTTTGTTAAATATTTTGTAAAATTCACCAGATAACTCCTTTGGGCTTGGAAGATTATTAATTATTGATTCACTTTATTTAATAGGTATAAGTTTATTCAGGCTATCTGTTTCTCTTTGTGTGAGTTTTGGTAGTTGTATCTTTCAAGGAAATGGTCTGTTTCTTTTTTTTATTTTATTTTTTTTTATTTTTTTTAAGATTTTATTTATTCATTTGACACAGAGAGAGAGAGAGATTACAAGTAGGCAGAGAGGCAGGCAGAGAGAAAGGAGAGAGGAGAAAGCAGGCTCCCTGCTGAGCAGAGAGCCCGATGTGGGCCTCGATCCCAGGACCCTGGGATCATGACCTGAGCCGAAGGCAGCGGCTTTAACCCACTGAGCCACCCAGGCGCCCGGAAATGGTCTGTTTCATCTAGGTTATCAAATTATGGAAAATAAACTGTTATGTCTTTATTTTTTTATTCTTTCAATGACTCCTCTTTCATTTATACTCATAATTTATATCTATGTCTGCTTTTTTGATGGGGGAAGGGGAAAGTGGGTTTAACCTGGCTAGAGGCTTTCGATTTTACTGATCCTTTCAAAGAACCAGTATTTGATCTCACTGCTTTCTTCTATTGGCTTCCTTTTTTTTTTTCAATTTCATTGATTTTTGCTCTAATTTTAAGTATTGTTTTTGTCTTACATTGGGTTTGATTTTCTCTTCATTTTCTAGTTTCCTAAGGTAGAAGCTTATATTACACATTTAGGCCTTTCTTCTTTCTAATAAATGCATTGAGTGTCCTATATTTCACGTTAAGCACTGCTTTTGGTGTATGTTTTGATATGTTGCATTTTCATCTAGTTTAAGATATTTTAAAATTTCTCTTGAGATTTCTTTGATCTGTGTGTTATTTATGCTGTGTTGTTTAATCTCCAAATATTTTGAAATTTTCCAGCTATCTTCCTGTCACTGATTCTAATTTAATTCCACTGTGGTGTGAGAACATACTTCATGATTTACCTTCTAAGATGTGTTTTATCACTCAGATACTGATTTGGTAAGTTTCTTGTAAGCTTAGGAAGAATGTATATTCTGCTATTCTTTAATGGAGTATTCTGTTAATGTTAATTAGACCCAGTTGATTGAGGATGCTGTTCAGTTCAAATGTCTCCTTACAGATTTTCTGCCAGCTAGATGTATCAATTACTAATCAATGGATGTTGTCTTCAACTCCAACTATAATAGTGGATTTTCCTATTTCTCCCTGTAGTTCTACCAGTTTTGTGTCAAGTATTTTGGTGCTCTGTTGCTAGGAGCATACATGCTTAGGATTGCTGTTTTTCTTGGAAAATTGATTCCTTTTTCATTATGCAATTCTCCTCTGCTTCCCTGATAAGTTTCTTTACTCTGAATTCTTTACTTCTATATTGTCTGAAATTAATATGGTAAGTTCAGCCTTCTTTTTTTTTTTTTGAAAAAAATTTTTTTATTATTATTATTTGCCCCAGGGGTACAGGTCTGTGAATCATCAGGCTTACGCCTTTCACAGCACTCACCAAAGCACAAACCCTCCCCAATGTTCATAACCCATCCACCCTATCCCTACCCTTCCACCCCCCAGTAACCCTCAGTTTGTTTTGTGAGATTAGGAGTCTCTTATGGTTTGTCTCCTTCCCGATCCCATCTTGTTTCATTATTTTTCCCTCCCTACCACCCACAACCCCCCACCCTGCCCCTCAAGTTCCTCATGTCAGAGAGATCATATGATAATTGTCTTTCTCTGATTGTAAGTTCAGCCTTCTTTTGATTTGTGTTATCATGGTGTATCTCTTTCCATTCCTTTCGTGTTATTTATTTATTTATTTATTTATTTATTTGAGAGAGAGTGTGGGACAGAGCACACATGAGTGGGGGGTGGAGCAAAGGAAGAGGGAAAAGCAGGGAGCGGAAAGCCCCATGAGGGTCTTGATCCTAGGACACCTGGATCATGACATGAGCTAAACATACACTTAACATAAGATCTAGTCTCCTGGTAAATTTTATAGCAAAATTGTTTGCTATAGGCATTATGCCGTATAGTAGATCTCTAGAACTTACTTATCTTAAATAACTATTTTTTTTGTACTTTAAGGATCACTTCCCTGTTTTCTCCTCTCATCACCCCATGATAACCATCATTCTACTCTCTGCTTCTGTGTCTTTGACTAATTTACAATCCACAAAAAACTGAGATCATATGATATTTCTCTTTCTATGTCTGGCTTGTTTCACTTAGCATAATACCTTCAAAATCCATCTTCATTGCTGAAAATGGCAGGATTTCATTATTTTAAGTCTGAATAATATTCCATTGTGTTTGTGTGTTACACATTATATATATATTGTATATATATAGTATATATATATACAGTATATATTATATATATTATATAGTATGTATTATACATAATATATATTATATATAGTATACATTATATATATAATACACATTAAATATATACCGCATTTTCTTTATCCATTTGTCCATCTATGGACACATAGGTTGTTTCCATATCTTGACTTTGTGAATAATGTAAGGAACATAAGAGTGTGGATATCTCTTTGAGATCCTTATTTCACTCCCCTTGGATAAATATCTAGTAGTAAGATTGCTGAATCATACGATAACTTTATTTTTATTTTTATTTTTTTTAGAAACTTCCATGTTGTTTTCCATAATGGCTGCACTAATGTATATTCCTTCCAACAGTGTACCAAGGTTTCTCTGTCTTCACCTCCTTGACAATATTTGTTATTCTTTAAAAATAACTGTCCTCCTAATAGGAGTAAGATGATATTTCATCGTGGTTTTGATTTGCACTTCCCTGATGATTACCGATGTATTTCCACATACGTATTGTCTATCAGTTTGTCTTTTTGGGAGAAATGTGTATGTAGTTCCTTCCTATTTTGAAATTGGATTATTCATATATTACTATTGTGTTGCATGAGCTCCTATTAAATTTTGGTTAATAATCTCTCATCAGATGTGTGGCTTACAAATATTTTCTTCCATTCCATAGGCTGCATTTTCATTTGTCAGTTGCTTATTTTGCTGTGCAGAAGCTTTTTAAATTGATATAATCCAACTTGCCTATTTTTGTTTTTGTTGCCTTTGCATTTCGTATCACATCCAATAAGTCATTGTTCAGATGAATGTCAAGGAGCTTTTCCCTATGTTACTTCTTGAAGTTTTAAGGTTGCAGGTGTTACATTTAATTCTTTAATCCATTTGACTTGATTTTTTTGTATGCTTTAAGATAAGGATCCAATTTCATGTTTTTTGGACATCTGGATATCCCATTTTTCCAATACCATTTATTGAAGAGATAATGCACTCTCCTGTTGAATAGTCTTGATGCCCTTGTTGAAGGATAGCTGGCCATGTATGCAGGCATTTATTTCTCAGCGTTCTGTTCTGTTCCATTTACTTATGTTTTTATTTTTATGCCAGTACCAAACTATTTTGATTACTATAGATTTTTAATATAATTTGAAATCAGGGAGTGTGATGACTCCAGCTTTGTTTTTCTACTTAGTACTTACTTTGGCTGTTTGGGTACTTTGTGGTTCCATATGAATTTTAGGTTTGTTTGGTTTTTTTCCCCCATCTCTGTGAAAATGCCACTGATATTTTGATAGGAATTGCTTGAATATATAGATTGCTTTGGGTGGTTTAGACATGTTAACTCTATTCTTTCAGTTCATGAACACAGGATATTTCTTCATTTGTGTTTTCTTCCATTTCTTTCATCAGCGTTTTATAGTTTTCAGTGTATAGGTCTTTTACTTCTTGGTTAAGTTTATTCCTAAGTATTTTATTCTTTTTGATGGCACTTATCAATGGGAATGTTTTCCTGATTTCTTTCTTTTTTTGGCAGTTGATTGTGTATAGAAACATCATGAATTTTGTACATTGATTTTGTGCCCTGCAACTGAACTTGTTTATCAGTTGCAATAGCTTTTGGGTGGAGTCTTTAGGGTTTTCTATATGTAAGATCATGTCATCCACAATTAGAGACCATTTTGCCTCTTCCTTTCTGATTTGAATGCCTTTTATTTGTTTTTCTTACCTAATTGCTCTGGCTAGGACTTTCACTTCTATGTTGGAGAGAAGTGATGAGATTGGGCATTCTTGACTTGTTGCTGATCTTAGAAGAAAAGATTTCAACTTTTCATCATTGAGTATGATGTTAGCTGTGGGATTTTCATATACGACCTATATTATATGAGGTTCATTCCTTCTAGACCTAGTTTGTGAAGACTGCTTATTATGAAAAAAAAGTTGAATTTTCAAAATGTTTCTGTGTATCTATTGAGATAAGCATATGATTTTTATTCATCTTGTTAATGTGATGTATCATACTTATTGACTAGAATATATTGAGCCATCCTTGCATGCCAGGGATAATTCTCAGTTGATGATGCTGTATGATCCTTTCAATGTGCTGTTAAATTCAGTTTGAGAGTATTGTGTTGAGAATTTTGCATCTATTTCATAAGATGTATTGGCTTATAATTTCTTGTTGTATCCTTTTATGGCTTTATATCAGGGTATTGCTGGCTTCATAAAATGAGTATGTAAGTGTTCTTTCTTCTTCAACTGAGGGGAGAAATAGATCGCAATAAAATAATAGTACAGAACTTCAGTACTCTGCTTACATCATTGGATAGATCACCCTGACAGAAAATCAATAAGGAAACCACAGACTTGAACAACATTATAGGCCACATGGACATAACAGACATATATAGTCTATTACATTTTGCAACAAGAGAGTATGTATTCTTCTCAAGTACACATGAAACATTTTCCAGAATAGATCATGTGTTAGAACACAAAACAGGAAAATTTAACACAATCACAAAACAAATTTTAAAAGATTGAAATATATCAAATATCTTTTCTGACCATAAATGTACAAAACTATAAGTCAATAAATAACAGGAGGAGAATTGGAAAATTAATAAATACATGGTAATTAAACAATACACATGGGTGATTCTCAAATGTATTAGACTGAGTGAAAGAAGCAGGATGCAAATGTCTGCTGTATGATTTGATGTATATGACAATTGAAAAAAGTAAAACTATAGAGACAGAAAACTTATTAGTCATTGTTAAGGCTGGAGCTGGAAGTAGAAGATTGAGTATGAAGGGAAATGAGAGAACTTTAGGGGTAACAAGAATGTTGCATGTCTTGATGGTGGTCATAGTTATGAGACTATGCATTAGTCAGAATTAATAGAATTGCTAAATTTTAAAAGCTAAATAAGCTTACCACCAGCTTTAGGACCAAAGAATGTATTTTTCTCAAGGACTTGGGGGCCATGTTTTTCAGACATAATCATCAAAAAAAATGTGTGTGTGTATTTATATTTATAACATATATGTATATATATATTTATATTTATAATATATATATTTTTATATATGATACCCCTTCCTCCTAGTTTCTCTGTGAAGGTAATAGCCTACATTTAGCAGTGCTGATGCCTTGCTCAGAAACTACTTCTTGTCATAAAGATGAGAGAAGTTTATCTTTTTATCAATTTATTTATTTTTGGAGAAAGCCATTTAGCTAATACAGGTGGCCACCTCAGTTACCAAGTGGATCTACAGTGAACTATGATGTGTGGCAAATGGTGCTGTCACGTCCTCTTACTTGATCCAGTTATTTTTTATCTTGAGAAGATGTATATAGTAGGTTGTATCTGCTTGGCTGTATGAAAGGGTGAGATTTTTTCCTGTCTTTGCAAATCTCTTTAGTGGATTGCCTGTGATGTACATCTGGCTTAATGCTTATTCAGTAATAAAATTGTGTTCTTCATGGGAGCATGGGTGGCTCAGATGGTTGAAGGTTTGCCTTCATCATGATCTCCAGGTTTAGGGATCAAGCCCCATATGCAGCTCCCAACTCAGTGGGGAGTCTGCTTCATCCTCTCCCTCTGCCTCTCCCCCTGCTTGTGCTCTCTCTGTCTCTCTCTCTGTCTCTCTCAAATGAATAAGTAAAATCTCTTTAAAAAATCGTGTTCTTCCTTTTGGAAATCTCTTTGTGGAGAGGTTTTCTGGGTTTGGAGGACATTTTGTTTCTAATTATATTTCCCCAACGCTGATTACATCCCTTTTGTTTGTCAATAAAACCCTCCTAGTGGATATTTCCCCTTGGAAGGGGAGACTGGATATTAAAGAAGAGGAGAGAGAGGAAAAAGATCAGAAAATGCACTTCACTCATTATAAATACTATATAAATAAATGCATGAGTACACAAATAATCAAGCAGACAAATGCATACATACATACAACAGAAAACCAGTACGAACTGATAAAATAGCCCTCACATTCCTAGAGCACATACAACAAAACAGATCTCTTTCAATTAGGTGTGTTTCCCTTCAAACATTTTTATTTTTCACTCCTACTAGAGATAGGATGGGGGAGTTGGAGAGGGAAGAATGATTCACAGATTTGTTCTAACAGTCACTTGATGCTTCTTAAAATAGTGGTCAAAATATACTGAGAAAACAAATACACCCTGATTTCAAAGACACTCTATTTGGGAAAGGAGGTGTTTCCTCTTTAAAAAGGACCTCTAAGGGCATTTTTTTCCCCTTCATTGTAGTACCTCAGGAACTGTCCAGAGGATCTCATTATTGTACTTCATTCTATCATTGGCGGGGGGGGGTTGGGCTTTAGCTGTTGTGTACTGGAATATGGATTGAACTGCTGTCAAAGTGTTCATTCCAATAAGAAACTAATAAAGTTTATGTGGATATTGTCTAGACAGTGTCCTTTTAGGAACCACTTGAGGAAAGTCCTAGGTGCTAGAGATATAGCAGTAAACAAAAAAGGATATAACTCTCTGCTATCATGGAGTTTATAGTTCATAAGCTTTGGTCAAAATATATCCTTTTGGACTAGATAAAACCCCTTTACAACCTGAACCCAATTTTTCATGATTATGAAGATAGGACATCAATGAAATGTTCCTTACATTATCCTCCATCTAGTTTCAAATTTTGAAAAGTGAATCCAGATACCACAAATAATTTTGCAGAGTGGGTAGATTCACAAATACACTAGATGTCTACCACTGCCATTTTTCCTGTCCACTCTGATATTTTTGGAGAGGCCTCACCTCTCTTAAATGGCAGCAAGATGCAGGGCAATTGATCAAGGCAGAAGGGGATGATCAGAATCACATCTTTGTCCTGAAGTTTCCTCCCTTGACTTAATGGCAATCAGTTGGACAAATTGAGACAAAGTGTATTCACAAACTCCTGATGTAATTATTTTGACTTGAGCTAGTCAGTGGATGATAGTAGAAATCTTTAGTGCAAGTCTCCTGTGCTCATAGACTCAATGAAACCACCTCAACTCCTAGCACACGACCTCTCACTACAGTCTTATCTCCTCACTCATTCATTGTACAACCACATCCTGCAATTCACCAAAGAAGAAATGACTAGACCAGTGCTTCTGAAACTTTAATGCATATGAATCTTATGGAGATTTGTTAAAATACAGATTATGACTCAAAAATTCCCAAGCCGGGGCCCAAACTTTTTAATTTCTAACTTCCAGATAATACCAACACTGTAGATTTGTAGAAAATATTTTGAGTAGCAAGTTCTATATACCATGTATTATTTCACCCCAATTTCAGTTCATTTCATTTGTTTTATATCTCATTATATCACAGTTGACATAAGAAGGCAGTTTGTCATTTCAAAGACTTGGAAATTATATCCCGGCCTCAGCCAAACCTTCTACTCCACTTAAAGTTCCATACATACTCTTAATTGCCTTGCTTTTGTAGTCATGGGAGTGTGAAAACTTTATATTCTGCCTCTTTTCATTTAATTTGTGGCTATATATGTCTGCCCTGAAATTGGTGACCTCGGGTGTTCTATTTTTAATAGCTATACCTGATACATTACATTTTCCAGCATATAAAAATTATTGTCTAATCAGTTCTACCCAGCATTTCTGCAAAAAGAAGTACTTATCTGAATTATTCTCCCACCCCACCCCCCAGGAAGTTTCCCTGATCAGTGTAAGGTCTGTCTTCCATTTGTTCCTCCCGGTTCACTCTTCCATCTTTTTCATACTACTCTGTGTTAGGAGTTTGCCTACATCAACATACTTCCATGACCTCAAACTTCAGTCAACAGGGAGAAAAACAGAAGGAAATTAAGGAATAGAGCTAGACGAAATTAAATTTGAGGCATCTACTCCCGCACTCTTTCTCTACCCAGTTGTTATGAAGTAGTCCTTTACATACAGCTAACCAATGGGAACTAATTTTTGCTCCTTTCACCAGCCCCATCATGTTAAAACATTAATGTTTACCCAGCTGATACTGGCACTGGAACACTGTGCAATCCCTTATTAGCTTCCTCAAATTCTGCTCATGACTTTATATAAACTGATTGTCATCAATTTGTACTGCAGTTCTATCCATTTAATCAATGACATCTTTTCTTTACATTTTTAGATAACATTATAGGAAAAACTCACCAAAGACTATGGAGTAGAGAGACAGTCTTCATAGTAGGCCTTAGATCACTGGGGAAGCTCTAAGCTCTTCTATAGTAAGAAAGAACCTTAAACATACTATGGCACAGGATAAGGTTCCAGCATACAGGTGATAATTAACATGACTGTAATGGAGCTAATAGAGGCCCTGTTGTCTCAGCATTTGACACAACACAGTTGACAGTTGGGAGTACTGACCTCTGGAATCCACATACCTTGTAAATACCCTAAATCTTAATGGAGACCAGACATAAGATGTAAAGACTTAAGTTTCCAGTTAGAGCTCACTTAGAGTGATAGAAGTTTCTGTTAGGTTCAGACAAATATCCTCTATTATCTTACCTCTAAATTGGGGAGGAAGTGCGGAGGCCTTCCAATGGTAACTCCCTCCATTTTGCCAATCAACCTTTGAAACAAGTTTGTAATGTACTCAGTTACCTTTAATTCCTATGGAGTTATCATTAATTCCTATAATATGCCAATTTGTAAGACTTTGTTCCTACTCTACAAACACACACACACACACACACACACACACAGATAAGTCATGCTATAAATGTGATCTTGAGAATAGACAAATATCTGGACAGAACTGTAGAAAGACTGAAGTGTTCATGCTATGTATTACACAGAAGCTTAAAGGTAAACCATTTAGTCTCATTTCCAATGATTAAGGAATGATATCTGTTTTTCAAAATTGTCTACACAAGTTAAAAATGCCTCTACTGATGACACAACTTTTAATTTCCAAGATAGTAACAATTACTCTAGCATACTTTTATCAAATGCTAGTTATGAGCACAGACCTTCAATTTACTAACTCAATTTTTCCTCACAACATGTTGATAATTTAGGGACCATTGATTTGGCCAATTTATGGATGTGGAAACAGAGAAAATAAAGTGACTTGTTCAATGATATAACTAATAAACTTTAAAGCTAAGATACAACCTGAGGCTGCTTGACTTTCAAAACCTTCTCACAGGGCGCCTGGGTGGCTCAGTGGGTTAAAGCCTCTGCTTTCAGCTCAGGTCATGATCTCAGCATCCTGAGATCGAGGCCCGCATCGGGCTCCCTGCTCAGCAGGGAGCCTGCTTCCTCCTCTCCCTGTCTCTCTGCCTGCCTCTCTGCCTACTTGTAATCTGTCTCTCTGTGTCAAATAAAATAAATAAAATCTTTAAAAAAAAAAAACAAAACCTTCTCACATACTCACTTCACCAGAAAAAGCAAGGCATGTAAATGTCCATTTAAGCATCTTTTATTTGGTTTCTGATATAGCCCGAGCAGTTTTCCCAAATGTAGTGAGTGTACTGTAAGTCTCTTCTGGCTAAACCTTTCTACATTACCTATTAACCAATCTAGCTTTTGCTTATTGAGTGTGCTGCTCCTGCTAGCTTTTGCCTACTGAGAAAAGCACCCCAGTACAATGGGTAGTGATATGCAGAGACGTGAGTATATGTGGAGTGCCAAGCCATGGGTGTTGCTCCTGGGAAGTGCCTGCACATGGAAACATTAATTTGGATAATAAGACTTCCACCATTATCTGAGAATTATTCATTTTACCCATTCCTGCCTTTGAAGCATTTGAATAGAACATGTGGCTGTCAAAGTTGAGATTACAGTGAAAGCCACCTGATGTCACTGAGGTGACTGTAGCACTGTAATTCTCATGCCATTTTGATTAGTAACGCGTATTGATCTCCAGGACTAGGCTGAACCAGGATCGCATGACATGCACAATAGCACGGACGGCACTCATTTAGCAACAAATAGCCTTTGGATACTCTCTTTATGCTTATTCTCATCATTTCGGTTCCATCTAAATTTCTTTTGACTGTATTTTCATCATTGTAGGCAACAAAACCCCAAGGGAGAGTTCTAAAGAGCTTCATAAGGAAAGGAAAGCTTTCTAGTGTACAGAAATTGGAGCTATACATCAGAAATTGTGGGTTCTCTGGATCGACCTGCCAGTAAATGGAGGTATTCCATTTGTCATCAATGTGCATTTAATGCAGATACAGCATTCAGAGGGAAACAGACTCCCTTGATAGAGCTCATGCATTTGTTTACTGATTTTATGTCTTTGTTTTCTCTCTCTCCTACCCCTTCTGGGTAAATCTGCTTACAAGCTTTCTTTTTCCAAGAATTAGAGTTAGGTCCAGGGTACAAACTTACCAGACTGGAATTCCTTTATTTCTATTTTTTATTTAAATAAATATGTCAAATGAATAATGGTAGTGTTTGCTGCTATAAGGCAGCTATTTTGCTCCACTGGATAGAGCCAGGTAGTTTTTTTTCCCCCAATGCCAAAGATGATATTGGTTAATGGGGCAGTGGTTCACAAACCTACTGCTGCCTCAGTGGTTTCTCTCTTCTTCCCAAGAGTAAAACCCAGAGATTTCATGGCTTATTCGTGAGTTTTTGGAAGACTGATGCTTTGCAGGCTGTATGAGGAAAGCTTTGATGATATATGAAAAATACTTTGCAGGCCGTATGAGGAAAGCATCTGATTTGAGTGGCATGCTTGTCAGGTGTTATTTCTAACAGCTCCTGGTACATCTCACAAAAAATTCCAAATCCTTGGACATGGAATTCAGTGCCCTTATAACTAGGGTTATTCTTTCATCCTCATTCCTTTTTCCCCATCCATTCTTAGTAGATAACTTTGGCATTTTCCAAACACACAGGTCATTTGACTTCCTAATCAAATTATGCCTACCCTATTCTATCTCAGAAAAATCTGAATCCCGTTCTCTCTGTCACATGTCCATCTGGCAAACTGAAACTTAATCTTTGGTATCCAGTGTAGTTTATCTCCTATTTTTCTTCCTGTATAAAATATCCCGTTCTCCCTCATTTTCAGGGGTACTTGGTTTTTACTCCAGTTAGCTTTTCTGAAAATTATTATTTGGCACTATTATAGCTTTGCTTATATTACAGGAAAGTACACACCTGATTTTTTCATTAGATTGTGAGCTCTGCAAGGACAGGTACAATGTCTTCTTAATCTCTTATCCCCAGAGCAAAGCACAGTTTCTGGCGCACAGAATATATTCACTATAGCTTTGTTGAATTAAATCAAACACAAAAACAATAATGTCATATAAAAAGGATGCATGTATAGTTGAATAATCATTGCTGAGATACACAGATTTTTTTTTAAATTTTATTTTTATTATTTGCCCAAGGGGTACAGGTCTGTGAATCATCAGGCTTACATCTTTCACAGCATTCACCAAAGCACAAACCCTCCCCAAAGTCCATAACCCATCCACCCTATCCCTACCCTCCCACCCCCCAGTAACCCTCAGTTTGTTTTATGAGATTAGAAGTCTCTATGGTTTGTCTCCTTCCCCATCCCATCTTGTTTCATAATGATACACATATTTTTAAGTCACAAGAGGGTCAGTCACTTCGTGGAGGCTACTCGGCAAAGTGTTATATCAATCAGGGACCTATTTTCAATTGAATGGTGACAGGTTTACTCTCTGGCTATAAGGATATGAAATATGTTGCATGTATAATTTATTGTGTTTCATAAAAACTGAAGTCCAAATTCCCTGATGAAATAAGATACATTTGCAGAGCATCAAATGGACTAATATGAAGGATGCTTACAAGGAAAGATTTTTAATGTTATTGGGAAGCTTTTGTCCGTTGAGAAATTCCAAAACTAACCTAAATATACTTTTAGATTTGGCCACACTTTTACAGAAAGGAAAATGTGTTGTAATTTAGACTGGACAAAGCCACAATTATGTAGTACACCAAGCAGTAAAACTCAGTTTTCCTTATGAGGCACTCAAAATATAAAAATTCCATTGTTCAGAAGGAAAAATTAGTAAACATATCCTTTTTTCACAAAGAGGTATAGTGAAGGAACTTCATATGTAGCTATTCTTCATGTCTTTTCATCTTCCCAATGAAACTTCTTTTATCCCTTGCTCCTGCTCCTTGGTATCAGGCCTTTCTCCCCCAAGGGGGAAAATATACTTGTATGAACCTCTTTGTCTCACACTCCATTCTGGGGGAACCTAGGCTAAGACACCTATGTAACAGTTGATATTAAAAAATTAAATATTTTTCCTTTTAAATTTATTTTTACATCTCATCAGGTTTTTCCACTTAAACTTATTCTCAGGAGATGTTTTTAATTTTTTTCTTAAAGTAGAGCTCCCACCAATGTCTTACACAGGGGTACTCTTATTCATGGTTGCATTCACCTCTGACAGCACACTGACAACTCTCTCCTTGCTTCCTCAAGATAGGACTCCATTCAGGTTGCCATAGGGTACTGTGGTATTCGTGTACGGAGTTTAGATTCTGCTCCAAGAGGAGTTAAAGGAACTTCAACTTAGATCAGAAATTATTTTCATCAAGTTCTTCCTAGTTACCAAGACATCAAAAAAATGTTTTCTATAGGGTGATCCTTAAAACAGTCTAATAGTTAAAATCTATATCTTAGAACTCTTGTAGTTGAGATAAATATGTAAGTATCTAGTATATTNTATTTGCCCAAGGGGTACAGGTCTGTGAATCATCAGGCTTACATCTTTCACAGCCCTCACCAAAGCACAAACCCTCCCCAATGTCCATAATCCTTTATTCTTGGTGAAACTGTATTAAAGCACTCCAAACACCTTAAGTTCAAAGATGAACTACATCTCTACAAGTGATGCTTTCAACCTTCCTTATTAAATTGTGTCTAAGCAAAGTCACGTTAATTTAAAATGCAAATGTTTCTGTAGAAAAGCATGAATGTTCAGTCTGGTATTAATGTAGCAGCACTTTTGTTGTTGTTGTTGTTACTGTTGTTGTTATCCATATTAGAAAAAGAAAAAGCATCTTAAGGGGGGAATGGGAAGTTCCTTCACCCTCCACAACCAAGTTACCCAGTTTCCTTTAAGAGGCATGAGATAAGGTATTGTGGGTTTATTGTTGTTGCTGTTGTTTAAATATTTTATTCATTTGAGACAGAGAGAGAGAGAGAGGTCATGAATAGGGGGAGCGGCAGAGGGAGAGGAAGAAGCAGACTCCCCAGTGAGCAGGGAGCCCAATGGAGGACTTGATCCCAGGACCTGGAGATCATGACTTGAGCCAAAGGCAGACATTCAACCATCTGAGCCACCCAGGTGCCCCAAGGCATTATGTTTTAAAGACTGAGTTCTCCCTAATCCTAAAATGAAAGAAAAAATATTATCACTAATGATTCAGGTTCTGTTCCAAATGAGCCATTTTTAAAAGAATAGAAGAAAATGGGACTTTTATACCAAAGAATGAGATTGGGAACACTAAAGTGGATTGGAAGAAAAAGAGTTTTCAGCAAGTAACTTTTCAGCAAGTAAAGTGGAAGGTATAGGAGGCTAATCTAGGATGACCATGCTTATCAAGGGCTAGGTTACAGAGCGGCTACCTCAATTTAAGTCATACCAGCAGTGTCTGAGAGTTTCTGTTGCTCCACATCCTCGCTGATACTTGTTTTTGCATTCTTTTAATTTTAACTAGTATAATTGACTTGTAGTTTATCTCATAGTTTCGATTTGTATTTCTCTAATGACTTATGTTGAGTATCTTTTTTTCATGTGCTTATTTACCATCCGTATATCTTCTTGGAAGTATCTGTTCAAATTATATGCAGAGATTTCCCTTGGATTGTCTATTGTTGAGTCTAAGATTTCTTTATATGTCATAGATATAACTCCTTTGTCAGATATATTTTGCTTTTTTTTTCTTATTTTAATTCCTTAGCAGTGTTTATTATATTTGTGAAGAAAACACTGTGAAATATGATTAGGAACTGGGAGATGTAAAGTTTAAGGTAAAATATTAAATCTAGGTAGACTTTAAGAAGTTAAAGATGTGTATTGTTAGCTCTAGACTAATCACAAAAAGAGGGATCAAAAGAAAAAATAATATGATGTAGACTTATACCCAACTATCTCAATAATTATAGTAAATGTTAGTGAAAGAAAAATTATTTAATCATCGTAGGTAGAGGCTAGAGATTATTGAATTGGATAAATGTAAAAAGACAAGACAAGGGCACCTGGTGGCTCAGTCAATTAAGCTGATGCCTTTGGCTCAGGTCATGATCCCAGGGTCCTGGGATCGAGTTCCACATCAGGCTCACTGCTCATTGGAGAGCCTGCTTCTCACACTCCCTGTGCCTGCTGCTCTGCCTACTTGTGCTCTCTCTCTCTGTGTGTCAAATAAATACATAAAAAATTTTTAAAGATTTCGATTTATTTATTTGACACACAGAGAGAGATCAGAAGCAGGCTGAGAGGCAGGCAGAGAGAGAGAGCAGGAAGCAGGCTCCCTGCTGAGAAGGGAGCCTGACGTGGGGCTCCATCCCAGGACCCTGAGATCATGACCTGAGCTGAAGGCAGAGGCTTTAACCCACTGAGCCACCCAGGCACCCCTAATAAATAAAATCTTAAAAAAAAAAAAAAGACAAGACAAAAAACAGATGTGTCTACAAGAAACATATTTTTTTGTAATACACTTTAGATAGAAAGGTGCAGATAAGCTGTAAAGATGAAAAATCTGTATACCTGATAAAGCCATGCCAACTTCTTAAGTATACAAAGTTGGCATGGCTATATCAATACCAGACAAAGTAGACTTCAGGACAAAAATTTTATTAATCATAAGAAATATAATTTCATAATGATTAGAGAAATCAGGATGACAGAGGATCCTAATTGTATTTGCTCTAATAACAGAGCTTCAAAGTAGATGAAGAGAAAAATTAAAGAAACTAAAGAGAGAAAAACATGACAAATTATAATCATTTTACCCCCCCCCCGGGAATTAATAGAATGACCTGGAGAAATACTAGTAGTGAATACAGAATGTCTGAACACTCAAACAATTGGACCTACTTGACTTTTACAGAACAATATACCCAACAATTTTAGAATATATATAGTTTAAGTATATATGGAACATTGACTGAGATAGTCCATATAATGAACCATAACACAAATCATCATAAATTCAAAAAAATAAAACATTACAAGGTATATTCTCTAACTAAAGTTATATCAAATTATAAATCAGTAACAAATAAGATACTATAAAAATCTTAATATTTTCAAGTTAATCAACATGTTTCTAAACAATGGATAAAGGGAGAAAAATGTTTAAAACTGGATAATATAACACAGTAATATCAAAATTATAACTGAACTTAGAATAGTGTTGAAAGGGAAATTTACAGTCCTAAAGATAGGCTTGAGAAAAAACAGAAGAGTTTAAAATCAATGATCTCTATTTTCTCTACAGGACGCATAAAAAATAGGAGCAAATTAGTCCAAGACAAGTAGAACACAAGGAATGAAAAGATTATGTCAATAAAATAAAAAGAGAGTAGAGAAAGTCTATACATTACTTGCTCTTTGAAAATACTAAAAACTAAATTGACAGTATTTTCAAGAAAAGTAGAAAACTAAAAATTACACTATGGAGAGCTGATACCTCTTCAAATCCAATAGATATTAAAAGTATAAAATGTTCATTTTAAACAACCTTAATCAAGAAAAAAATAGATATGTTTCTTGAGAAACACAAATAATTAAAACTAACTTCACAAGAAATAGGAAATTTGAATAATCCTAGCTTTATCAAAAATATTGAATTTATAGTAATAATTTCACTAAGAAAGTTCCAGTCTCAGATAGTGTCAGTAGTGCATTCTAGCAAATATATACCTTTGCCTGCAACTCCCTCCTCCAAGGTGACACAGGATAGGGCTAAATGAGACAGGCTGTGATTTCTCCCACAAGGGGAAAGAACAAGTGGGTGAATGCCTGGCTTCCCCAGCACATATATGTGAGATGCTACCAGAGAGGCTTATTTATCTCTCACAATATTCAGAGTATTAAATCACAAGCTCCATGACTGGAGGGAGAAAGCAGATTGGGAAAGCAGCATATAAATTTCCCAGGGGGCATTAAAGGGATGAGATTCCTGCTGACTGCAATTTGGACTCCCATCAGGAAGCCCACCCACCAGCTTTAGGGAAAACCTCACCTATAGATCCACCCAACCGGACCACAGGTGCCTCCAACATACTGTGTGACAAACCCACAAAACTCCCAATCTAAAACAGAATCCCTGTATCTACTCCTATGAGTTATGGCCAGAGCAAGATTTGGTAGAAGGCAAGGGAGTTGAAGTAGAAGCAGGCCAGGCCCTGTGGGCAAAGGAGAATCCACAAACTTGAACTATAATGCCACCCTCAGGAAAACAAGAGAGAGAGGCTATTAGCAGCCAGCCTGGTGCATTCTAGGATCAGAAGAAGGTATCCAAGCCTGAGGATTCTAATATGAAAGAGAGCAAGAAGCTTGGAGCAGTGGTATCCATAGGAGGTCTGAGAAAGCCTCAGCATCTACGCCAGGACCAACAAGAGGTACTTTTACCCTGAAGGTAGTTAGCAAGATTGGAGGAGGTGATTACTGCTTTAAATACAAACAAAACAAAAAACAAACCAGCAACATAAATATTCAAGAAACATGAAAAATCAAGGAAACCTGACATCATCAACAGAGCACAATGATCTTTCAGTAACTGAATTTAAAGGCATGGAAAATCCAAAATAGTTTTAGGGAAATTCAGTGAGCTACAAGAAAACACAGCTGACCATTCAAGGAAATCAGGAAAGTAGTACATAATCAAATCAGGAATTTAATGAGGAGAAATCATAAAGAATCAGATGAATTCTAGAGATGAAATATTCAATAAATGAAGTGAAAAATGCCATAGAGACTATCAACAGCAGAACAAACCAAGGAGAAGAAAGAATTCATGAAATAGAAAATAGGAAACTTAAATAATCCAGTCCAAAGAAAACAAAAAGAACAAAGTTAAGACAGCCTTTCTGATCTGATACAGTTTAAAAAATATGAATATTTAGAGTTCCAGAAAGAGAAGAGAAGGAGAATGGAAAAGAAAGCTTATTTAAAGAAATAAGGGCTAAGAACTGTCCAAACTTGGGGAAGAGATTTGAACATCTAAGTTCATGAATTTAATAGCTCACCCCATTATTTCAATCCAAAATGATCTTCTCCAAGACATTGTCAAAAATCAAAGACAGTCTTAGCAAGAGAAAAAAATATTGTAACATACAAAGGAACCCTCATTTGGCTATCAGCAGATTTCTCAGAAGAAACGTTATAGGCCTGGAAATAGTAGGATGATATAGTCAAAGTGTGGGGAAAAAAAATTACCAACCAAGAATCTTCTATCTGGCAAAGTTATCCTTCAGAAATTAAGGAGAAAAAGACTTTTTTTTTAAAAAAAAACCAAAAACAGAAAAACAAACAAACAAACAAAACAAACAAAAAACAAAAAAACTTACAGAAATTACCACTAGACCTGCATTATAAGAAATATTGAGGGGTGCCTTGGTGGTTCAGTTGTTAAGCATCTGCCTTTGGCTCTGGTCATGATAAAGACACTACAGGAAAACTTATTGATAAATTGATAAGTATTCCTGAGGAATACTCGTGTAAAAATTCTCAACAAAGTATCACCAAATTGAATTCAACAACAGACTAAAAAGTGTATGAACAACATGATCAAGTTGGATTTATCCTGGGATATAGGGATGGTTCAATATGTAAAAATGAATTAATGTGACACGTCACATTAGTAGAATGAAAGATAAAAATCATATGATCATATCAATAGATGTAGATAAAGCATTTGACAAAATACAACATTTTGTTTATGATAAAAACTTTCAACAAATTGGGTAAAGAAAGAATATAACTCAGTACAATAAAGCCTGGATACAACAAGGCCATAGTTATCATACTCCCTGGTGAAAAGCTTTCCTCTATGATGAGGCAAAAGACAAGGATGTCCACTCTCAGCACTATTACTCATCATAGTACTGGAAATCCTAGCTAGAGCAATCAGGCAAGGTAAAGAGATAAAATTCATTCATTCAGAGAGGAAGAAGTAAAATTGTCTTTTTTGCAGATGACATGATCTTATATAGAGAAAATCCTAGACTTCACCAAAAATCTATTATGACTAACAAATTCAAGTAAACTCACAGGATACAAAATCAACACATTGAAATTCGTTGTTTCTAGACACTAATGATGTCTAAAAAATAAAACAATCCCATTCATTCTAGCCTCAAAAACAATAAAATACTTGAGAATAATTTTTTTTAAAGATTTTATTTATTTGAGAGAGAGAGGCTGCATGAGTGCATGAGCATGGTGGTGGGAGGGGCAGAGGGAGAGGGAGAAGCAGACTCCCAGCTGAGCCGGGAGCCCCATGTGGGACTAATCCCAGGACCCCGGGATCATGACATGAATGAAGGCAGATGCTTAACTGACTGAGTCACCCAGGTGCCCCTTCTTAGGAATAAACTTAACCAAGGTGAAATATGTGTGCACTGAAAACTACAAGATTCTGCAGAAATAAATTGAAGAAGACACAAACAAATGGAAGATATCTTGTGTATGGACAGGAAGAGTAAATAATGTTAAAATATCCTTACTACCCAAAACTATCTATAGATTCAATGCAATCTCAATCAAAATTCCAATGCTATTTTTCATGGAAATAAAAAAAAGCGATCCAAAAATTTATTGAATCACAAAAGACCCTTACAAAGGTGACTTAAGTAGATAGAATAATACATATCTCAGAGATACAGCAAATTCAGTTCTAGGCCACTGCAATAAAGTGAGTCAAAGGAATTTTTTGGGTTCCCAGTTCATATGAAATTTACGTTTATACTATACTGTAGTCTATTAAGTATGTAATAGCATTATGTCTTCTAGAAATATATATTTTAAATACTTTATTGCTTAAAAACACCATCATCTGAGCTTTCAGTGAGTCATAAGCACTAACCACAGATCACCATAATATAATAATGAAAAAGTTTAAAACATTGTGAGATTTACTGAAATGTGACATGAAGACTCAAAGTGAGCTGTTGGAAAATATGATTTGTTAAAAAAAAAAACAACACAAAAACAAAAACAAAAAAACCCACAACCCAGTATCTACAAAGTGAAATAAAGCAAGGTGCAATAAAATGAGGTATGCCTGTATAAAATATTCATAGGTAGGAAAACTTGTGATTTCCATTCTCCCCAAATCGATCTATAGTTCCAAGACAATCCCACTCATAATCAGAGAAGGTCTTTTTTTAGGAAATTGATGCTACTTCCTAAATGCATATGAAAATGCAAAGAACCTAGAGTAGCCAAAACAATTTTTGAAAATCAAGAACAAATTTGGAGAAGGTACACTACAAATTTCATGACTTACTATAAAGCTACCATAACAAGGACAGGATGGTGTTGAGACAGGGAATCCAGAAAATGACCTAGATATAGATAAGGAAATTCAATGGAGAAACATAAACTTGCAGTAAATAGTACTAGATTACCCAATATCCATGCCAGAAGGAAAAAAAAATGAAATTTCACTTTTGCCTTATAATATATACAAAAACTATTTGAAATGCATCAGATTAAATATTTAAAATTATAAAATGTCTAGGAAATTATAAAAGAAAATCTTTGCAATGATGATTTTTAAATAATTTTTCTTTTTTACTAAGCAATAGTAGTAAAATGTTTTAATATAATTTACTTCTAAGTAAAATTTCAAAAATTCCCTTTCTGTTCCTGACTCTAAGATGATTCAGCTACTAAAAAACAAAGAGGGGCACCTGGGTGGCTCAGTGGGTTAAAGCCTCTGCTTTCGGCTCAGGTCATGATCTCAGGGTCCTGGGATCGAGGCCCGCATCGGGCTCTCTGCTCAGCAGGGAGCCTGCTTCCTCCTCTCCCTGTCTCTCTGCCTGCCTCTCTGCCTACTTGTAATCTCTCTCTCTGTGTCGAATAAATAAATAAAATCTTTAAAAAAATAAATAAATAAATAAATAAATAAATAAAAAACAAAGAGAATAAGCTGAGTGGTACTACATTACAGTACCCCATATTTCTCTGTTGAGAGTGCAATACATTTTACTTTGAACCTGATTCTGCCTCAACCTATGATTTGGGGTAAATTCGTTAACCTCTTTCTGGTTCAGTTTCCCAGTTCTTAAAATGTATGTGGTATTATCATCTAATTTTTTATGAGGTTTAGACAAGATAATATATACAAAGTCCATATAGAACAGTGCCTGGTCTTGGGACGCCTGGGTGGCTCAGTCAGTTATGCGTCTGCCTTTGGTTCAGGTCATGATCTCAGGGTCTTGGGATCCAACCCCACATCAGGCTCCCTGCTCAGAGAGGAGCCTGCTTCTCCCTCTGCCTGCCTCTTGCCCTGCTTGTGCATACTCTCTCTCTCTCTGATAACCAAATTAATAAAATCTTAAACAAAAAAAACAGAACACTGCCAGGTCTTGTTGACACATAATATGCATTCAATGCTGCTGTTGTTCTGTTGATGCTGCTGTTGTTAGTATCATTCCATTTATTATATTATGAAAGGCTGTATTTTGTGTGACTAGGAGCACATTCTCCGGAGCCAAAGTACCTTGGTTCAAATCCCAGCTTTGCCAATTACTAGCTGTGTGACTTAGGGCAAGTAACTTTCTCTCTTTATGTCTCTGTTTCTTCATTTGTAAAATGGGAGCTATGATGGTGAGTTCTTTGGGTCTGTGAGAGTTGATACTTATAAAGTACTTAGGAAAAAAAGTTCTGCCATTGTAAGTGCCATAATATTTGCTATTTCTATTATTAATATTCTTAGTATTACAATATCACTGTTTCTGTAATGGAAGGTTAATCCTGAAAAAGGGAATTATTCCACTGCCACCAGAGAATACTCTTTCCCTATACCTGTGCTGCCATTCTGATTCCTGTTAATTTTTGAGACTCTTAATGCTCATCCTGGAGCTAAATTTAACCATCTACTTGGATAAAAAAATACAGAACCAAAAGGAAATTTTCACGAGTCATTAAGAGAAACCATTTGCTGACACTTGTTGACTCAGGAATCCATGAAATTATATCCATCAGCTTATTCACTATCTCTTCTTGGACATTTTGTTAGGTTCCCCAGAAATAGACCCTGAAATGAGAATATCTGTGTAAGTGCTTTATTAGATGAGAAGGATTTGTCAAGAGAAAAAGTAAGGGTAGAGGAAACAGAATAAGAAAGGGGAAGAAGGAAACCAAAGTATAATGTCAGGCAGTAGTCCCCCTCAGAATCTGCCCTTAAATTAAGTAAGGTAGCTGGGATTACATACTCTGGCACTTCTTACAACAGAATGTAAGCTTCGTAAGCACAAGAAAGCTGTCCGTCTTACTCATCCCTGCATTCCCTGTGGCTGGTACAGCAGCTGCTTAATAAATATTTTTTGAGTGGATACAAAAGGAGAAATTTGTTGTAAAGTATTATCAACACTCAATTAGATAAGTAAGCATTTGGAAAGCTTTCTGGATGAATCTGTCTGTTTGCTGAGACAAAGGTGGCATTAAGGACATCATCCTAAGTCCAGTAGTTCCATTGTCCCAAGAGTCTTCAGCACGTTCTGAGGCATGGACAGAGCTTGTCTTGAAAGACTGTAATAGCTAGATATTCCATTGAGAGAAATTAGGGAGTAAGGAAAGCATGGAGAAGGAAAATTCCACACAAAAAAAATTAAGGAAAAGATAAAGGAAACATGCAGACTAAAAGGGGGGAAAAAGAACAATCACAACTGTATAATTATCCACATCAAAATAATAATTAGAATTTATTGAGCACCTACCATCTGCCACAGATTTTCTGAACATTTTTGTTACACATTTTCTTGAACCCTATAGTGTTAAGAGACATGGACTATTATTTTTATCATATACATCTAGAAACAGAAAAAATTGCTCATGTCCCATTGCTTTTATTCAAGGGAGTTTGGCTTTACACCGATGTGTTTCAATGCTAGGTCTTATGTAATTAAACATTATACTTTGCTGCCCTTTATGCTTTATGCCTTACAATAGGCTTCCATGGACCTTGCTTAATATATTTGAATTTTCCTCTTTACAGATAAGGTAACTAAAGCTAAATGAGGCAAATTGATTAGTTCAAAGTCAATCACTTGGTAAATGATACAGCCTGATATAAATCGATGTCTCTGTACCACACAGCCTCCATTCTTTCCACTTGAGTTACTGGAAGTTAGAAAAAGCCTCTTGTTTCACTTAACTCAGATATTAATGTATTTGTCAAGGTATGTTCTGTAGAGGCAGTGGTCCCTACCCTGAGAAAATTAGACATAAGTTCCAAAGCTTCTTCTCTAGTACAGTAACCAATATAAACAGACATTCTTGAAGGCTGAAAAGCATCCTGAGTTTTTCTTTTTGTTCCAGTGACAGCAATTGTGTGTCTGTATTGGCATGAAAATAGTTGGCATGGATTCATACACCCTGCGGAGACTTATTTCTACTTGCATCATAACCCAGGGATCACCATTTAAGTCCTGCATTATCTGTCTGGATCTTTCGTTGTGTATTAAAATCCCCTTTTAAGTACTTCGACTATGGTTTCTAAATCACAAGTCCCAGTTCATCCTCAGTTTTTCGTTTTTGGTTTTGTTTTTGTTTTGGCTAGGAGTCTGTGAAAATAAAATTTTGACCATCCTACCATCCTCTATAAATGTAGTAGTCAAAGCAAATGCATTGGGATTTATGTCACTTTGGGCAAGAAATACCAGAAATATCCTTAATATGTTAGTCTGATTTAGTGCTCTCACTCTCTGAGCTGTAGGCTGTTTGTAGGATTCACAAAATGGTGATGATTGTTTCAGCTGTCCTGACCACTCCATCCAGGTAGCTAGTTAGTCCTGTTGGTTACAACTAGTAGGTTCATAGATTTTAAAGCTCCTCCCATCTCCTGAGCAGTAGTATCTTCTATTCTAGTTTAAAATTTCACAAACTAGGTTTAATAAGAGATCCAAAGGAGATGACGCTTAGTGGTAAACGTGGGTGTCATACCTTTGTGCAGCAACTCATGAGTGCACACAGCTTCAATGGGTTCTTTTCCATTTCTAGAAGGAAGCCATTGTCTTAATAAATAGCTTGTTTCAACAGTTGCATTTTCCTCTACATGTGAGTCAATTTTTCCAATTTTTTTGAATCCATATAAGAAAATCTGATGAAACTCTCCGATTTCTCTGCTGGTCTGTGTTCATGGGTACATTGAAGCTTCCATGAATACTCAATTTATTCCTGACAGGAGATTTATTCAGTGTCATCAACTAAAACCGAACATATTTTGCCAGCCTTACCCAATTATATCAGTAATACTCCCTCCCTGCAGTGAACAAATCTATTTTCTGATTTTGTGGAAAGGCATATGTCACTTAGAGACAAAAATTCATAAAACACTCAACTTTCTGAATCCAATTCAGTGTCTCTCTAAATTGCATTTGGGCAGTCTCATGGGGAATACACACGTGTAAAAACAGACTTTGGAAATAGGGATTTTTATGGGCCCTTTCTATCATTATGGCCTCTCTCTAATTATTTTCTTCGCTTTTCCCCCCATTTCTATTCCTCACATAAAGTCTCCTAATTTAGAATTCCACATGAATATGCGTACATAGTTGTTCACTCTCAGAAGTGCAGTCTGTAAAAATAGACCAAGTCACGGACAGTTAGTTAGATGAGGACCCTGGAGAGAAGCTGACCAGACTTTGCCGTTTCTGAGATGAGAAACGAAGGACTGGACAATAAGGGAGACTCATCTAACCAGCATTGCAAAGAAAAAAAAAACAGCTAATATAATCAGAGTAGCACCCTAATAAAAATAATGATGTTAACGATCATAATATTTCCCAGGGACTGAGATAACCATGTTAAATATAATATAATTATATATATATTATATAAAATTATATAAAATATATATATATAATATAATTAAGTTCTGTGATGTTGGTTTATATTACCATTGTTATTTTACTTTAAACCTCAAACAATCATGCAAAAGATACTATACATGTGCCAAGTATATAAATGGAAAATAAAATCCCGGATGTTACGAAGGCTATGGGATGTGCCCAAACCGAATGAGTAGTGAAGCGGGCAGTGAAGCTCAGGCGGCATTTCTCCAAAATCTAAGCTCTTTTTTTTTTATTTGCCCCAGGGGTACAGGTCTGTGAATCATCCGGCTTACATCTTTCACAGCATTCACCAAAGCACAAACCCTTCCCAATGTCCATAACCCATCCACCCTATCCCTACCCTCCCACCCCCAGTAACCCTCAGTTTGTTTTGTGAGATTAGGAGTCTCTTATGGTTTGTCTCCTTCCCCATCCCATCTTGTTTCATTATTTTTCCCTCCCTACCCCCCACGACCCCCCACCCTGCCCCTCAAGTTCCTCATATCAGAGAGATCATACGCTAATTGTCTTTCTCTGATTGACTTATTTCGCTCAGCATAATACCCTCCAGTTCCATCCACGTCGTTGCAAACGGCAAGATTTTTGTTTCTTTTGATAGCTGCATATTATTCTATTGTATATATATCAAAATCTAAGCTCTTAATCACTCCACCTGTTTCCCTTGCTCGATTTTTTCTTCCTTTGTGTGTCCTCACAAGCCCTCCAGAAGTCATTCCTGAGCACTAACAAAGCCAAGACTGGGTGCCTTCCCTACTTCGACTCCCTCCTACCCTTCTCACTCCTGGGGTTCAGTGAATCTTCAAAATGCAGTACATTTTCTGAATGGACTGTGTAGTTAGTCAACACTACACTGTGGGGTGCAGGAATCTCTTGCCTTCCTCCAGTGGCTCTCAAAGCGCCTACCTGTTTCCTTATGAACTAGTGCATGCTTGGATCTCCAGAAATTCCTTAAAAGCCAGGTTATAATGTGATAATAAACATTAGAGATGAACCAAGACAAGGAGCTTGGTGGCATCATGGCAAACTTTCACTCATGCCTGGAAAATCACCAATATTGTGGTAAGAGTTACTATGAGAATAAATTTTCCTGACTGGAATTGAGCTCAACTTCTTATTTAATGTCCTGTTCACTTCCCCATTTGGGCTAATTTATAGTCTTTGAGGACCTAAGGGGCACCAGGAGGCTGAGGGAATATAACCTTGTTCTGTTGTTCCAGAAAGGTGTCAGAGTGAGACTTTGCCCGGTTTTTATTTTGAGGTGGTTGGCAATATGGAAGATAGTATGAAAGAGAAGCTAGTATTTACTGAATTTATACATTTCATGAGTAAAACCTAAATTGGTTTAATTCCTCCTGTTTTAAAGAATGCATGTGGGAATAGGAAGGTATCTATCTCTTTCATCATCCAAAAGATAAATATCTTTAAAATTTTGTGTATCAAATGAGATGAAAACTTTATTTTTCAAGATTTTTCTCCTGACTATATGCAAAGAAATAGCATTTTTCCCCTTTCAAATTACAGGGGATAATATCTTCTCTGTCAGTGTGAATCATGCAAAAGCTCTGTGCTGTTCTCTTAGAAGTAATTAATCTTTGACATTCACTTTTCAAAATTCATAATATTTCAAATTTATGGCTCCTCATGGGTCTCTACAGTAGGTTGCAAGAAAAAATCTACTTTTATGTTTGACACCAAAAATTCATTTGCCCAACAAATGTTAACTTCTCTATTATTGCAATGTTGCTGAATGTGCTAATTTCTGTTCCTGTGAGACTATCAACCCCATAATGCTGAATCAAATAGCTTCAGATAAAATATTCCGACTTGTATCGACCTCCCAAATTTCTGACTTCTGCCCATCACTAGTTGTAAAGTACCTATCACTTCTGAAGAGTTGAGTTCATTTAAAGGCTAAATGCATTTGTTATCTTACACGCTTTACCTAGTGAAGTTAGGGGGGAGTTTTACTTCAAATATGCATGAAGGCCCTAGGTTTTCAATGATCATTATATGAACTATGAAAGAAATAAAGTATGCAGGACCCACAGACACAGTGTATTAATATTCCTTGGTATTTACTCATGTTAAGTGTTTCCTTGGGGGATTTTAGTTTTTTCTGCCTAATGTAGGAGATCAATCAACTTCACCATAAGGCATTTAAAATTACTGTGGAAAACTTTATTTTTATGTCTCTGTAAATGAGGCTCAGTCCAAATGCTAATACTGAAGTTATTTTGATACTAACACATTTCTGATCAGCTAAAAACCACCAATTTTTCTCAAGTTCTATGTAGGTGATCTAGACTATAAGGCAAATGTGATTCTGTCACTATTGTCCTAATCATGACTGAACCAAGCCTTTAGGAATATTTAAGAGTTCTTTCAGTATTTTTAAAAGTAGACTGAATAAACCCTGTGACATAAATTATGATTGCTGTAAAAACAATCTCTTGATATATCACTTTATATAAAACAGCTCTCTGTTATCTCTACCTGCTAAAACAGAACTTAAAATGAAAAATCATAATTTAAATAAGAATCTGTAAGGGAAAGAATGGCAATGCACTATCTGAATGTGTTTTATACATCTTTTCTTATAAAAGCCATTCAGAAGCAGAGAGCCTCTGCTCTCTGGTTTTTCTAGAAAACCTTCAGTGTCTCTACTCTGCTTTCCTCAGCACCCTGTGCATGCCTCCGTCTCAGATATGGTCAAGTCATGTGCTTGTCTGTCTTCCTAGGTAGGTTCCTTAGGAGAGCAGAGTTTATTCATCTCTGGATCTCTAGAGCCCAGCACAGTATTTGGCATAGAGTATAAACTTGGTAAATATCATGAGGAGGCAAAGAGGAAAAGAGATGACGTGAAGGGGAAAATGGAAGAGACAGAAGGAGAGAACAAATTAGTTGAGTAAAGAATGGAAATTCCAGTTTTTTAGAAGGAAATTAAAAATACTAGCACTCCTGTAATAAACTAATTTGAGAAGGATTATTTAATATGTAAGTACATGTTTTCATGATGACAAAACATTCAGGCTGATTCTAACACTTACTAATATCCACTGAGTACTCCCAGAATTACTGACTTTAGATTTAATTATTAACTTTTAACAGTGAATGAGATGACTGAGCACATTTAAGTTAGCAATATAAATACCATTCTTAATTTGTTTTGGGGTTGTCTTAAATCAAGACAGAAATATTACGAATACAAACAGATACATCAGCATTATTTTTTTCTTTTTTCCAACGTAGTCTATATTTTCTAAACTACACAATATTACATGATCAACATAAGGAAACAGAAAATGTGATAGGCAAATAGAAAAAAATACCCATAAATTCACACTGTAATACAACCACTCAATATTTTGCTGAAAGCCCCCTAGATTTTTGTTTCTATGCATATACAAGTAAGTATATTCAGAAAATTTGAAAAGTCATTATATATTGAACACTTTTGACACAAGATTTTTAACAATATATCACTCTCAGGAAATATGTCACTAATTTCTGATATTGATAGAATAGCTTAATCATACTACCTCTCCCACAGGTAACAATTACATAATCTAGAAAATAAAAAGGCACAGCACACTGTTTGAAGGCAGAAAATGGAGACTACCTGTCTTAGTCTACTTGGGCTGCCATAACAAAATACCATAGGTTGAACGGCCTTAACACTAGATATTTAAGGTGGGACAGGCATAGGATAGTCATTCCCTTTCCAAAAAAGAGAAAGAAGAAATAAGAGGTGACAGGTCTTCGGTAAGTCCAAGACTTGGCAAAATAAATTCCATTGGATCTTAAGATTCAACAGTAGTCTTAGGTCCAATGGTTTGCCCTATTGGCCTACTGGAGTGTCAATATAACCCCTAGAGCTTGGCAGGGCAGGCTCAAGCTCTCAGCCCCTGTGATTCCCTGACAGGGCTCTGGCCATCTGGCTCTGTCTCCTTCAGTCCCAGCTATCAGTGCTTCTACTAATAGGGTCATATTTCTCTTCCTGGCTTCTATTAAGATAGCTGATTAAGTCCATGAATCGTACCCAGGAGCTCTTTATTCAATGGTAGTCCAGTCACACTTTTGATAGGCTCTTCCAAACTTGTTTATTTGTTTTATAATCAGGCAGGTTGAGAATTTTTGAAATCTTTAAGTTCTGGGTCTCTTTTGTTTAAAATGTTTGTTTTTCCTCAGTTTCTCTCTTTGCATTTTTATTATAAGCAGTGAAGAGGAGCCAAGTCTCTCAGCCCCTGTGCTCAGAAACCTCTTCAACCAAATATCCACTTTCATCACTCACAAAACCACTTTATAATAAGGATTTTGCCACTTTATAATAAGGATTGTCTTTGTCTCAGTTTCTAATACGTTCCTCTTTCCCATCTGAGATATCACCAAATTGCTCTTACTGCCCATATCTCTAGCATGCACCCCAAAACTCATTCAGCCCTGTAGCTAGTTCCAAAGCTGTTTCACAACTTCAGGTGTTTGTTTTAATTGTATCCCACATCTTGGTACCAAACCCTGTCTTAATCTTCTTGGACTAAACCAAACAAAATACCATAGACTAGGTGGCTTGAACAGTAGGAATTTATGTCTCAGTATTTTGGAGGCTGGGAAATCCTAGATCACCAGTGAGGTAGATTTCATTCTGAGACCTCTTCTCTTGGCTTTTAAGCGGCTGCTATCTTGCTGTTGCTCATATGACTTCTTTGTGTGTGCTCAGAACAAGCTCTTGTCTCTCTCTTCTTGTAAGGATACTAATCCCATCCTAGGGGCACATCTTATGACCTCATCTAAAACTGATTAATTCCCAAGGGCCCCACCTCCACGTACCATCCCATTGAGGGTTAGCACTTCAACATACAAATTTGGGGGAAACTAAACATTCAGTCTACAACACTACCCTTGGAAGACAGGAATCCTATCTGGGGAGAGTTACCTGTTGGTGCTTTTTTGAGGACATCTCTTAAATTGTAGGTGCCATGAAGCAGCAGAAAGCAACACCCTAACTGCCCTGAGATGTCAGAGGTCAGAGTTCGTTGCTGGTACGATAGACTACGTTAGTTGGGGAGTTCCCAGAAGGAAGAGAGACACAGGAGGGTACATATAAAATCTTCCCAAATTTGACTGCTGAACAATACAGGTATTAGAAAGAACCCAGGAAGTCGGTTGAAAAAAACTGAATGGAGGTTTCCATTGTAGCACACGCCCAGGAGACAGACTATGGAGTTGAAGTACCATCGTATAAATTACCTGCTAGAACAAAAATCACTCTTTCAAGGAATGTAATAGCATCCAGAATCTCTGCAACTGTGGTAGCTCAGTCAGCTTAGTCCACTTAGCTAAACTGGGATCACGTTCCCAGAAATGTCTTCCTGTGTGGTTCTGAATTATTGTTGGCCACTGATAAATTTTATGAGATTTTCAAGGCATAAGTAAAAGGATAGCTGTTTTATTCTCTGCAGGCCACCTTACGGAAGGTGCTATTGCAACTCATACATGTTGTCAGGTGCTCACCTTATAGAGTGAGGCAGGAGATGGGCTCAAAGTTCCTTGGCTGCACCCAGATTTCTTCCTTACCTTCTCTGAATCTTGGAGCAGGTGTGTGCATACCTGTGGTAAAAGGTGTCCGTTTCTCCTAGAGTCTATCACCATCAATGAGATTGGGGGAGTTGATAGATAGTTTTCCTGGATTCATATTTGATTTCTGGCATTCCCCAGTTCATGCCCGTCTCCCCTTCCTGACTGCTAGCCTTGCTGACTTTGGTCTCAGAGAAAACAGACTTATAACGACTATTTAATCAACTCCCACGAGGGAGTTATGTCTAAACTTTTAAATTTTCTGCTTTATAACAGGGCTAAGATACGGATAATGATGTCTATGCTAACTGATTCATAAAGTGGTTGCAAAAACTAAACTAAGCCACATTCTTAATCACCCAGCTTGCTTTTTCAAGCACATCTCCAATTATACTCTGTCACGCACTTTCCCATTGCAATGGACTACTCACCCCTGTTGCCTACATGCAAATCAGACCCTCCTTCTACGCCTTTGATGTGCCAAGATATGATATATGGCATCCCAGTGAAGTTAAAGACTATAGCAATGAGCTATTTATCATTTAAGGTCAAGCTCAAATACCAAACCTTTCAGAGACATATTTTTGAATGTTTCTTGGTTATACTCAATCTTTCTTTTCCTATAACTGCCTAGCACTCTTGACAGAACTCCAAATTAATTATCTTACATAACACTAATCGCTGTAAAGAGCCTGAGTTGTACTTGAATTTGCTACTGGATTGTGTGCTCAATGAAGACAAAGATTTGCTATAATCCCTGATACAGTGCCTAGCATTGTATCTTTATAATCACTGGCACTCCAGAAGTGTTCGGCTTGCACTGGGCTTATCACATCCACAGAATTACTTGGAATGTATGAAACAACCCAAAGAGGAGGGGTTCCATTTTGATATATTTCACCTCATTGTAGTTGTGCCAATTAGGCAGAAGTTACTGATGTAGTGATTTTTAAAAAGACTCCCATAGTTCTTATTATTCCAAATAGAGTTGTGCTCATAATTTTATTCTTGCCCCAAGACTGGAAATCCTGGATATCCATGTTGAAATAAGGATACTATGTGGAAATAGTTAGACAAAGGACCATGTTTTAAAAATAATTAATTAATTAAAAGGACCATGTTTATGTAGACTTTTACACCAACTTCAGTTTCTTTGATTCTTGATAACTTTTATTGTGGGAATATAAGCTATTAAAACTTATTTCTTGACAACCTAATAAATTTTCCTTCATTGAGAAACAGCACTCTCACCTTACCTAGGTTTTATTTTCACTACCAAAGACATGCACCCCAGAAACAATTATTCTATATTTTCTCACATTCAATAGAATCAGGACTTAAAATGTGTTTCTTTGTGTGTCTGTAATAATAAGCACATATTTTATTAATTTCTCTCCTACGTCCTTGATGTTAATAGGATTGTTCTATATTCTTTGGTTATGAAAATAGTACAGTAAGGCTCTTACTATTGCTCTCCTCCTCACAGGAAGTTGCATCTCTTACTGTAATTCAGAAAGCAATGGTAGTTCTGAAATCTTGAAGTAAACACATGCCTCTTCTCACTATGTTTTCCTCAAGCTAGAGGTGTCTATATACTCAACAAAAATTTGAGGATACCTAAGTTTAGGATCTGCACTCTTCCTGGAAAGCCTGAAAAAGTCATCCCCCCTCCTTAATTTGCCATCCTGACTCTATTGAAATTACTTAGTGCTCATTTTAATGCACAAACATGAAATGCAAGAAAGACTATCTATTTTCTGCCAATCTAGAAGCTAATTCTCTCCCATCACCTGATAGTTTTTGGGAATGTAACTATAAGTCTAAGGTAAGATTTTTGCTTTTTTTGTTTGTTTGTTTTGTTTTCCCATTATTTGCCTAGGCCGAGTTCACTCCACCAGTGAGTTTAAATATTCCAAGTTTCTGCTTAGAGTAGATTCACCATGATACCACTGTAACTGGAAATAATTACTTTGATTTCAGCAAATCCTACAAAAGAGTAGTTAATCCTACTATGCAAGTATTCTTTTGACACAACCTTAACTACACAATTACAAGAGACATGATAATTACCCTCCCAGGAGAAGATTCTTTTAGGGGGAGTATGCATAATGGGCAGAGAAATGGAGGGACCTGAAAGAAAAAGCAAAGCTTTGAATCAAACAGAGCTGAATAAACAATCTGGGGCAATGTATACTAAAAGCAATTTAAAACAAGAGCTTTAACTGAATTTTATGGAAGCAAATTGAATAGTTAGAAAAAATGGATATTGTGTTCAGAAAAAAATGTATATTGGCACAGATAAATCAGGCTTGTCACATGTGGTTTGGATTTTTGATCTGTTGCTTACAGAGATGAGCTGCGACTTTTTCTTTTATCCTCTAAGCTCACTGGTGGCGGGGGGAAGCAGGACCATACGTTGATTTTATTTGCCTAAATAGTGTGGTCATTAAAGGAAGCAGGTATCTTTTAATCCATCTGCATTATGATGCTAGAAGGGGTTTAATGTTGGAAGGACCCTTAGCATGTTCCACAACCTCAAAATTGCACTTCAGGTAGAGACTCTGTCACCCTCAGGCTCAGCATAACTGTCCCATCAGCATTCTTATCAGTGATTAGTACCAGAGCTGGCCCTGCTTGAAACTTCATGGGGAGTTAAACCAACAAGAGACAGATGTTGACTAGACAGTGTATCGCTGACTGGGACTGGGATGTGGCATGGGTGAGCTTATTCACATGGGGCCAAGAAACCATCAAGGTGGTGTCTGTTATATGTGTGTTTTATTCGTTTTAATTTTCCCCCTAGTTTTTGAAATTTACTTGCTTAGGAGTTAGGTCTAATGGGTCTTATAAAGCCATTCACTTCATGTGTGCAATTTCATTTTGAAACTGAGCAATTGTAAGTTTGGTAGATACTTTCTGCTGTTTCACCCAATGTGTATGAGTGGGGTAATGAGGATTTACCTGCTAAGTGTGTGATGCTGACCACCACCAGCAGCAGCAGCATTCACCTGGGAGAAATGCATTCTCAGAACCCACTTTATACCCGCCGAATCAGAAACTCTGGGGCTAAGGCCCAGCCATCTGGGTTTGAACAACCCTTCCAGATGATTCTGATGCACAGAGATTTTGAGAACCACTGACTTGCAGTAAGCCTAAGATTGAAGAAGTGAATCGGCTGCCTCAGTCTTACTTGTCTTGATCTGTCCTTGTGAGCTGAATAAAAGTATGCATTTGAAGATGAATTTTAGATTTTTCATGCAACATGGCTGTTACACATAAGCCAATTATTTTGAAAAATATTCAGAGTAATAACATGTTAAATGTTATAGAAGAAAATAACTGTATATATTTAGAAAAGGTATTGTTCAGTATTCTATCCAAAATTAAAAGAATCTCCAAGGGAAATTTTTGCCTCACAAAATGACTTTAAAATTTACCACCACCATGTACAGAAAAGGCAATTTCATGTAACTACTTTCTGTGTTTTTCTGGATAAAATTCACAACAGGGTGGGAAGAGAAAATGGGAAAAAATGAAAACATTCTTGACATTTTCATTCATGTGCTACTCTACAGAGTCACTTACTAGAACTCAGCTAATACGCTCAACAAGTATGCACAATGGGATGGGGGTGAGGGGACTTAGTATTCAGAGATCTTACACACAGATTTTAGAGGGTACCTTTTTTTGTATTGTGCTAAAAATCACATCACATCTGCCATCTTAACCATTTTAAGTGTACAGTTAAGTAGTGTTAAGTATATTCGCATCGCTGTAAAACACTTTTTGTTTGTTTTTTACAAACTTGAAACACTGTACCAATTAAACAATTTCTTTATTCTCCCTTTCCTTATCTTCTGGTAACCACTGTTCAGTTTCTATAAATGTGATTTTTCAGAGATGGAGATTATTTAATCAGGATATGAATTTGAATCTTTCTGGTTCCAAGGTCTGTGTTCTTTGTCCTTCACAATATGTTATTTGTCAAACCACATCAAAACATATCCCTGGCCTTTCAGTCTTATTTCTTTCATGCCAATCTGAATATGTATGTATATTCAACTCTTTCAAGGCTATTTTTTTTTGTCAATGTCTTAAAAGAACAGGCTATTTTTTTTCTCATTTCCTTTTTCCTTAAAATGGCCTCCATGTTCTTTTTATCCATGAAAACTCTAATCTCCCTTTTAGTTCCTGTCCTCCCAATCTCTCCACAGTGGTTTCTCCCTTTCTTTGTTCTGAATTCCCCACAGAAATTAATGCTTCACTACCCATCCTGTCAATAAGAATAATGGACCCTCTGTGCTTGTAAGGACCTTAAATTCCAGCTAAATCAACAGTTGATTTGGTGCATGAATCCCCTCAACAATAGAGTACAGGCTTATTCACCCCCAGAAATGTCTGGAGCCCATCCTATTTTTGCACATCTCTATTAGAAATCTCCTCCTTAGCTGAGGTTAAAATTTTGCAGCTTTATAGCTTCCACATTATTTTTGTTTCTGTTTCTTGATGCTATATGGAGTGAGTCTAATGTGCTTTCCATATAATATCACATACAATATTTAATATTCTCACGAATCTTTTCCAAGTGAAATATTTCCCATATTAATAATAATCAATACTTTTCAAAGGTCTTCTCTCTGCTCTGGCTACTAGCTTAAAAACATGACCCATTGCTTTCTCTCTTAAAACCTGGACACCACAAACTAAACCAGTTCTGTACATATGGTAAAACATTATTTTCTCCATATGTGCATTTAATAAATGCTAAGGTATTTATTACTATTATTATTATTATTGACAACCACTCATCTGTGATGTCAGCTCCCTGTTCCTATAAACTCATCATTGATAGAAACTCTCAACTATGTGTCAAATAGGCAACTAAGAGAGATGAGACCAATCCTGAGTATATTCCCTTTTGTATAGTTTTTTCACCATTTTACATGTGTATGGGTACATGTTCCCAATGACATAAATGTGACTCTGCCTGGTATAAAGGTTGTAAACACACTTTTTATAACTCCCTCAGGAGAATAAGTTTGAGCACACTTAGTAAGCATACATGGAGGTAACTATACACAAATTTTACTATTAAGTTGTGCTCGGTCCACTACAAAGTTCCCAAGTCTCACAAAATAGACACGAAACTCCCAAATTGTTTTTTTATTAAAACATGATACCTTTGGAAGTTTCTATCTAGCTCTAAAACCAGGTGGGTTTTAAAAACTAACCTAATTAACAGTTCCAGGAACCAGGTCATTAAATGTATTTACAAGCAGAAAGCTCTTTCTCATGATGAGAACCAGGAGAAAGGAGATGAAGCTTTGGTGTCTATTTCTGGCTCTGTCACTGACTCACCCTTCATTCCAGTGAAAAGCCAATTAACCTCCCCCAGTTTCCCTATTTGTGAAATTAAAAAATAAAAAATAAATCACCAGGAGGTTGAGAAAACGGAGGTTGGTGGAAATTTTCAATATGTGTAAATAAAAGGTGCTGTAAAAATGTAAAATCTAATTCTTTTAGTGATGGAAGTAGACTAAATTTGAGCAGGAATTACCGATACCCACCAAAGCCATTTTTCACAGGTAGCTATTTGTACTTCTCCAGAACATTTATACTGAAATTCTCTAAACATTTTGTGTTTACATACCGTCATGTTTCTTAATTCTTTCATAAAATGATAAAATGAGGGAAAATGTGTTCCTTAACATCCTTCGTAGGTGTTTTCACAGTGTGATGCCTGAAACGGGGTGAAATTCGGATTAAGGAATGGCTAGTAATAAAGTAGTATTGGCTAGTAGTAAAGTAGTAAGTGCCTAGTAGTAAAGTATTCCAATCTTCTAAATTCAGGATCTTGAAAGTTCTGACGGTGAACTGGCCATTTAACATTACTGGACTAAATGAGGAGAATATGGCTAAACTGTCATAAGGAGATATGGACAGAATCTGGTCAAATTACAGTCTTTCATTTTGTTCTTACTACAAGAGTTACATTTTCAAATTGGAAATTGTGGGACAATTCATATAGGTTCTTTAATACCACTCCATTTCATTATTTTAGTTGTTTTCGTGATCTTGCAGATTTAAAATATGGACTAACTAATCATGGGTCCTCATCAGAATTCTCTTTCTGAATGCTGCTTCATCATTTCAAAAATAAGCCAGACCTCTAATCTCTATATCCCAGGTTAGAACAATTCTGCATACACATGTGACTCTTTAAAATACGACTTTGAAGCACCAACGTTGTGTTTATTTTTTTTTGTTAAAATGTTTATTTATCTCTAAGTTGAAAAAATATGAAATTAAATCCCATAAATAGATAAAAAGTATAGAACTAGAAAATTCATCCAATGTCCTTAATATAGTGATTTTTTTTTTGGAAAGACCAAAGAATTTTAATGTAATAGGGTACAAAATATCCATTGATACGGTTTCATATTCCATATTATGATTAACCTTTAAGAAATCACCACTTGTTGAGTTTCAGTAGAGTACCAAAGGATAATATCCACAATTTTCTAAAGGGACTATTAAAAACATTAGTGAATAATGACATTTTGAAACATTATTTTTATTTTCCTTAATGTCTGACTCAATAGAAGACAAGTGGATTCTTATATCTGTGTCTGCATTCCATCTGTTGTGCTATGTTATTTAGCTGATGCATATGAAGAAAATCTTGCCTCCTCCAGAATGTTTATAGCAGCAATGTCCACAATAGCCAAACTATGGAAAGAACCTAGATGTCCATCAACAGATGAATGGATAAAGAAGATGTGGTATATATATACAATGNGTGAACTGGCCATTTAACATTACTGGACTAAATGAGGAGAATATGGCTAAACTGTCATAAGGAGATATGGACAGAATCTGGTCAAATTACAGTCTTTCATTTTGTTCTTACTACAAGAGTTACATTTTCAAATTGGAAATTGTGGGACAATTCATATAGGTTCTTTAATACCACTCCATTTCATTATTTTAGTTGTTTTCGTGATCTTGCAGATTTAAAATATGGACTAACTAATCATGGGTCCTCATCAGAATTCTCTTTCTGAATGCTGCTTCATCATTTCAAAAATAAGCCAGACCTCTAATCTCTATATCCCAGGTTAGAACAATTCTGCATACACATGTGACTCTTTAAAATACGACTTTGAAGCACCAACGTTGTGTTTATTTTTTTTTGTTAAAATGTTTATTTATCTCTAAGTTGAAAAAATATGAAATTAAATCCCATAAATAGATAAAAAGTATAGAACTAGAAAATTCATCCAATGTCCTTAATATAGTGATTTTAAAAAGAGTCCTTTCAATTTTAAGGTGTTTGTATAATACCACAAAAAAGTTCTAATAAGTTGAATGATACTAGATTAGCCAACACCTGAGGGAAACTACTGAAGAACTATGACAGCTTCTTATTTAAAGCAAATTTCTTTACAAAAGCAGACACAACCAATAGCAATTCATTTAATAAACTTCTCTTGAGTCAGTATACATTTCTCTCTTTCTCTCTCTCTCACACACAGCTTCAAATGGAAAGGTCTGACAACCCTAGGAAATAAAATCACAGCACACAATAAAACCAAGGCAATAGCTAATAAGCAATGCACACTACTTACTGTTTTGTGCTGAGTAACCTGAATTAGAATAGTTTAGGTACATAGATCCAAATGTTCCAGAAAATTTCCAGTTTAGAAATTCTTAATACTTAAGAATTATCTCTTGAAACTACATAATAGTATGATATACCACCCCCAAGAAGATTTTCTTGATGAATTTAGAGTATGAATAGAATTCATTTAATCTCAACTCATTAGTACCACAATTACTAAACACTGTAAGACAATTCATTTGAATGTCAAGTAGTCATGGTGTCTGAATACTTATACAACTTTGATTACCTTTCAGGAACAGTATAGGATGTTGCCTTATACATCATAGAAACTTTATGCAGGTTTCCTGTCATAACGGATTTAAAGTCCCTTTTTAACTTTTGTGAGAGTTCTGGAATCCTACTCTTACGTAGATTGATTCACAGGTGACTACAGCTAAACCAGATAGAGGGCAGTATGTGTCTTTGGGGACTTTGGGGTGAACAGGAGTGATGGGAGGATACAGTGGAAAAGGAAGTAAGAGTAAGAAAATAGTTTGGGTGGGTCAGCAGTCTTCAGAGTCTATTCAGAGTGTGGAATTGGGGATCAGATACTGGAATGAGATATCGCAGAAAATGGGAGATAAGAAAAATGGTCTAGATTAAGTAAAAGTGGGGGTGGGTGGGAAAGGATTAAAGATCCTCATTTTAGCTGAGAAGCCTGGCACATACTTAAAATCATCCAAAGTATACTCCAGAGAGCACATTGATTGATACAAGCGTGCATTTGAGAAGGAAATTTTTTGGTTTCCATTTTTGAATTTAGACACTTGGGTAGTAAAATCTCCTGCCTTTGATGACAATATCTCAAATGCATCATTTCTCAGCAACGCATATCAAGGAACGGCATTTAAGAACTTGAGTGATTATATCTGCATCAACTCCCTTACATGCGAGGAAACAATACCACTATGAGATCAGGGAAAATCATAACCATGGCATTTAGGGAGAAGCATGAATGCATTACTTTGTGACAACATTTCATTTCACTGACAAGAACATGCTTGGTTGTGTGTCTTAGATGCTGAAACACCAGCCTCTCTAGTTTCCAAGAGGAAGAATCCTTTGGGCTGATGACTTAAGGTGACACCTACATTATTGTATCCCACCTCAACTGTGTCAGCGAAAATGATAGGATTTGCTAAAACACAGCATGGGTCACCATCCACCCCACCCGCTACAAAGAATATGCCAAGGTTAATTAGAAACAGGTGCTGTTGTCTTAGTGCACAGAACCTCTTATTTGCATGGGCTGGCAGGTATATTCTCAGTTTGGGCCATCCATTATTGTGCTCCTCCAAAATGATTGTCTTTAGAGTGGTAGGATAGGTGCTGGGGCAATATTTAGATGTCTTTATTCAACCAATAGCTATTTACCATATGAAGAGCAGATGGTAGCTATAGAAGAAAAAAAAAACCAGATATAAAGTCTTTGCACAAATTTAAACTCTTTTAGCAGAAATTCATTTATTCAACCTTTACATTGTAACATAAATGTGATTTAACCTTTCTCATTGGTTCTTTTATTTATTATTGAAGTACAATTGACAGTGTAACATTATATTAGTTATAGGTATAGAACATAATGATCTGGTATTTGTATATACTGTGAAATGATCACCACAATTAAGTCTAGTTTTTCCCATCACCACATAAAGTTACATAATATGCAATACAGTAATAACTATATTCATTGAGCTGTACATTACATCTCCATGACACTTATTTTATGAATGGAAGTCTGCACCTCTTGACCTCCTTCTCCAAATTCGTCCACCCTCCCTCCCCTCTGGTAACTACCAATCTATTCTCTGCCTCTATGAGTTTTGTTTCATTTTCTTGTTTTGTTAGGTTCCATGTATAAGTGAAATCATATGGAATTTGTCCTCTGTTAGATATATATGTGTATCTCACATCTGTTTTACTTAGTTACCCATCAATTTATACTTTTGTTATTTCCATATCTTGGTTAATGTGAATAATGCTGTAATGATCATAGGGGGTGTATATATCTTTTTGAAATAGTGTTTTAATTTTCTTCAGATAAATACCCAGAAGTGAAATTGCTGGATTAGCAATGGTGGTAGGTCTATTTTCATGTTTTGAGGAACTGCCATACTGCTTTCCATAGTAGCTGCACCAATTTACATTTCTACCAACAGTGCACAAGTCTTCCTTTTTCATCGCATCCTCACCAACACTTGATAGAGCTTGTCTTTTTGATAATAGCCATTCTGACAGGTGGTGAGATGATACATCTTTATGGTTTTGATTTGCATTTCCCTGATGATTAGTGAGATTTAGTATTGTTTCATGTATCTGTAGACCATCTGTATGCCTTCTTTGGAAAAATGTCTATTCAGATTTTCTGTCTTTTAATCAGATTTTTTGTTATTGAGTTATATAAGTTTTTAAAATATTTTTGTATTAACCCCTTACTAGATACGATTTCCAAATATCTTGTCCTGTTTTAGTAGGTTGCCTTTTTATTTTGTTGGTTTCCTTTGCTCTGCAGAAGCTTTTTAGCTTGGTGTAGTCCTAATTGTTTTTAGTTTTGGTTTGTTTTGGGTTTGGTGGTTTGCTTTTGTTGCCATTGCCTTTGGAGTTAGATTATACACACACACACACACACACACACACACACACACACACACACACATGTATATATATAATCAGTAAGAGTGATGACAAGGAGCTTACTTTTCTATTTTTCTCCTAGGAGTTGTATGGTTTACATTTAAGTCTCTATTTTGAGTTAATTTTTGTGTATGGTATAAGATAGTGGTACAGTTTTCGCATCAACATTTATTAACAAGTCTGTCCTATTGTCATTTATAATCTTAATTTCTTTGTTGTAAACTAATTAACTATATATGTGTGGGTTTGTTCCTGAGTTCTCTATCCTTTCTGTTTATTTATATATCTGTTTTTATGCCGATATCATACTGTTCTAATCACTGTAGCTTTACAATATAGTTTAAAATGATGGAATCCACAATCCCTCCAGATTTGCTCCTCTTTCTCAGTACTGCTTTGGATACTTAGGAGTTTTTGTGGTTCCATACAAATTTTAGGGTTTTTTTATTACTATGAAAATGCCATTGGAATTTTTATCAGGATTACACTGAATCTGTAGATTGCTTTAGGTAGCATGGACATTTTAACAATAGTAATTCATCCCTGAACACAGAATATCTTTCCATTTATTTGTGTCATCTTCGATTTCTTTCATCAATGTGTTATAGTTTTTTAGTGTATGGATCTTTCATCTACTTCGTTAAATTTATTTCTAAGTATTTTATTTTTATTTTCAGGCAATTATAAATAGGATGTTGTCTTAATTTTCCTTTTGGGAAGTTTATTGTCAAGGTATAAAAATCACAAATTTTTGTATATTGATTTTGTATCCTGCATATATATATAAATTTGTTTATTAGTTCTAATGGTTTTTTGTATTGTCTTCAGGGTTTTCTATACATAAAATCATGTCATCCACAAATAGTGATAGTTTTATTTCTTTCTTTCAAATTAGAATGCCTTTTATTTATTTTTCTTGCTTGATTGCTCTGGCTAGGACTTTCAATACTATGTTGAATAAAAGTGGTGAGAATGGATATTCTTGTCTTGTTCCTAATCTTAGAGGAAAAGCTTTCAGCTTTTCACCATTTCACCACAAACTATTGGCTCATCACGAATGACCTTTATTATATTCGGGTACTTTCCCTCCATACCTGCTTTTTTGAGTATTTTTATCATTCATGGATGTTGAATTTTGTGAATTTTTTTTCCTGTATCTGTTGAGAAAGCATATGCTTTTCATCTTTCATTTTGTTAATGTAGTTTATCAAACTGATCAATTTGCAAATGCTGAATGATCCTTCCATCCCTGGAATAATCCTACTTAACTATGGTGTATGATCTTTTTAATGTATTGGTGAATTTGGTCAGCTAATGTTGCATTGAAGACTTTTGCATCTAAGTTTATTAAGGATATTGGCTTTAACTTAATTTTTCTTTCTTTTCTATTTTCTATTCTTTTCTCCCTCCATCCCTCTCTTCTTTCCTTCCTTCCTTTTTTTTTTTTTGTGGTGTCCTTGTCTGATTTTGATATCAGGTATCAGGATAATGCTGGCCTCATAAAATGAGTTTGGAGGAATGCCTTCTGCTTGAATTTTTTGGGAGACTTTAAAAAGATAGGTATTAAGTCGTTGGTTGATAGAATTCACAAATAGAGCCATCTGTCCTCAACTTTTGTTCGTTGGGGGGTTTTTGATTACTGATTCAATTTCTTTGCTAGTAATTGTTCTGTTCAGATTTGCTATGTCTTCATGATTCAGTCTTGGTAATTCTTATGTGTCTAGGAATATATCTATTTCTTCTAGGTTGTCCAATTTGTTAGCATTTAATTGTTCATAATGGTTTTTTATGATCCTTTGGTTTTCTTCAGCATCAGTTGTAACTTGCCTCCTTCATTTCTGATGTCATTTATTTGAGCCATACCTCTTTTTTTCTTAATGAATCTAAGTAAACAAGTTTGTCAATCTTTTCAATGAATCAGCTATTAGTTTTATTCACTTTTCTATTGCCCTTTTAGTCTTTATTTTATTTATATCCACACTGATCTTAATTATTTCCTTTCTTCCAGTAACTTTGGGCTTTTATTGTCCCCTTTTTCTAGTTTTAGGTGTAAAGTTAGATTGAGATTTTTCTTATTTCTTAAAGGAGGACTATATCACTTTTAATCACTTCCCTTTTAGAATTGTATTTGCTGCATCCTATAGATTGTAGTATATTGTATTTTCATTTGTTTAAGGTATTTTTTAATTTTTTAATTATTTCTCCTTCAATTTCTTCTTTTTTTAAGATTTGTATTTATCTGATAGAGAGAGAGATATCACAAGTAGGCAGAGAGGCAGGCAGAGAGAGAGGAGGAAGCAGGCTCCCTGCTGAGCAGAGAGCCCAATGCGGGGCTCGATCCCAGAACCCCGAGATCATAACCTGAGCTGAAGGCAGAGGCTTTAACCCACTGAGCCACCCAGGCACCCCATCAATTTCTTCTTTAACCCATTTGTTATTGAGTAGCATGTTATTTAATTTCCACATATTTGTGATTTTCCCAGTTTTCTTTTTGTGATTTCCAGTTCCATATCACTGTGTTCTGAAAAGATGCTTGATATAATTTAAATCTTACTAAATTTAGGGCACTTGGGTGATTCAGCTGTTTTAACATCCAATTCAATTTCAGCTCAGGTCACAATCTCAGGGTTGTCAGTCTGGCTTCAGGCTCAGCATGAGTCTGCTTGAGATTGTCTCTCTCCCTCTCCTTCTGCCTCTCCCCCCATGTATTTTCTCATGCCCCAACCAATGAGATAAATAAATAAATAATCTTAAATCTTCCTTAATATATTGAGACTTGTTTTGGGCCCTAACATACGATCCATCCTGTAGTATTGTCCATGCATACTTGAGAAGAGTGTGTAGTCTGCATTTGGATGGAATATTTTATATTTATCTATTAAGTCCATGTGGTCTAATGTTCTGTTTCAGGCCTGACATATTCATTAATGTAACTGGGGTATTAAATTTTCCTATTGTTGTATTGCTGTCATTTTCTCCCTTTTGTGTCTGTTAATAATTGCTTTATATATTTAGGTGCCACTATGTTGGGTGCATAAAATTTATAAGTGTTATATACTTTTGTTGGGTTGACCTGTATAATTCTGTAGTGCCCTTCATTACCTCTTATTATAGTATTTGTTTTAAACTCTACTTTGTCTGATACAAGTATAGCTATCCCAGCATTTTTTTTTTTTTGCATGAAACATCTTTTTTCATTCCTTCACTTTCAGTCTGTGTTTTAGGTTTGAAGTGAGACTCTTAAAGGCAGTATATTGAAGGTTCTTTTTTTTATCCATTAAGCCACCCTATATTTTGATTGGAACAATTAGTCCATTTACATTTGAAGCAATTATTGATAGGTATGTAGTTATTGCCATTTTGTTAACTGTTTTCTGGCTATTTTTGTAGTTCCCCTCTGTTCCTGTCTTCTTTCCATATTCCTTGTGGTTGGATTGTTTTCTTTAGATTCCTTTCTTTTAGCTTTGTGTATTCATTGTAAGTGTTTTCTCTGTGAACTTCACATATAACAATTTCTGTATGTATCTCTTTTAGGTTGCTGAGTTCATTTTGAACACATCCCAAAGCTTTGTATTGTTACTACTCTCCCTTTTTATATTTTTGATGATATATTTTACATCTTTTTATTTTGCATGTCTCTTAAATATTGTATGTTTAATTAATTTTACCACTTTTGTCTTTTACCCTTCTGCTTGCTTTATAAGTCATTAATTCACTACCTTTTTTTTTAATTCTCTTTCAGTGAGATTTTTACTTTTATATGTTTTGTATTACTGGATTTTCTTTTTGTCTTGGAGAAGTCTCTTTAACATTTCTTTCTGAGGCTGATCTAGTGGTAGTGAACTCCTTTAGCTTTTGCTTATCTGGAAAACTCATTATCTCTCCTCAATTCTGAGTGATACTCTTGCTGGGTAGAGAATTCTTGGTTGACTATTTTTTACCTTTCAGCACTTTGAATACAGGCCAGAAAGAGGTAGCATGACAAACTTCCCACTGAAGAATTGGCTGATAGTCTTATTGGGGTTACCTTGCATGTAACAAGTTGTTTTTCTCTTGCTGCTTTTTAAATTCTCTCTTTTACTTTTAACATTTTAATTATAATGTGTCTTGATATAGATTTCTCTAAGTTTATCTTATGTAGAACTCATAGGCTTCCTGTATCTGGATATCTGTTTCATTTCCTGGGTTAAGGAAGCTTTCTGTCATTATTTCTTCAAATAAGTTTTCTGTTCTTCTCTCCTTCTCTTCTCATTCTGAGACCTCCATTATGTGAATATCTGTTTGATGTTGTCCCTAGGTCTCCTAAGATAGCTTCACTTTTTAAATTACTTTTATTTTCTTTTTCTGCTCTGCTTAGGTGATTTCTACTGCTCTGTCATCCAGGTCACTGATCAATTTTCCTTCTGTACCTACTCTGCTTGTTGAACCCCTCTAGTATATATTTTCAGCTCAGTTATTTTATTCTTCATCTCAGTGACTTTTGTCAGTACTTTATTTTTTCTATCTCTTTACTGAAGGTTTGTCTCTGTTCATCTGTTCTTCCCCTGAGATCAGTGAGCATGTTTATAGCCATTACTTTGAACTCTTTTATCAGGTAAATTACTTACCTCCATTTCACTAAGGTGTTTTTTTGTTTTTGTTTTTTTTCTTAGACTGAGTTTTATCTTGTTCTTTCCTTTGGGACATAATCACCATTTCCTAATTTTGCTTGATTCTTTGTGTTTAGTTTTAGGCCAAACCGCTATCTCTCTGTCTTAAAAGGAGTAGTCAAAGGAAGACCAGGGGTTTGTTTCAGTCTGTCTCTAGTGCCCTGGTCATGGTAACCTGTCCAGAACTAATTGTGTCAGTACCATGGCACCCAGAAATGGAAGCCCTTCTAACCACCTGCCTCATTGGTTTTTATATGCTCCTGTTCTTCACAAAACACATGACAGTTCTAATAGCACTTTCCCACTGGTTTATAAATTTTATGTGGTCCACTCTGAGTCTGTTTTACCACTTATAACCTTACTATAGCCTGACATAGAATGTGCTCAATAAAGAAAATCATTATAGAAAGGATCAGCAATAACATGTTATGTTGGTCCAAATTCAAGGTGCCATTGAAGTTTGAAGAAGAAAGAAGTTGCCACTGACTACAGATCAGAAAATTTTTCATTAAACACTTTAACTGGGCTATGAAAAGTAGAGACTATTTGGACATGTAGAGAAAAGATGAGAGAACAGAAATTGGTGAAAAATAGGTACAAAGTCAGATCTATTCCTTTTGTCTTCCTTCTATACTTTATTCAAATACAGGTTGAATATAGCTAATAGAAGTAGAAATATAGAAATGAGTATTGGGTCCTGGCATGGAAATGGGTTGTAAAATGGTGACTGAAGAAAATTTTTAGCCTAGCCGAAGACGTGGCCAGAGTCACGTGTCATTTGTTTTAAACTGTCGGTGGCATATAAAGGTGAAGAGGCTGAAGATCATTAAATCAGGTAGAAAGCCATTATAACAAAGACAGTGAAGATCTGGCAATGGAAATAGGAAGCAAGCAAGCCCCAGCTCAGAAGGGGTTGTGAAGGGACTTTGAAGCACTTGGAAATTAATTGGGTGTGAAAATTGAGTTCAAAGAACAGAGAGGAATAAAAAAATGTGTTCTTATTCTACTATTTTTTAAATGAGCATTTACTATGTACAAACAATGGGATTTTAAGCTAGAGAGATAATGGATATCATGGAGCAATTATTTTTTTCCAGTTTTATTGAGACATAACTGACATATCACACTGTATAATGATTTGACTTATATATATCAAACAATAGTGACTACTATAAATTTAGTTAAAATTAACCATCTTGTACACATACGAAACACACAAAAACATTTTTTTCTTCGTGATGACTCCTCTTAGGGTATGCTGTCTTCGCAACTTTCATATATATCATATAACTGTAAGTTTATACCTTTGACAACCTTCATCCAATATCCCCCCTCCTACCTCCCACCTCTGACCTCTTCTGAGTTTTTTTTTTAATTCCATAAACAAGTGAAATCATGCAGTATGTCTTTCTCTGACTTATTTCACTCACCATACATCTTGTCACAAATGGGAGCATCCCCTCCTCTTTACGACTGAATAATATTCCTGTGTGTGTGTGTGTGTGTGTGTGTGTGTGTGTATCATCTTTTTATTCTTTAATTTACTGACAAGCATTTACATTTTTTCCATGTTTTGGCTATTGCAATAATTCTGCTATGATGTTAAGGGTGCAGATGTCTCTTCAATGTAGTGTTTTCATTTCCTTTGAATATGTTCCTGGAATTAAAATTGCTTGATCATATTGTAGCTTCTATTTTTAATTTTTTAAAGAACCTCCATGCTGCTTTCCATAGTGACTGTACCAGTTTATAATCCCATGAAGAGTGCAATGGGTTTGGTTTTCTCCACATCCTTGTCAGCATTTATTCTTTCTTTTCTTTTTGATCTTAGCCATTCTAACAAGCATGAGGTAATATCTCATTGTGGTTTTGATTTGCTTTTTTCTAATTATTAGTGACATTAAGCATATTTTCATGTGCCTGTTGCCCATTTGTTTATCTTTATTAGAAACAAAGTCTATTCAAGTGTCTTCCTCTTTATTCATCTATTGATGAATAATGCTTTCATTTCCCTTATCTTAGGAGACAAAGCTAGAAAAATGTTGTTAAAGCCAATGTCAGAGAAGTTACTGCCTGTGCTATCTTCCAGAATTTTTATAGTTTCGGGTCTCACATTTAGGTCCTTAATCCATTTTGAGTTTATTTTTATGTAAGGTAAGAGAAAGTGGTCTTGTTCCTTTTTTGTTGTTGTTGTTCCATGTAGCTCTCTAGTTTTCCCAACACAATTTGTTGAAGATACTGCCTTTTTCCCATTGCATATTCTTGCCTGTTTCATCAAAGATTTATTGATCAATCATGAGTTTATTTCTGGGATCTCTGTTCTTTTCCATTGACCTATGTATTTATTTTTGTGCCAGTGGCATACTGTTTTGATTACTATAGCTTTTTATATGTTGAAATTATTTAATCTCCATGTATTTGTGTTATTTCCGGATTTTTCTTATGTTTTATTTCAAGTTTGATAACATTGTGGTAGGAAAAGCTGCATGATATGACTTCATTTTTTTTTCCCATTTGTTGAGACTTGTTTTGTGACCTAATATGTGATCTCTTCTGGAGAATATTCCTTGCACACGTGAAATGAATGTGTATTCTGCTTAGGATGGAAGGTTTTGAATATATCTATTAGATTCCATTTGGTCCAACGTGTCATTCAAAGTCACTGTTCCTTTGTCAATGTTGTTTGGATCTATCCATTAGTGTAACTGGATATTAAAGCCCCCTACTGTTATTGTATGACTATCAATTACTTAGTTACCAGCTGTTTATGTATGTTTTAAGTTAATTTTTTGAATGATATAAGATAGTTGTCTAGTTTCATTCTCTTACATGTAAAAATACAATTTTCCCAATAATGGCGCTATTTATTGAAAAAACGGTCTTTTTTGCATTGAGTGTTCTTGGCTCCACTGTCAAATATTAGTTGGCTATATATGCTTGAGTTTGTTTCTGGGTCCTTGATTCTGTTCCATTGGTCTATTTGTTTTTATGCCAGTACAATTCTGTTTTGATTGCTATAGCTTATAATACAGCTTGAAATAAAAAAGTGTAATACCACCTGTTTTGTTTTTCCCAGGATTGCTTTCATGATTGAGTCTTTTGTGGTTCTACATAAATTTTGGTGGGTTTTTTTTCTACTTCTGCCAAAAAAAATGCCACTGGAATTATGATAAAAATTGTATTGAATTTATACATAGCTTTTTGTAGTACTGACATTTTAATAATCTTAATTATTCCAATTCATAAACACAGAATACCTTTCCATTTATTTGTGTCTTGGCTTTCTTTCATCAGTATCTTATAGTTTTCAATGTATAGCACTCTCACCTCCTTGGTTAAATGTATCCCAAAGTATTTTATTGCTTTAAATGCTACTGTAAATAGAATAACTTTCTTAGGTTTCAGAAAATTTGTTGTTACTGTATAGAAATGCTACAGGTTTTGAATGTTAATTTTATATCCTGCAACTACTGAACTCATTGATCTAATATTTTTGGTGTGAGTCTTTAGATTTTTCTCCCTATATATAGCATCATGTCATTTGCCAGTAGAGACAATTTTACTTCTTTCCAATTCTGATGTTTTCTTTTTCCTTGACTGATTGATCAAGCTAGGACTCCTATACTATATTGTATAGGAGTAGTGAGAATGACACTTTGTCTTGTTCTTGATCTTAGCAAGTTTTCATTCTTTCATTATCGAATATGATGTTAGATGTGGACTTGTAATAGATGACCTTCATTATGTTACATATGTTGATTCTATACCTACCTTGTAAGAAGTTTTTATAATAGATCCAGAAAAAGCATTTGATAAAATTCAGTATCCATTGATATAATTTGATATTTTCTTTCATTCTATTAATATGATTTAATATGTTGATTGATTTATATATGTTGAGCCATCTTTGAAACCCAGCGATAAATCCCACTTGATCCTGTAAAATAATCTTTTTAATGTGCTGATTAATTTAGTTTGATAATATTTTATGGATATTTTTTGTTATCTATATTTATCAAGGATCTTGACCTATATTCTCTCTTCTGGTAGTGTTCTTTATTGGCTTTGGTATCAGATAATGCTGATCTCATAAAATAAGTGTTTGAAAGTGTTCCCTTCTCTTCAGGTTTTCTGTTAAGAGTAAGAAGGATTGCCATTAATTCTTGTTAAAATGTTTGCTAAAATTCATTTGTGAGTCCATGTGATTCTGGGCTTTTCTTCATTAGTAGATTTTTTATTACTTCTTCAACCTGATTACTAGTAACTGGTCTATTCAGATTCCTTACTTCATCCTGATTCAGTATTGGTAGGTTGTATGTTTCCAATTATTTTTCCATTTATTTTAGGTCATCCAGCTTGTTGATGTATAGTTGTTCATAATGACCTCCTGATACTTTTTATTTCTATGGTATCCATTGAAATGTCTCTTCCATCATTTATAATTTTGTTGATTTGGGTCCTCTTTTTTTCTTGCTTGGTCTACGTAGAGATTTGTAATTTTTGTTTACCTTCTAAATGAACCAACTCTTGTGTTAATTGGTTCTGTTGCTTCCCAGTTCTCTGTTTCACTTGTTTCTTCTCCATTCATTAATATTTCCTCCTTACTGTTAACTTCAGGCTCAGTTTTATTCTTTTGCTCCTTAATGGCTAGAGTTCGGTTGTTTATTTGATAATTTTTTCTTTTTGGTAGGCATTTGTTGCTATAAAATTCCCTCCTAAAACTATTGTTGTTGTATCTCAAAAATTTTATGTTGGGTTCCATTTTCCTTTTTCTCAATGTACTTTATTTTGTTCACTAGCTGTTGAGTGTTGTTTCATTTCCATGCATTTATGTGTGTTTTAGTTTTCTACCTGTTATTGATTTCTTGTTTTCTGCCGTTACAGTCAGAGAAGATACTCCAATCTTTTTGAATTTGCTAATACATGTTGTGTTACCTAACGTATGGTATATCTTAGAAAATATTTCATGTGCAGTTGAGAAAAATGTGTATCTCCTGTTGTCTGGTAGAATGTTATGTATATGTCTGTTAAATCTATTTTGCCTATAGTATTTTTCAAATCCTCTATTTCCTTGTTGATTCTCTGTATGATCTACCTATCCATTACTGAGACTAGGTACTAAAATCCCAAACTATTATATTGCTGTTTATTTCTCCTTTCACTTCTGTATTTTTTATTTTATATATCTGTGTGCTCTGATCTTGGGTGTATCAATACTTAAAATTGTTATGCTCTTCGAAATAAGTCAATCAGAGGAGGGAAAAATAATGAAACAAGATGGGATGGGGAAGGAGACAAACCATAAGAGACTCCTAATCTCACAAAACAAACTGAGGGTTACTGGGGGGTGGGAGGGTAGGGATAGGGTGGATGGGTTATGGACATTGGGGAGGGTTTGTGCTTTGGTGAATGCTGTGAAAGATGTAAGCCTGATGATTCACAGACCTGTACCCCTTGGGCAAATAATAAAAATAAAATTAAAAAAAATTGTTATGCTCTTGATGGTTTGATCCATTCATCATTATTTAATGAGCTTCTTTGTCTTGTTTTAGTATTTTTATCTTAGTCTATTTTTTTCTGATGTAAGTATAGCTTCACTTCTTTTTTTTTCTTTTGATACATTTTCTTGAAATATCTTTTTCCATCACCTTCCTCTCACCTATGTGTGTCTCTAAGGCTAAATTGAGTCTCTTATGAGCAGACTTTTAATGGTTTTTTTTGTTTTTTTTTTACCATTTAGCTGTTTCATAACTTTGTGATTGGATAATCCATATATGTTTAAAGAACTTGTTGATAGGTAAGAACTTACTATTGCTATTTTTTTTTCTCACTGCTTTGTAGATCAGTTGTTCCCTGTTTGTATCTTACTGTCTTGGGTGTGTGTGTGTGTGTGTGTTGATATCTTTTGGTATCAGTGTTCTTTGACTTATGTTTGTTTGTATTACTACTATAGGTTTTCCATTGCAGTTATCATAAAGCTTACATAAAATATCTTAAAATTATAGCACCCAACTTAAACTGATAACAACTTTACTTCAATGGAATTTCTAAACTTTACATTTTTACTTTAACTTCCTCTCACATTTTAGGTTATTGATGTTAGTCTACATAGTTTTATATTGTGTAACTAATAACATGATTGTATTTAAGGTAAATTCTAAACTGGAATTGTAGGTAAATTACATGCCATAATTATTATAGAATCTAAATATTTTTACATATTCACCAGTATCAGTGAGCTTTATACCACCTTATGTTTTTACAATGTTAATCAGCATTTAAAAAAAATATTTGTGTGTATATATATGTGTATGTGTGTGTGTATTTATTTGAAAGAGAATACAAGCAGGGGGAGTGGGAGATGGAGAAGCAGGCTTCCCACCCAGAGTCTTTATGTCTCCTTCATTTATGAAAGACAGCTTGTCAGGTATAGAATTCTTGGTTGACAGTTTTATCTTTCAATATTTTGAATACATCTTCTCATTCTTTCCTAGCCTGAAACATTTCTGTTGAGAAATTCACCTATAGTCTTACAGAGGTTCTCTTATAGGCTATTTCTCTTACTGATTTGAAAATTCTTTTATTTCCGATAATTTAATATGTCTCAGTATAACCCAAATCAGGTTCAAACTATTTAGTTTTTTTTGAGTCCTCATGGATTTAGGTGTACATTTTTCTCACCAGATTTGAAAATTTTTCAGCCATTAGTTTAAAATATAATTTAGTCTCTTACTCTCCTGGAATATACATAATGTGCATAGTTTCTTTTGTTCTTTTTACTCCTCTAAATGGATTTTAAATGTCCTCTCTTCTAGTTGATTTTTTTTTCTTCCCATAGTTGACACTGCTCTTTAAGCTCTCTACTGAATTTCTAAGTATAGTCATTGTATTTTCTGGCTCTAGGATTTTTTTTTTTTTGCTTTTGCTTTTGGTTTTTGATAGTCTCTATCATTGTTGAACTTCTCATTTTGTTCATGTATCTGTTTCCTAATTTTGTTTAGCTGTCTGTGTTCTTATACTTCACTAAATTTCAAGAGGATTATTCTAAAGCCTTTGGCCATTCAGATTTCTCCATTTCTTTAGCGTCAAGTTTTATTAGTTTCCTTTGGTATGTTATATTTACCAAATTTTTCATGATCTTTGATTCTTTACATTAGTATCTATGCATTTTTTAAAGATTTTTAAAAATTTGACACAGAGAGAGATCACAAGTAGACAGATAGGCAGGCAGAGAGAGAGGAGGAAGCAGGCTCCCTGCTGAGCAGAGAGCCCGATGCAGGCCCCGATCCCAGGACCCTGAGATCATGACCTGAGCCAAAGGCAGATGCTGAACCCACTGAGCCACCCAGGTGCCCCAGTATCTATGCATTTGAATTAGTGGTCTCTGCTTCAAGATTTTGTAGGTTTCCTTTGACAGTTCATCACCAGTTGGCACATTTGGGTTTCTGAGTGTATTTGCTTGTAAAACTCTTGGCAGGTAGGGCTTGCTATCAGGTTTATCTTGGGGTAAGATCACTACCAAGCTTGGGGGTGGAAGGGTATGCTGGCCAAAAACAGTTGGATAAGGTTGATGGCTTGGGTCCCTGCCTAAGCAAATCTACTGGAGAGATTCTGCATTCACCTGAATTCTTTGGTCAGGCTTAGCAGTCAGTCAGAACTGGGGACTACATTCACCAGTAGATGAGGCACAGAATTAGCTTCTCTCCTTTGCAGGACAGCATGAAGCATCCCAGAGATTGAACCATTTGCTGTAGGGGACCTGAAACAGGCATGACTGTGCACTGAATTTTCTGTCCTGAAAGAACCACTGGTTTTGCTGTGCAAAGAGACACAGGTTTGCTCTGTGTTTAAGTGCCACTGTGTGTAGGGCTGTTGGATGGGAAGTGCAGCTTCCTATGTATTTTGGTTAGTTCACTGTTCAGGCAGGCTGAAAGTGTTTTCAGCACTGGCTGGGGCTACAAATTGGTTTCCATGCCCAACAGCAGTACAAGCTCTTGCTTCAAGGCAGGTAAGGGTTTTGTTTGTGTTACTGACTCATGGTAACCTTTGCCCCAATTTCCTTGGCCAAACAGAGCCACTGGCTTTGCTCTGCAGATTGTCATTCTCTCTACTCAAGTGGTGTTGGCCTATACAACTTTTTAGGCATTCTAGCCATGATTTCTGGTCAGGTGAGGACAGGAGCTTCCATCAGCAATGGGCAGAGCTATGACATAACGCCACTGCCTGGGCAGGGTAGAACAGGCTCTGGAGCTGGCAAATATCTTTGTGTGAGGACCTATACATCCCAGGTTCCCTAGTCAGACTGTGGCACTGATTCTATAGATAAGCAAATTGCTGGCCAGGACTACTACTTATGTGCTATGGGTAGGAATTTGGTCTTCCAAGATCCAAGTGCTGGTTGTTAGAAGCCCCTCTCTCCTTTCTATCACAGTTAGGTCAGGACTCTAGTGGGAGTCCCAGTGTGGGGACTCCCAGAAAGTGACCCACCATGCTGTGGGTCCGGATGTGTACCCTGCACTCTTTTTCCCCCACCGTGGGGAATGGTACCCTCAGAGGACCCTTTTGGCATGGTACTTTGCTATCCTAGGAGACCGGGCAACGTGGTCTCTCTCGGTCTGGATGGCTCAGAAGTGTGTGCTTTGGCCTCAGTCTGTATTCTAGGATTCCCTCCGTGGTGTCTTGTCCATGAATCGTAATTATCTGTTGTTCTTGTGAGGTGGATCAAAGTCAGGAACTGCAGATGTTGCTATTTTGTGACAGCACTTCTAGCTGGTAGAACATTTGTAAAAATGAATAAAATAGGAATAGAAGTTTTGTAACAGAAACTATATTCTTAAAGTCTGATGTGTTCAAGGAGCATTCACATAGAGATATCTCCTGAAAGTTGAAACAAGAAGGTAGGAAGTTCAGGACTAGAAATATTGCAGATTTGGGCAGAGTTTAGATTGTAAGGGGAAAGTAGCAACGTATGAAAAGTGTTTAAGGACTAAAGAGGATTGGGATGAAAAGATATGAGTTTAGTAAAGGAATGTTGATTTTCAAGTTCAAAATTATAAGAATGGATTCACTGGAGGGTCAATTTTGTAGCTCAAGAGAGAAGTCAGAACTAAAGATATAAAGTCATTGTTATAAAGGCTATATCACAGTTATGTAGGGAATGACTCAGAGAAGGAAAAGGCAGTGAAGAAGACTCCAGAACACTGCCACCATTTGAGAACATAAAGAGGAAACTAGAGAGAAGAATGCAGTGAACTCTCATAGAAAGTGAGATAATAAAGTGAAAGCATTCACTTTCTAGTGAAAGAAGAGAATTTCAGGAAAAAATACATTGTTGTTAACAGTAGCCACTATCACGTTAATGTGTAGGTGAGTAAGAACCCTAGATTTTTCCACTAAATTGAGCAGCATGAAGGCCATTCGTATCATCAGAAGCCCATTCCTAATAGACACAACAAGCTCATCTGAGATTTACTAGGAAATACGTTATAAAAAATATTAAAAATGTAAGTGTTTCTTTACTAAATGCAGTCATAAAGGAAAAATTGTTGACCAAAATGAAAAAAGAAAACTACATTTCTTTAGGCTTTGAGTGATTTTGATATGTTACATTTATGGAAGGAGAGAGCAAGTGTTCCCAGTTTAATGTTGGGGTAATAGAGGGAAAAGTGAAGGCATTGTGGAGGAAGAAGAGACATAAATAGTTATCCAGAAAGTCAGAATCACTGACCTCAAGGAAAACAGTGACAGGATTATTTGGCAAGACTTTTACTTGCATCTGTATTAATCTGTATTGCCTTCTTGTATTCAGGAAGGGAAAAAAATGCAGATCCCATAGTTTTTAATGCAAGCTCTAGATTTCTTTTGTTAAGAAGAGATAGTGTCATTGGCTGAAAAAAAGCTTGATGAAACAGAAAGGTCTAACATAACTTCATTATTTAAAATGTAGTGCAATGGTTTAGAACATGAACATCCCAATAAGTGAAGAAAAAAAGATACACAACAAATAAGCAGTGTCAGTGTTGAGAGAGTAACACTGAACAAGATACTCCCCAAAGCCAAGCAATGTGCAAAACCGGGACAATGCTGTTACATGGTGAGAATTAAGTAGGCGTGCTTCCACTGTCTCAGGTTGTATACTGATAGCTTAAAATGCTTTTCCATTTCTGTATTTTAATTTCCTAATTTTCAGGATTCATTAAGGTATAGGCACCATACCTTACATTTTTCGGTATGCTTTGCTCAGCATAGAGAATTGCACCCAATGAGTGCTTTACGTATATTTCAATTCACTAGAATTTTGAAAACATTTCTTTGGGTCAGGACAGTAATACTGAGGGATTTTTACTGGAAAACGTCAGTAAGTAACAACATGTACTATGAATTAACATTTTTTAGGGTAATGTCAAAAATACCATCTTTTGTTATAGGTGTATCATAAGCTTATGGAGAATTTGGACTGTTATCATTTTGGTAATATTTCAAAACTGAAAGGCATTCATTTTGACTTACTTTCCTACCTCTCTGCATAAAACAGGTCTTTATTTGCCCCAAACCTAGGGTCCCCCCTAGGTTATTTTGTCTTCTTTCTCTGAGCTCTTTTGCTAATTTTATGGGTTCTACTCTTATCCATTCTTGGAGCATACATTATATAAATATATTTTATAGAGTTACATATCTATGAAACCCGGTACATCTTAACCATTTTAATCTATCTTCTATGGAATATACTCCATTCCCTCAGATTTTTTTTTTCTCTGCTCTGGTGTAGAAATGAAACTTAAGTTATATCACAATTACAAAAATTCCCTCAGAATCCACTGACACAAATAACAATAAATTTCTAAAAATAAGGGAACTCATCCAAATGACTTATGGTGCAGTTCTATTGTTTCCTGGGATGATTTCACATCAAAATTAGAATGGGATAAGGCTTTGCATTTGGGAGAGAGAGAACAGTTTTGTTTTTCTTATTAAAGTATAGCCTATTGAGCATTTTATTGATGGAAAAGATCTAAGAGAGCTTTTTGCCTAGTGTTTTTAAAACATTTTTATAAGATATTTTATCAAATAAAACATTCATGTAATCAACAAATAAACCAAAGCAATTACACTTTTATCTCTTATAAGTGGGATTATAGCCCAACTTTTAACTTATTTTATTTTTTTATTCTTTGCCCCAGGGGTACAGGTCTGTGAATCATCCGGCTTACATCTTTCACAGCACTCACCAAAGCACAAACCCTCCCCAGTGTCAGCTCTCTTGTGGATGTGAGGCGACATGGCACCTTGACAAGCATTGTGCAGAAGAAAGAGAGAATATATCCTGATCGGTAAGATTACAGACAGACATAAGTAAGTTAATGATCCTCCCTTTTAAACGGCAATGGTCCAAGGTTTTGTTGTTGTTATTTGGAACCTAATATATTTCTAACTGACAAGTAAGTTCCACTTAAGGATGCTCTTGTGCTGTCTGTGCTGCCAGTACTAGTGAGTTCTCTGTAAGAAAATAATGTACAGGCATACTTCAGAGACATAGTGTGTTTGGTTCCAGACTACTACAATTAAGTGAATATTGCAATAAAACAAGTCGAAGGATTTTTTTTTGTTTCCTAGTACCTCTGCAATATATTTTAGAATGATTACATATTTAAAAGACTATCTAAAAACCTGATGTATATACCTTAATTTAAAAATATCTATTGCTAAAAAATGCTAACCATTACCTGAGATTTCAGCGAGTTGGAACTTTTTGCTGGTTAGGGATGTAGAGGTACTATGAGATTAATGTTTTCATGCCTGCTAACGCAATATCCATTCTGGAACACATGGGTCAAGGAGTAATTTCAACTTTCAAGTCTTAATATTTCGCTGTAGCTGCCAAAGTCAATTGAAAGCATTCTGGAATGGATTCACCATTCTAGATGCCACTAAGAACATTCATGATTCATGGGAAAAGGTCAAAAATCAACATTACCAGGAGTTTAAAAGAAGCCGATTCCAAACTTCATGGATGATTTTTAAGAGGGTTCAAGATTTCAGTGGAGGACATAACTGGAGATGGGGTGGAAACAGCAAAGGAATTAGAAGTGGAGCCTGAGGATGGGACTTAATACTGCAATCTCATGATAAAACTTAAATAAAATTTAAAAAACAGACCCTCATCTGTTAAAGATTTATTTGGGGGAGAGAGAGAGAGAGAGCAGGAGGAAGGGGAGCAGGAGACAAGCAGACTTACCACTGAGAAGGGAGCCTGTCCCATGGCTTGGTCCCTGGACCCTGAGGTCATGATCTTTGCCCAAATCAAGAGTCAGATGCTCAACTGACTGAGCCACCCAGGCATCCCAAGAGGGATAGTTGTCCCACTTGTTAAACAGATGGACTGTTCCCCAGGCTTTGTTGCACTATTTAGAGAACACAGGAAGAATAGATTTACTATAATTATTAAGGATCCTAGGATTTTTTGATTGCTAAATGAACACTGGCTTTAAGTTAAAGTCACCAGCATCATCAGCTCCTGACAAGAGAGTCGGCCTACCTTTGAAACCAGGCTTTGGCTTCTCCTCTCCAGACAGTCCTAAATAGCATCTTCTTTCAAAATAAAGCTGTATTCTCGACGCTGAAAATCTGTTGCTACATCTCTTAATGAAGCTTCTACATCAGTACTTTCTGCTTCACTTTATAGTTTTATGTTAGATAGATGGCTTCTTTCTTAAACTTAATGAAAAAACTGCTGCTAGTTTCAAACTCTTCCTATACAGCTTCCTCACCTCTCTCAGCTTTCAGAGAGTTTGAGAGTTACAGTCTTGTTCTGTATGAAGCTTTAACTAAAGGCAATGCTGGGTTGACCTTCTATCCAGACCAGTAAAACTTTCACCGTATCAGCCATAAGGTTGTTTCACTTACCTATCATTCAAGTGTTCACTGGAATAGCACTTTTAATTTCCTTCAAGAACTTCTTTGCATTCACAACTTGGCTAATTGGTGCAAGCATGCATTCCTCCCCAAGTTTAATCATTTCTTCCTTTTGATTCAAAGGGAGACATGCATAACTCTTCTTTTGACTTGAACACTTAGAGGCCACTGTAGGATTATTAACTGGCCTAATTTCAATATTGTGTCTCAGGGAATTATGGAGGCCTGAGGAGAGGGAGAAAGATGGATGAATAGGTGGTCAGTGGCTGTTGGAAGATAGATTTGCTCAGAAAAGGGTTGCCACACATCTTCAATATGTTGGGGGGGGGAGGGGACAGTATCTGTTAAGTGCAATAAAGTGAACCCCAATAAAATGAGGTATGCCTGTATGCTATTTTGAATCAAAATTCCATCTATCCTATTCCTACACTCATTGAACTTTGACAACCTTTTGTATTCAAAGCATTTATATATTCTTTCTGATGTTATGGAATCTGGGTCATAGAAAACATTGTATTCTGGAGATTCATCATTCCAGTCAAGGGGCACGGACTAGTGAGGAATAGTGAGATACACAAATACATTGATGTGGAATGCCTGGGTGGCTCAGTGGGTTAAGCCTCTGCCTTCGGCTCAGGTCATGATCTCAGGGTCCTGGGATCGAGTCCCGCATCGGGGTGGGGGGTGTCTCTGTTCAGCGGGGATCCTGCTTCCTCCTCTCTCTCTGCCTGCCTCTCTGCCTACTTGTGATCTCTCTGTCAAATAAATAAATAAATAAATCTTTAAAAAAATACATTGATGATAATATATATTTGTGGAGAAATTTTACCAGTAATTTTTCAAAAAATTAACTTTAAAACATCAGCATAGTGACTATTTTAGATAGATTGATGCATACACAGCATTTATAGTTAGGTAAATTCGTACCACCAAATCTCCACTTCATTGTCTTTGCTCATGCATGGGTATTCCTACTTGCATCTATATTAAATACATAGTTAAACTTTCCACAATCTGTATTAAATTTTATTGGTCAGATAAACCAGTGATACACATGTTACCAGTAATGGGAGTAAAGAGAATTATATCTGTAACTTTTGTTGTCCAAGTCTTCATATTATATACTCATAAAATTTAAGAAATCTTTTAATATCTTTCTTTCATTGTGTTTAGGAAATCTGTCATTACTCTATCTTCCCTTCGAAAGTGTTCCTAAGCACACTCGTGATTAAGAAAAACTCAAGCACTTTCTGAGCCAACTGTAATTCCATTCCCCATTAATCCATGATTAATATTTAACAAGTAAGCCACTTTATTTGTTCAAGCACTAATTTTGATGTGGACAGCTCCCCGTAGTCAATGCACCTTTACTAGTTGAGACACCAAAGCGAAAATAATTTAGCAGTAATGAAGATTAACTGTAAGTAGTTGCTTCTGAACTGACTGAATATGGCTAAAGGAAGAAAAATGATTCATTTTTACCTTATTTATCTGGTAGTGACTTCCTGTTCTAAATAATCATGCATGGGCATATTGTTATGAATATTCAAAAGGTTTTTAACGGCTTAATAATTTTTCTTCCTTTGTTTCTAGGAACAGAAGTCATAACACACACTGAAATAGAGTATCACACTTGTCAGCAGCAGCTAAAGTAATGTATCATTTGATGCTTTCTCTGTCTTCCGTGGCACCAACAACAACAGACCCGCCATCAAAGGAAAGCATCACTCCCATCTGGGTTTTAATGCAGAAATAACACAGAGCTGACTTAGTCTGGGCTCCCTTGATTAAAGTTAGAATATCCAAAGTAAAAGTTTCACTTACTAAGAGTCATCACTATCAAAAGCACATCTCTTTGAAATAGGTAGTATGTTAGCTCCAGATTCTCTCAGCAGTTTTCTGCTCACTTCTTTCCTGAGTGTATAGAAATTGGTAGTTGGCAAAGTCACCTGGAAGAAAGAGAAAGAATCAAGTTTTTCTCATTTTATTTTTCCTTCACATCTAACAAAGTACTGCTTTTGTTGTTTACACCCCTTTTCCCTCTCAGACTCAGCTTTGTGCCCTGGGATACTTCCTTACCCCCTCTGCCTTCCAGCTGAGTTGGCCAATAGGAGGCACTGTTAGGAACTAGAAGACAGGAGGAGATTCATTTCTTCTACTCTGTCTATAGTTTTTGGTGGATACCCTCAGTGTTTGTATATCCTATGGGAGCATTTGCTTTCAGGGCTCCACATTTTCTACAAGTCTTATTGCTTTCCCTCCAACAGGCCCAGAAATGGTAATGGTTTGCCTGTGTTGCTAGTTTGTGTGTGTCACCATTTTTTTTTTGAAGATTTTATTTATTTTTGTGAGAGAATGAGCGAGCACACGTGGGGGTAGGGGCAGAGGGAGAAGCAGAGTCCCCGCTGAGGAGGGAGCTCAATGCAGGACTTGATCCCAGGATCCTGGGATCACAACCTGAGCCGAAGGCTGATGCTTATCTGACTGAGCCACCCAGGGCTTCTACATCATCATTTTTTATGTGTTTAATTAGCCACATCCCATATTCTATAAAAATTGCTGTAACTTTAGAACCCTGTAGAGTGAGTCTATCAAGACAAGTCCCAGAAGAAAACAGCATACTCAATGGGTTTATCTAAACAGCCTCAAGAAAACACAAAAGCTTTTTGATTTTTAAGGTCAACAATACATTTTTCAGGAAAGGAGCATTGTCACTACTTGCATTAGGTAAAAATATAATTTACAGGCAAGTGGTTTCAACCATTTTTCTTCATGCCGCAAGACATATACCACATAATGTTCACATATTCAATTCAGGTCTATGCACAAGGTAAGATTTTGCCCTTTTCTGCTTAAGAAAGACTATCATAAAACAAGTGTTTGAGAATAGGGTTGTCAGAGGTGGAACCCTGAAAGTGCAATGTTACTTTTAAAGAAAGGTATTTTCTAACTTTGTTAGCAGTAATCCATAATTTGCACCATGCCACAGACTCTCTTGTGGGTCATCTATGTTGCAGCCAAGTAACAGCTTTTCCTGAGATAGATACAGATGGGCAGATAATTCTCTTTCAGGAGCTTCCATCAGGAGGTGAGTGACAAAATGTCCTGCTTCTTCCCTTCACTTTGGTAGGCTGGCCCTTTAGCTAGAACTCAAAGAAATATGAATGGAGTAACACTGACACAAATGCAGATATGATCTTTCAAAACTCTTTGAACTATGTTGACATTATTTGCTACCTAGAATGACACTAAACTTCAAAAACCAAACATACTGTTAGAGACTTAAGGTACTGTTAAATATCTGTTCGACAAAGAGAGTGTCTAGACCGTTAGACAAAGAGAGTGAGAGAAGGCATGTCTTCTTGACCAGTCACCACCAGCTTCCTTTCATGAGACACTGATATAGCTATAACTTTTTTAACTGCATGATGCTTACTGAGCAACTACTAAAGCCAGTTTCAGAGTGAAATATGCATTATTAATGCCCACAGAGAAAGAGACTGAAAGCAAATAATCGAAACAGTATTTTCAACTTCTCTAAACATAGTTTTTGATGCTCAGTTAAGAATCAAATGAATTCCATTAGTATTATCCTCATTAATGCAAACTCAAATATTTTATAAATAATGCTATTCCTTTCTTGAAATCCCCACACCATGACATATTCACAAATAGTACTGTGTTTACATATTTATATCCTTAAAAGGTTTATATATAGCTCCAGGTAACCATACAGCTTTGCACACATTTTTTTCCACCCACAAATTCAAATTTAAATTTCACCATATGTTAGCTATATTATCACTCATTAGCAAAATCATTCCATACTCTATCTTCAACAACTGGAGACACAATAAAGACATTCAGAATTACTTTACAGAACAGACTCTCCAAGTTAGTCTTCATTGTGAAAGGGGGGGTGCCTTTATTAAAAAGCTTCAACTGTATGTATAGTTTTAATGTTTCTTGTTCCCATTTTAGAGGAAAACTACGTATTTTAAAGTTGGAGTGAATATTTGTTTTGCCTATGTATTTCCATCACTATAGCATATAGAACACCTCAAAGAAGTCCCAGCCTTGAAAATGCCATGAAACAATTACTTTAAATGAAAGACACGATTAATAACCCCATTTTCAGATAAGGCAGCTAATAGATTTGAAAGGTTTTAATATCTGGCTTGTGCACTTACTGAGCTAGTAAGTGACAGAGTCAGCACTTGCAAAACTAGGTTCAATTCCCGAGCTCCTTCTAATGTGCCAGAAGTGTCCTGGTTAAAATTATACCAGTGAAGGAATGACAGAATTGAGAGCACTGGTAAATCCTAAAAATGATTGAATAGTCAGTGTCACTTACCTTCAGAAGAAAAGGAGCTAAAGTATGACTTTTTGTTAGCTTCAGATAACTCCTTTGCCAAAGCCAATCAGTAAAATAATCATGAAAGAAAAATGCAGGTTACATGCAGGTTAAAATGCAGATTTCTTCACCCTGCTCTTGAGATTCTCATTCTAGTACTCTGGAATACAACCCAGGAAGTTGGATATTTAGGATCACACTGGATGATACAAAGGGTCAAGGGCTATACTTTGAAGAATTTTGCTGTACAGAATATAAAGGTTAACTAAAAAAAAAAAAAATCACAGTATTCCCAATGTCAAATTGGAGAGACTCAATTGCTTGCCACTGGTGCTTATCAAATATGATTCTAAAATTATTTAATTAAAAATTATATTTAGGAGAGACTGAGAGCTATAGAAGATTTGAGGATTTAGAACTAAATAATCTTAGATCTGTTGGTAACTGATGGCATGACCAGTGAATATAGTCAGCATGATAGGAAATCACTAGTGCTCAGCCGAGGTCTCCACAATGCAGTAAAGTAAAAATCAGGTACATCCTCAGGTGACATTAGTTTTGAGTATAAATGGATAAAAGGAACCACAGAGAGGTTAAAAAAGGTTCCTTGGATCTCTCTTTTTTTTTTTAAGATTTTATTTATTTATATGACAGAGAGAGATTACAAGTAGGCAAAGAGAGAGGAGGAAGCAGGCTCCCTGCTGAGCAGGGAGCCCGATGCGGGCCTCAATCCCAGGACCCTGAGATCATGACCTGAGCCGAAGGCAGAGGCTTTAACCCACTGAGCCACCCAGGCGTCCTCCCTGGATCTCTTTTATCCTCTTGTGCTGCAGTTGCAAATTACGATAAGTAATATTCCTGACCCTAGAGGCACTTCCGAAGACATTCAGAATAAGAGTGACATTTCAAATATTCTTCCCCAGCCTGTACGCCCCTGGAGCCATCCCTCTGTTACCTCCCTCAGGCAGATGTCCTCCAGGTAGTCACTAACAGACCTGGCAAGGAGTAGAAGTGGGAGGAGCTTCCTTCGCCTTTCTCCACTAGTCTCTTAAGAGGCCCTTAACACACACTTATTTCAGGTAGTTTTTTTTTTTTTATTCTTTGCCCCAGGGGTACAGGTCTGTGAATCATCAGGCTTACATCTTTCACAGCATTTACCAAAGCACAAACCCTCCCCAATGTCCATAACCCATCCACCCTATCCCTACCCTCCCACCCTCCAGTAACCCTCAGTTTGTTTTGTGAGATTAGGAGTCTCTTATGGTTTGTCTCCTTCCCCATCCCATCTTGTTTCCTTATTTTTCCCTCCCTACCACCCACGACCCCCGACCCTGACTCTCAAGTTCCTCATATCAGAGAAATCATATGATAATTATCTTTCTCTGATTGACTTATTTCGCTCAGCATAATACCCTCCAGTTCCATCCACATCGTTGCAAACGGCAAGATTTTGTTTCTTTTGATAGCTGCATAGTATTCCATTGTATATATATACCACATCTTCTTTATCCATTCATCTGTTGATCCATTATCTGTTTATCTGAAGAAATTAGGTTCTTTCCATAGTTTGGCTATTGTGGACATTGCTGCTATAAACATTCAGGTGCATGTGCTCAGGTAGTTTATTCTCTTAGCTTTAAGTATAGGTCATGAAATCCAGGTTATCATAGGACATGGGAAATAAAACATGGAACTTAAATGACTTATAGAAAGGAAAACTCCTCAACAGAGACAGTCTCTATTGTGTGTGGGAGGTAGCAGCTGATGCATGGAACTGATTTTAGTATTAAAAAATAAAACCCAAGTCATTAGGAGATCATCAATGAGTAGATTTGGTCTGAGCAATGTTTATGAGCTTTGCAGGGCATGAACTGCAAGATCAATAAAACAAAACCAGAAGTTCCAGAAATGGTAACACAATGAAGTTTAACAATCTGTACAGTTACTAAGAAACCTTTATGTTTACATTCGAATTAAGCTTAATATTTATTCAGATGTTGCTGGAAGAGGACATTTATAATTGAGTTTTCTTTTACTTAAGCGTTACCAACCTTCATATGATCATCAGATCATTTAAAAACGTTTTCTCTTTACAGTTTTTATATTGTTCTTTTTTTGCATAAGGATCCTTTTTAATAAGAGAAAAATCAAAAAAGAACAAATGTATTTTAGACCTTGGAATATAGGTACTTTGTATTCATTGCTACCCAAAAACTGAGCAGCCCTATATTGTGGGATTGTTTTTATCAAACCACATCAATGACACTTAAGGTTATTCTTCATTGAGAAGATCAAGCATGGGTTGTCTACTTCCCCTCACTAAAGAAATTAAAATATAAATGGGGATTTCAAATAAACTTGGCCTAAGAAAGTTAAAACCCCCACAATTCCATCGGCTCCTACTTTCTGGCAGTGTTACTCAGACGTAGGTAAAAAAGATTTTTTTTGTGTTTGTTTAAAGCTTTACACTAGTGGTTTTTCATGATACTCATTGTATTTGACTACCTATAGGTAATATTTCTTTAACTTACTATTCAAAAATAATACCCCCGATGTGAAACCAGTAACCAATGAGTTGATGGGGCTAATAAGTGCAACTTACAACTTTTTAACCCAAATCTGCTTATTCTCAGAAGGCTGTCTGCCACCATGTTTCTCTAAGATAACATTCTTGCCTGGCACCATGATAACAAAATTTTGATTTAGTAGTTTTGCAGAGACTCGAGTCTTTACAAAGAAACTGGCCAGAACCAACCTTCTCTTTGAGCATGCTTGAGTGTCTGATGGGTAAACTTATGACAGAGACGGGCCTAAAAAACCACCCTTGAATCGTATTAAGGACACCATTCTCTAGTCATGGACTATGTGAAAACGTAAGCAGAACCTCACAGGGGCGGAAAAAATGACTTCAACCTTCCCTTGCTTTTTAACTTTATCTAATTTTAGTCTCCTAGCTCTTTCTCCCTCTACCCAGCTCCTTTTCTTTTACCTTTAAGTGTCCTTGAGTCTTCCCTTTCTAGGAAGTGGATTTGAGGCTTGCCTTCCTGTCTCATTGTTTGGCTGCCTCTCAAATAAACCCTTTCCTTGCTGCGTCCTTGATGTGTTAGTGACTGGGTTTGCATCAGACAAACTTTAGTTTGGTTAAAAATTTGGTGAGCAGGCCAGACCTCCACAGCCCATGGTTCACTGACCCCATCCAGTAATGGGAATCCGATGAGAAGTCCATGCAGTCACCTTAATTCTTTGTCCTAGGGACAGTCCTCAGGGCCCTACCCTAAAAGGGTGCCATTGACCTTCAGCATTTTAACTTAACTCCTGTGGCAGGGAGATGGTTTTTGGTTTCAGTTTGGACAGACATCTCTTGGTGCGTACTCTGTGTGTGACGGCATATGAGCTTCTTTTTTACTCCTGTTTAGTTTGGCTCTCTGATTTCTTCCTTCCATTCAGTTGCCTCTAGCTAGGAGGGGTTCTTAGCTTTTAAAAGAAAGGTTGACTAGGAACCCTTTTGGTTCAGTCAGTGAAGCCCCAAATTAGGGAGGAACTAATACAGCGTCACTCTGGGCTTGGCTGGTCTGTTGCTGTAGCTTTTGGTATCTTCGGATAAAATCTGCCATGTTCTAATTGGAGAAGGGAAATGACAATTCAGCTGCCAAATGCAGCTCTTTTGACTGTATTCTCCAAAACTGAGCAATGTTTAGTTATAAACCTATAAAAAGAAAAAAAAATACCTTTTTTTATAATACTGCTTGGGCACAATATTTGTTAGACTCTGGAGAAAAATAGTTAATTAACACATCCATAAATTAGAATACCACATTACAATTAGATGTTTTTTTTGTAAAGGGGAAAAAATAGGATGAAATACCTTATGTTCCCTCTTTTATGCTTTCAGAGTATCAGAATAAGCCAGCTCAGAAAAAATGTAAAATTTTACTCCAATTATAAAGCATGTGCTACCCAATTCTAACCAGGGAAAATAGGATATTTTATTAATTACTGAATTAAACTCCCTCACCGCATTAGTGCCAACAACTTAGGCCCCAACAGGGTCCTAAGCCAGGACCTCCTACCTTGGGGGCCAAGAAGTAGGGATGGTCTCTCCTTCTCATTACCTACGTGCTACTCAGTTTGGTCAGGAAGCCACTCATCCCCAAGGAGGCCAATCTCTGCTAAGGCAACTGGAGCTTAGATGCCAAGGGACAGCCTACAGCAAAGATTTGGATCCATTCTCCATTCTCTACCTTCTATCTGTTTAACTGAACAAACACTATGACCATTTATAGAGATGGCCTCAAGAGGGTGAAAAATTTGTTCTCATCTATTTGTGCCTCCCATAACCCTACTTGGACAGGTGTACAAAATTTATTAATCACTTTCCTCACTTCTAAAGAACACTACATGGTGCTAAAAAGGCTAGGGAAGAAGCTAATTGAAACCCTCAGTAACCCCCTAAATGCTGATACTATGATGGTTCTTCCTAACATGGATCTCAACTATGGAGACCAAGCTAACCTCAAACACTACTGGGATTGTATTTTAGCTGGATTCCTAAAAAGGTGCCCCTAAGCAAAAAATAATAATAAGTTTGAAATTTCAAGAAGTTAAACAAAAACTGAGAACCTCTCAGAAATTCCTACAAAAAAACTTGGATATATTGGATACTGGTTTTGAGGCTCCAGGAAATTTGAAAATGGACAATATGATGTTCATCAGGCAAAGTGCCAGGGACATTCAAGAGAAACTCAAAAGCTAGAGGATGCATTGGGAATGCCTAGGTTACCGTTGGTTAAAATTGCTTTTACAGTTTTGAACAGCAGAAACCAAGTGCAAGAAAGAAAAAGGTCACTGGAAAATTAAACAGAAGGCTACTTTGTTAGCTGCTGCCCTAACTCAAGGAAATCCAAGACCAGGACAAGAACCACTATAATGATGAGGTCAACCCAGGTAAGAAGTTTGGGATCTCATCAATGTGCCCATTATAAAGAAGAGACCCATTGAAAAAGAAAATGCCCAAGTTCATAAGGTCTCTTGAGGAGACAGAGCCCTAAGCCATCCCCCCCAGATACTTGGATTGGTTGATAGTGACCAGGAATGAAGGAGCCCAGTGGTTCCTGTATATCTTATAGAGCCTACCATCAGTTCTCACAAAGGAGCCTCAGGTTACAAGGGCAAATAAGCTCAGATTTTTTTTTTATTGATATTGGGGCCACCTATTCAGTACTAAATACCTGGTTCTCTTGGCTTTCAAATCAAACTATGCCTGTAATGGGAATTTCCCAGGAAATACTGACTAAAACCTTCCTCCAACCACTAGATTGCCACTTAGGCCAAACTCACCTTAAACAGTTTTCTGTATATGCCTGAATGCCCTATCCCTTCACTGGGTCATGACTTACAAACTAAATTGAATGCTAAAGTTCCTTTTCAACCTGGATATGTGAATATAAAGGTGCCATCAGAGCAAGCGTGAGCCTTGCAAGCAATGCTACTCCCATCAAGGTGGAAAGTCCTATTACAGTTGCCTGAAGAGGTCATCTGAAAGGTAAGATGGGGGGGCTCTGCTCCTTCCCTCAACCGTACCCTCTCTCAAATAAATAAATAAAATCTTTTTAAAAATTATTAAAATAAATAAAGGTAGGTTTTTTTAGGTAGATGAGAAGCCAGGACAAGCAAAATCAGCAATTATCATATATGTTAAACTTCACGATGGCATTAAGATTCCAAACCTCAGAGAGGGGCCCTTAAAGGAGCAAATTAAAAGGAACATTCAACCCATTCTTTCTGCATTCTTGGAATTTGGCCTTACCTGCCTTTGTTAATCACCATATAATACATCTATTTTACCTGTACAAAAACTTGGGTTTGTTCAAGACTTAAAACTGTTAACCAAATTGTAGATGATATCCATGCACTATTAACAACTTTGGGGACATTCAAAAGTTCACTGTACTGGATTTAAAAGATGCATTCTTTTGCATCCCTCTCAGTTCAGACTCCAGGGACCTGGGGGAACTGTTTGCATTTGAATGGGAAGGCCTCAAGACTATATTGTTGCTTACACCAAAATTTTAAAAACCCTCCCCCCCCAACACAAACCATTTGGGGGGAAATCTTAGCCAAGGACTTTCAGGGAAGAACCGTCTTTACCCCGTCTTTGGTTACTAGCAAGACTAGAAAAACCTCAGTTAAAATATGAGTCGAACCCTAAACTTTTTGGCTGAGCAAGACTATAAGGTCTAAAAAATCTGTTAAATAGCTGAGCTTTGAAATGTCACAGAGAGAAAGGAATCTGCTCCTTATAGGAAGGAAGCATTCCCACTACTAAAAGACAATTGTATACATTCTACTATATTTAGATGCCCCATTTTGAACTCATTGATAAACCCCTGTAGGAACTACTTAGAGGAGCAGGAAATGGGCCTCCTATTTCCAGACAATGCCGTAAGCATTCTAGGTTACTAAAGGGAAGCTACTCAAAACTTCCACTTGGGGCCTCCATGTATAAGAAAAGTTTTTTTGATTTGTTTGTCCATGAGAGCTAATCAATCTGAGAGTGCTAACTTGGAATCGGGATAACATAAAAGGACTTGTTGTGTATTTTTCAAAATAACTGGACCTAAGAACTAAGGGGTGACCTGTATGTCTGAGAGCATTAGTGGCCCCTTGTGATCTATTACACGAACAAGAAAAATTTACTTGGGGGCACCCTCCCGTAGTTCATACTCCACATTATGAACTGTCCCTACCAAAACAAAAGGTTAGCTACTGGCCCCGCCTTGGGAAGATGAGGCAAATATCAAGCCATCCTATTTGACAATCCCACTGTTACTTTGAAGGTAACACTGTGACTTTGCTCCCCACTAAGTGTCACACATATGACTGTATATGGACAACTGAACAACTTTATTCCAGCCATCCCAATGTGATGAAGCCGCCTGTGGAAAAACCTGACCTTGAGATATTCACGGATGAAAGTTTTATGAATTGGGGATGATCAAGAGTTAGATACGCAGTTGTGATCCATCAACAGACACTGTAAGTAGAAGCCTTCCCTTCAGGTATCTCCGCTCAGAAAGATGAAATGGTAGCTCTCATAAGATCCTTTCATTTAAGGAGACAAACCATAAGAGACTTCTAATCTCATAAAACAAACTGAGGGTTACTGGGGGGTGGGAGGGTAGGGATAGGGTGGATGGGTTATGGACATTGGGGAGGGTTTGTGCTTTGGTGAATGCTGTGAAAGATGTAAGCCTGATGATTCACAGACCTGTACCCCTTGGGCAAATAATAAAAATAAAATTAAAAAAAAAAAAGATCCTTTCATTTAGGCTAAGGACGAGAGAGTGACTGTTCTTACTGATTCTAAATATACTTTTTCAGTGGTTTATGCACATGGATGGATCTAGAAGGAAAATGGGTTAACTATAGGAAATAGAAAAATTAAATATGCCAGAGATTTTAGAATTATTAAAGGCTGTTTTGGAACCCAAGGCAGTATCTATTGTCCACTGTTGAGGAGACCAGAAATCAGATTGCTTGATTGTACTAAGGAACAATCAGGTAGATTAAGCCTCCATGTTTGAACATCTTATGAAAGAGACAATGGGTGCTTTGGTGACTACGACTAATTACACACAAGATGCTAATCTTCAAAGGATTCTGAAGTATATTGTGGGTCCTGATCTTCAGAGAATGATTCAAATGATAGTCCAAAATCTGTTAAAATCAATCATGAGTGTGGGCACCCACTAGTTCTAAATGGTGTACACCCTTGAGGGAACTATTTTGGTAAAGTCTGAAAAATAGGCTTTACTGGTATTTGTAGATGCCTTCAGAAGTTGGGATGAGGGGCGCCTGGGTGGCTCAGGTGTTAAGCGGCTGCCTTCAGCTCAGGTCATGTTCCCAGAGTCCTGGGATCAAGTCCCACATCGGGCTCCCTGCTCGGTAGGAAGTCTGCTTCTCTCTCTCCCACTCCCCCTGCTTGTGTTCCCTCTCTCACTGTGTCTCTCTCTGTCAAATAAATAAATAAAATCTTAAAAAAAAAAAGAATTTGGGATGAGACTTCTTCATGCATTCAGAGAAGACTTGAAAAGTTGTCAAAAACTCTTCTTTTTTAAAGATTTAGAGAGAGAGAGAGAGAGAGAGAGAGAGAGAGAGAGAATGAATGGGGGACAGAAGGAGAGAAAATTCTCAAGCAGACTCCCCACTAATCATGGAACACAATGCAGGCCTTGATCCCAGAACTCTAAGATCAGATTATAACCTGAGCTGAAATCAAAAGTTGGATGCTCAACTTCAAAAACACTTTTAAACAAAATTATGCCTTAATTAGATTGCTACTAACAATGCAGAGTAATGATGGAGCTTCCTTCGTGGCAAAAGTCATACACACAGTATCTAATGCCTTGGGCTATCAATGGACATTACCTACTTCCTGAAAACCCCAACTGACTGGGAAAACAGAACCACACACTCAGAAAAATTTGGGCACAAGTTTTCCAAGAAACCAACTGAACTTGGAAAAAAGTCCTCCTGGTTACCTAAAGCAGGGCAAGAGTGGCCCTTAGTAACAGGTTTGGTTTAAATGTTTATGAAATGGGCGCCTGGGTGGCTCAGTGGGTTAAAGCCTCTGCTTTCGGCCCAGGTCATGATCTCAGGGTCCTGGGATCGAGGCCCGCATCGGGCTCTCTGCTTGGCAGGGAGCCTGCTTCCCCCTCTCTCTCTCTCTCTGCCTGCCTCTCTGCCTCCTTGTGATCTCTCTCCCGCTATGAAATAAATAAATAAAATCTTTAAAAAAAAATAAATGTTTATGAAATGCCATACGTAGGACCTTTTCTCTACTCTTTTCATGACATAGGAGTCCTTGATGGGGCTCAAAATAGGAAACTGGATACTATCAGGTACATAAATCTGTAGGAAATACTCTATGTTTGGCTTCTTGCAGGGTGATGTACCCCACATATGTGCCCTTGTACCACCTAAATCTTGGAGACAATGTTTTTGGAGATCTGGAAGAATAAGCACCTGGAGGACCAACTCCAACCTCACTGAAGAGGACCTTATGAGGTGCTATTGACTACCCATTCTTCAGTGAAACTGAAGGATATTAAGCTGTGGATTCACCACACACAAGTGAGGCTGGCTCCACAAGATTCCACAAGTTGCCTCTATACTCTAAGGAAAACTTCAGAAAGAACCTGCTTGCACCAGTGAGCCTCTGATGTACCTGAAAGAGCTATTTAGCAGAGCTGTTTGGAAAAGAGTCATCTATAGTAAGTAACAAATGACCTCTGAATTACTCGTAGGTTATACATTATGAATGTTCCTCCTTTTTCTCATTGCATTTCCCTCTTGTTTACCATGTCTCATGCTTGGGAAGATTTAGGATTTCTCAAACGTTGGCCAAGGTTGCCAATCCTCCTCACTGTCGGATATGTTATCCTAAGCCCCACTTAGAGTATGATCACAGCAACCTTAAAGTGATGCCCAAGTTTTCAAAACATCCAAATTGACACACTCCCTTAGCGTATAGAGTCAGATGAATCAAGTTAGCTTTCCTTACTGCTCCCATCCCTTGTTTTTTCTTAACTGTCCCAAAATATCCCCACATTCGGTAATTGAAATCCACTGTAAGAAGCTTGTAATTCTCATTATGCTTACAATGTAACCACAGGAGTTAATAACTCCACCTTTTGTAAATTCAGTGGTACCTTTTTCCTTTCACCACCTTCCAGGGGTACTGGAGAAACACACTTTTAACAAAAATGACTCATCTGATTCTACTCCTCTCTGTAAAATATGGATAAGTTTGGCCACATGGGGTCCCCACATCCCTCCCTGAACGAATGCCTCTTACCAATTACACTAAACTTAACCATACAAACTTAAACATAACCTTTAGTGATTCTGCAAAACAAAAGTATTGAGCCCCCTGAATTAACAGACATGCTATGTGTACTCTAGTACTCCCACCCCGTTCCCATGAATATAAACAATAGCTGGAGCATGGAAAGTGCTTGTCTTTTAGGACTTTTGGTTGCCCCTTTTTTGATATATAACTCTGATAAAGTCAGTCATTAGACTGGTTTTTCTCAAACTGCTCTATAGGTTAAAGAGAGAAACCACACAATCATCCAATTATCTTCCCAGAAATCAGAAGTATAAAATTTGGTACATATATGGCAGAACATCACTTTCATGGTAGAGAGTAGCATCACATGAACAGATAAGTACAAATCTTTTAATGACTTTAGGAATCACAATACATGAAACTGCCCAAACCATACAGAGCAGCCCAACCAAAGACCTTCAACTCTTTGGCCAGAGTACTTTTAAATAATAAATTTTTATTTTAACAAAACAAGGAAGAGTTTGTGTAGTAGCTAATTCATCATGCTGTACATATATTAATATTCCCTCAGAAGTTAAAGTTCCTCTTGACAAAATAAGACAAGTTACTTGGTTACAAACAGATATCTCCTAAAGTCCCAGAATACCTTTGGACTGGTTTTCAGGGATACTTTCTTGGATCCTTCCAAGAAATCAGGTCAGTTTTACTAAGATTACTCAATGTGAAATGCCCATAGGCATAATTCTCCTTCTTTGCTCTTTAATCATAAAATACGCTACGCAATGTTGTTCAAAAACTATTAAAGAACAAAAAAATTAGTAATTCAAAATGTTGGGTTTTAACCTAGAAAGAGTGCAGAAAGGTTCATTCCGCTGATTTCCACCCCTCCGTCAGGAGAAGTAGCTGGAGCAATCATCCCAGTTCCCTCAAGAAGACACTGAGGACTAACACCAGTTACTGAAGAGTTACCAGAACTAATAAGCATGACTGCAATTTTTACCAAAATCTGCTTGTTCTCAGAAGGCTTTCTACCACCATGTTTCTGTAAGATAACATGCTTGCCAAAATTTTGATTTAGTTGTTTTGCAGAGACTCAAGCTTTCACAAAGAAACTGGCCAGAACTAGTCAGGACCACCGACTTTCTCTTTGAGCTTGTGCAAGTATCTGATGGATGGACTTCTGATAGAGAAAGGCCGAAAAATCCACCCTTGGATCAGGGCAAGGATGCCATTTTCTCGTCATGGATCACATGCCAATGTGTGCAGAGGATCCGTGCAGGCGGAGGCAACAAAATGACTTCGGTCCTCTCTTAGTGACTTCATTTATCTGATTTTAGAGTCATGTAGTTCTTCTCTTCTATACCCATATTTTTTCTTTTGCCATTAAGTTTCTGTGGCTCTCCCCCTTCAGGGAGGGACATTTCAGGCTTGCTCTTCCATCTCTTCATTTTGCTGCCACTCAGTCCCTTTCCTTGCTGCATACTGACACCTCACTGATTGGTTTTGCTGCACATAGGGCAACTGAAGTTGAGTGCAGTTACATAAAGGGTGTGTCCCCAAATATAAAGGGCAGAGGCTAAGCCTTATTTTATAATTATATAAAAGACGGTGAAGTGGCTTTACCTCTACCCTGTCACAATGCCTTGAAATCCCACCAGTTCTGACACCCGTCTCAGACACTGTCTCCAACATTACAGGACACAAATGCAGATATGAAAGATAACATTCCAGAAACACCCAATACTCCCTGTGAGTACTCAGAGTGGGAACCAGCAAAGGTGAATTCTAATCGACAGAACACCAAGAGGAAGAGCAGTGGAAACACTGATGTTCAGACACTAGAGGACGGCAGTCATGAATGCCTGTGTTCTAGAACAAGCAAAGCAGGCACTGATGATGAGGCCAGGGGAGTGTGGAGAAAGGTGCCAAGAAAGAACATGAAGAGATGAAACCAACATTGAATAGAAGCATAATGAAGAATTGTGTAGACAGATCAGGTTATAGAAGAATATCTACTAATCTAGGCTTATAATAAAAATGTATTGAGTGCAAAAAGCTGATATAAGTGAAGATACAGTCATGAGTATTTGTATATAAGTATGAAGTAAAGTGTCAGGATACCTTTGATCAATTAGAATAAAAATTAACTAGATGAATATGTCTCTCTCCTTCATTTGAACAAGAAATATATAGAGAAATGTAAGCATTCATTTTTTTTCTGAATCTTTTTGGTTTGGATCTCAGTATTGAGAGAGTTAAAAGAATGCAAAGTCGCCCCGCCCTGCAGAGACGGATGATTTACTCCTTCTACGAAGACAGCAAGAGTACCAGTTCTCAAGAGCAGTGTGTAATTCTGAATTATCACCCAGATCCCAAGAGATTTTCCTGGCTATTAGAGGCCCTTTAATCTTTGTTTTTTCCTGATATTAAAGAATTCTCTATATTCCTGTATGGCTAGATCAGGGTGTTCAAATTTCTTAAATGTACATAAACCTTCAAGTTCCTCTTCTAATTTTCTATTTCCTGAGTGAATCTCTAGTTCATACACCAAAAATCTTAACATAGGTTTTGAGTCAATTACTCAGACTCTCTCTATAGATGATACAGACAGATGCTATATAGATATATAGAAGTCTCATACATGTCAGATAAACAATATCAACTGTTGATAAGGATATCATGCATGGAGAACTAGTATAGACAGAAATGTAAATTGGTCCAAAAACTTGGGAAAATAATTTGGCATTATTTACATGTTTGGGCACATATGCTCTGGATAAACTTGCATCAGCGTACAACCAGAAGACATGGAAACAAATGCTTGTAGCATACTTTTTCTAAGAGCAAAATCTGGAAACCAAATTTCCACTGAAAGGAGAATGTGTAATAGACTAAGTATATTTGATAAAGCTTTGGGAAGAAAGGAAGTATATAGCTATGTGCATCAACATGAATAAGTTGTGTCAACAATGTTGCTTGATAAAATTAAGTCACAATAGAATATACAGTCTAACACCATTTATATAAAGTTCAAAAGCAATACATGCTAATATATTTCATATGGGAATACTTGTCTCTATAACTATGTTTTTAAGTAAAAGAATGATAAACGCATGCTCAAAGTGTGGTTATCCCTGTGGGAAGGGGAGGAAGAATGTGATCAGGAAGAGACACAGTGCACCAACTGTGTTCCGATTTTTAAGTTGTGGTGAGTACACATGTGGCCATTTGATTATTCTTCATACCTTATAAATATGTTCCTACATATATATTGAATATTTCTAAACAAATTTAGGATATTACAGTCAAAAAAGAATTTTTAATTTTACCACAAATCTCTGTGCCTTAAACTGAAAAAACACTACATAATGTGAATGATAATACACATAATATTTGAAAGGGAGAAGAATGGTACTATTGACAGAGAAAATACTGAATGTTCCTTATCTTTCATGTGATAATATAAAGTCATTTTAATTCTTCCCCATGATAAATACTTTACTTTAGATGTTAAATATTATCCTCCCACATTCCACCTTCACAAAATAAGCATCTTGATAATGGTTAAGAACTGCAGTACATGTTTGTGTGAATGTGCAGGAGTGTGTGCATGTGATTCAAGAACCAGAGTTTGAATCTCGGCTCTGGATCACCAGTTATGAGACTTGCCAACTTCCCCTCTATGCCTCAGTTTATTTTTTTTTAGTTAGAGGATAATAGTTATTAATTAGTGCTCTTGTGATGAGTAAACAAGACAGATGAACTGTTCATTTAATCATTTCCATGCCTCAAGAACTGTGTGGAGTTCTGTGTATGAAGTGATAAAAATATCAACATGGCAGCAGTACTAATTTCTTTGAATTCTATTCATCTACTCATACTTCAATTTGGCTATTGTTAATGAACCCAGGAGGTAACTATAGAAAAGCTCAAGGTTGGCAATATCTACAATCAGCTGGTTTGGATGTCTCATCTCTCATTTCTAGCTTATAATTGCTTCTTTTTATTAAGAAAAAAGACTGAATCTCTGTCCTAATGATTTTTTTAAAAGGGGAAAAAAGGCAGGGAAGATTCTGAAGAATCATCAGAAAGATCACATACACATTCCTAAAATTAAACAACCTGATTAAATGCCAGGCTGAATTTGGTTTGCAATATGTTATAACAAGGAAACTTATTTTGAGGCCAGCTTAAGGTCTAAGTATTCGCTGCATCAGAAAATAGAAGTCTTCAGCTCAGATAGAACTTAGACCTAATGTAAAATTCAAAACAGGATTGGGCACGCATAAAACATTCCACTCAGAAGCATACACACTAGAAGAAACAAAATCACACTAAGCACTACCTTTATTTAGCATGGCCCTTGATAAACATTGCAATATAACTTCCAGGACGCTTCAGATTGAGTGAACTGTATTTGAAGGAACACATCCAATTGTAATATTACAAAGAGTTTTCTTAAGTTTCCAGTTCAGATGCAATACATGTAACCCTGTAGTATTAAAAAACAGAAAAGAATAATGTTCAAGGAATTACTCTACACGACTTCAAGACTTACTATAAAGCTACAGTAATCAGAACAATGTGGTATGTAAAGGACAAATAAATCAGTGGAACAGAATGGAGCCCAGAAATACACTCCAATTCACCTTTGACAAAAGAGCAAAAGCCATACACTGGAACAAAGATGATCTCTTTAATAAATGACACTGGACTTCCACATGCCAAAAAACAAACAAACAAACTGATCTAGACACAAACTTTATACCCATCACTAAAGTTAACTCAAAATGGATCATGGACTTAAATGGAAAATTAAAAAAAAACTATAAAATTCCAAGAAGATAAATATAGGAGAAAGCCTACATGCCTTGGGTATGGCGATGCCTTACTTCAGTGTTGTATTTTTAAATACAAGACCAAAGTACAATCCATGAAAGAAATCACTGTTAAACTGGAGTGAATTAAAATTGAAAATTTCTGCTCTGTGAAAGGCAGTATCAATAGAATTAGAAACAAAACCAGATGAACATAGGGGAAGGGAAGGAAAAATAAGAGGAAAAAAGGGAGGTAAACAGTAAGAGACAACTCTGGAGAACAACTATAGGGCTGCTGGAGGGGATGTGGGGGGGATGGGGTAACTGGATGGACAATGAGATGGGCACTCGCAGTAATGAGCACTGGGTGATGTATGCAACTTTGGAATCACTGAATTCTCTCTCTGAAACTAATAATACAGTATATGTTAATTAAATTGAACTGAAATTAAATTTTTATTTTTATTCTATTTTTAAGATTTTATTATTTATTTGCCAGAGAGACAGTACAAGCAGGAGGAGCAGAGGGAGAAGCAGGCTCCCCACTGAGCAAGAAGCCTGATGCAGGAATCTGTACCAGGACCCTGGGATCATGATCTGAGCCAAAGGCAGATGCTTAACGACTGAGTCACCCAGGTATCCCTAAATAAAAAATGTTTTAAAGACTGTAGGACTAATAAGTCCAGTAAAGTTTCAAGATACATAATATACAAGCATAATTTGCATTTGTATACAACACCAGTGAACTGTAAGGTAATTTAAGAAAACCATTTTATTTACAATAGCACCAAAAAGAATAACGTATTTAGGAATACATTTAACCAAGGAAATAGAAGATCTGTACACTGAAAACTAAGACACTGGCTAAAGAAACTGAAGAGAAAATAAATATATGGAAAGATGTTCTGTGCTCATGTGTTATAAAAAATTAGTATTGTTAGGGCACCTGGGTGGCTCAGTTGGTTAAGCAACTGCCTTTGGCTCAGGTCATGATCCTGGAGTCCTGGGATTGAGTCCTGCATCGGGCTCCCAGCTCCAAGGGGAGTCTGCTTCTCCCTCTGACCTTCTCCACTCTCATGCTCTCTCTTACTCACTCTTTCTCAAATAAATAAAATCTTTAAAAAAATTAGTATTGTTAAAATACACATACTACTCAAGCAATCTATACATTCAATGCATATCCCTATCAAAATTCCAATGGCATTCTTCACAGAAAGAGAACAGCTTTAAAATTTTAATAGAACCACAACAGACCCTAAACAGCCAAAGCAGTAACAAGGAAGAGCAACAAAGTTAGAGTATCATACGTCCTGATCAAATTATATTATGATACCATACTAATCAAAATAGTATGGTATTGGCCTAACAGACACATAGATAAATGGAACACAATTGAAAGCCCAGAAGTAACCTCATGCATAAATATTTAATTTACAAGAAAGAAGACAATAACATACAATGAGGAATAAATGGTCTCTCAGTAAATGGTGCTGGGAGGGGTGCCTGGGTGGCTCAGTTGTTTAAGTGTCTGCTTTCAGCTTGGGCTGGGATCAAGTCCCACATCAGACTCCCTGCTCAGCGGGAAGGCTGCTTCTCCCTCTCCCTCTGCTGCTGCTCCCCCTGCTTGTGCGCACTCTTTCGCACGCTCTCCCTCTCTCTGTCAAATAAATAAACAAACAAACAAATAAATAAAATCTTTAATAAATAAATAAATAGGGGCGCCAGGGTGGCTCAGTTTTTGGGTGTCTGCTTTTGGCTCAGGTCATGATCCCAGGATCCTGGGATCAAGACCCGTGTCAGGATTCCTGCTTGCTTCGCAGAAGGCCTGCTTCTCCCACTCCCACTCCCCCTACTTACATTCCCTTTCTCTCTGGCTCTCTCTGTGTCAAATAAATAAATAAATAAATAATCTTTAAGTGAATGAATGAATAAATAAATAATCCTGGGAAATAACACTGAATTATATATTTAAAAGTTGCTAACGGCATTGGTCTTAAATGTTCTCACCAAAAAATAATAATAATAATAATAATTTCACCACAAAAAAAATAAAAGATAATTTTGCGACATGGGTATGTTCACTAACTTTATTGTGGCGATCACTGAATAATATACATGTGTATCTTATCATATTATACACATTAAGCTTTCAAAATGTTATATGTCAATTTTATCTCAATAAAGCTTGGGGGAAAAAAGGATAAAATCTTAAAAGCAATCAGAAAAAAAAATGACATATTACATATAGAACACTAAATATCAAGGCTGACTTAACTAGAAATGATAGAGACCTGAAGGAAAATGGAATAAGATGTTGAAAGCGCAGAAAGAAAAAATAAACTTAACATAGAATTCTGTACCTTTCAAAAATTAGAATGAACTCCAAGGCTTTGAAAGCAGACTCAGAGGACTTGTGAGTAATGTTACATGGAAGCATTATTCACAATATCCCAAAATATCCAAAAAGTGGAAATACAAATCTCCGTCATTGAATGAATAAACAAATGTAGTATATCCATACAATGCAGTAGCATTCAGCCTTAAGAAATAATGAAATACTGGAACTTGCTACAACGTGGATAAACTTTGAAAATGTATGCTAAATAAGGCAGACACAAAAGGACAAATATTGTACGATTCTACTTCTATGAGTCACCTCGAACAGGCAAGTTCATGAAGACAAGCACAGAGGAGTTTAGGGAAAGGGGAAGTAGGAGAATTGGGGCATTACTACTTGCCACAAAGTTTCTATTTGAGATGATAAAAATTTTTGGAAATAGTGACAGTGGCTGTACAAAGCTGTGAATGTAGTTAAAACCACTGAATGGTACACTTCAAATTATTAAAATGGAGAAATGTATGTTACATATATTTTACCACAATTTTAAAAAATCAACATAATATGCCCTAAACTGAATTGTACACTTTAAATGGGTGAATTGCATGGTGTGTGAATTCCATCTCAATAAAGCTATTAAAAAAGAAAAAAAAAGAACACTGTGGACAAATGTCGATTAGGGAAGAGATGGGAAAGAAAAAATTCCTTCTACTTCTCAACAGATTCTTCCAAAGGTGAGTGGTAGGTTATACATCCCATGTGACTAAAAAGTCGTTGTGGTTTTGTGTAAAACTGTGGCCATCTTTAATTCTTAATTCCTAGGTACTATGATTATATCACCATACCCACTCCCTCCTTCCCCCTGCCACACTGTTAATCTGTAAACTTCTAATTCTATTTTCAAGAGCGTCCTGGTTAAGACAGATAAATCCTCTATGTGGCAGATAAGTTTGCTCTTTGCACAATTTAGGTTTCCTGGCCCAGTTTTTATTTCAGCACCAACTGTGGTTCAAAGTTTCATGCATACTTGAAGATTCTTATTTATCTCTCCTTTAAACCTCAGGCCACGTTCTGAACATGGAGAACTGGCTTAGTTACTATATTTTTGCAAAGCTCTAAAGAGCGTTGGAGTTAATATCCCACAGGGACAACTCAACTGGTAGAAGCTCCCCATGCTTATTGGACATTTAATGTAATTTTGCTTCACAGAAGTACCAATGGAATCCAACCCTAACAACAACCTAAATCTCACCCTTAATTCAAATTTTTTTTCTTTATCTTTCACCTATTCCATCACTCTTCTTTCATGGAATAACCTTTCAAATAAACTGCCTTCAAAAATTCTCTTCTTTCAGGTTCTACTTTTGGCAAAGCCTACACAGTTTTTTCTTTCCAGAACTGGTCTTAGAAAACCTATGCTTAGGATGGGATTTTGGAACTAGATTCCTTGCTGCACAGATATCAATTATCGATGGCACTATCTACAGTGCTGATAACCTGTGATGTGTGATGCAGTATCACAATCACCAACAATTTTACCTGTGATGGATTGAAATGAGATGCAATGAGAAGAGGAAGCATAATGTCTGTCTAAGTTCTGGCACTTGAACTGTGTGAAGCAATGGTAATTATACAGATTAGGTGGTAGCTGGCTTTTGTTAAATTTCTTCAAAGACTTGAATAGGATGACATGTGTAGGTCTGTCAACCAGCAGAGCATGACATAAAAGCCTGAAGATCATGGCATAACTTAATGAGACTCTTCACTGAAAGCAGTACTGTGCTAAAAATTAAGCTCAGAGTTTAATTGTTAGCAGAACAGCAAAGGAGATCATGTACTACCTTGGCAGGTAGCCCAGGGTCAAGTCAGGGACTCTATAGGACCTCAGTATCTGTAATCAGCATATAAATGAGTAGACTCAAGAGAACCTTCCAGCTTGGTTGAAACACACCTCAACCCCACTCCTGGTTTAGTGGTGATGATCCTTTGAAGGCCAAAATTGACATTAGGCAATGCTGCCATGGAACTGAGCTCCCTGTGACAATGTGCATACGAGAGGCCATGTGGTGACATCGGGCACACTAACTTACCTACTTATTTATTTTTGAAAGTAACAACAGAGCATCAACCAGGCTGCCCTTCTGTCTACAGATCTGGTGTTAATGACTAATAAACTAATGGAATTCTGGGTAAGACAGTTGATAAGGATACTGCTTTATTCTTATAAACAAAAACATGAAAATTTATAAGAAGGCTGATAGAAATATTAAAAGTATTTCACTCCCCAGTTTTCAGATGCTGTTCCCACCAGTTGATTAGGAAGTCAGCTGTTACTTGGGTAGTGACTCTGAAGTGTCATTGAAAATAATTACAATAAACATCCTATCAATCCTTCTCCAAAGAGACTTCAGCCATGTGTCCTATAACTCTATACTAATTAGAATTTATTAGAGGATACTAAATACAGGGTCTGAGCTGGAACTTATACCAGAGAATTCAAAATACCACCATGGACATCTTATTTGATTGTCAGTTTTTCTCCATAAGCCTCCAAACACACTTCTATCTCACAGTAGAGAAAATGGGCCCTCAGATATACCCAATGGTTATTTTTTCCATACTTGACTTCAAATTTAGAAGTAAATACATTAAAAAATTAAAATTATGATTTTATGATAAATATGTTCAGTAAAATGGGTATAGAAGGTACAATATACTTCAACATGATAAATGCCATATATGACAAACCCATAGCTAATATCACCTGTGAAAACCTGAAACCTTTTCTTCTAAGATCAGGAACAAGACTCTTGCTACCTTTTCCAACATAATTATTACAAGTACTCACCAGAATAATTAGGCAAGAAAAATCAATAAAAGGTATTCAAATTAGAGTGCCTGAGTGGCTCAGTGGGTTAAGCCTCTGCCTTCGGCTCAGATCATGATCTCAGGGTCCTGGGATCAAGCCCTGTGTCGGGCTCTCTGCTCAGCAGGGAGCCTGCTTCTCCCCTCCCTTTACCTGCCTCTGCCTACTTGTGATCTCTCTCTCTGTCAAATAAATAAATAAATAAATAAATAAATAAATAAATAAATAAATAAATAAAATCTTTTAAAAAAAGGTATTCAAATCAAAAAGGAAGAAGTAAAACTTTCACCATTTGCAGATGGCATGATGTTATATATAGAAAGTTATAAGACCACCACAAAACCATTATATAAATTCAGTAAAGCTTCAGGATACAAAATCAATATATAAAATCTGTTTAGTTTCCATACACTAGAAACAAACTATCAGAGATTAAGAAAACAATCCCATTTACAATACCATCAAAAAGAATAAAATATTAAGGAATAAACTTAACCAAGGAGGTTAAAGATCTGTCTACTGAAACCTATGACATTGATGCAAGAAATTAAGACACAAACAAATGGAAAGATATGTTCATGGACTGGAAGAATCAGTATCATTAAAATGTTCATACTATCCAAATTCAATGCAATTTTGATAAAAATTCCAAAGGCATTTTTCACAAAATATATCAATCCTTAAATTTGTATGGAACCACACACACACACAAAACCAAGTAGCCAAAGCAATATTGAGAAAAAGGAATAAATCTGGAGACATCACATTACCTGATGTCAAACTATATTACAACGCTATAGCAGTCAAAATGGTATGGTATTGGCTTAGGAACAGACACATATATCAGAGACATTACAAGATGGCAGCAAAGTAGGAAGATCCTAGTCTTGCCTTGTCCCATGAACACAACTAGATAACTATCAAATCATTCTAAATACCCCAGAAACTGACCTGAAGACTGACAAAACAAACAAACAAATGAACAAAAACAAAAAACTCCACAACTAAAGGGAAAGAAGAAGCCACATCACAGAAAGTAGAAAGTACAGAGACATGGTTTAGGGGAGAAAAGGGTCATGGGTGCTGTGGAGGGGAAGGAGCCATGGATACAGAGAAGGACAAGAAAGAGAGGAGCTCACAGGGGAACACACAAGGAGAATGCTTCCCAAAGCCATCAGTTTAGGAAATGGGAGAGGCTGAATTCCATGAGTTCTTATAACCAGTGTGGCTTAAAGCCTGGAGTTTGAAAGATCAGCAAGTTTGGCTGGGATAGAGCCCAGAGGGCACTGTGTTGCTCCCAGAGAGAGGGCAGACAAACAATCCACGGGTCAGAGAGTATGGAAATGGCAATCTGGGGGATGCCTGGGGCACACGGGGGTGTGTCAGAATGGATAAAAAAAAAAAAAAAAAAAAGACCATCTATATGCTGCCTCTAAGAGACACATTTTAGAGCAAAATACTCTTGCAGATTGAAAGTGACCTGGGTGGCTCAGTGGGTTAAGCGGCTGCCTTTGGCTCAGGTCATGATCTCTGCCGTCCTGGGATCGAGTCCCACATCTTGCTCGGCCTCTGCCTGCCTCTCTGCCTGCTTGTGCTCTCTCTCTCTCTGACAAATAAATAAAAAAAAAAAGAAAAAAAGAAAGTGAGATCATGTAAATGGATGTCAAAAGAAAGCTGAAATAGCAATACTTATATCGGACAAACTAGAAACAAAGACTGTGAAAAGAGACAAAGAATGGCATTTTATAATCATAAGGTGGACATTCCAAGATATAACAACTATAAATACTTACACACCCAACATTTCATAGAACTCAAAGAACATTCTAATTGACTGATAGCATTTAAGAAACTAGTTTTTAGTTTATGACTACAATGAGCAACATGCCACTATCCAACTTGGAAAATCACTGGTTTCAGTTTGCAAAAAGAAAATTTTCCTTCCCCAGTTCTGAACTGAATATTTCCCTTCATTGTCTTGTCTTAAAAATGGAAACTTTATTAACAAATCCACTAATGCATATGTTTCATAAAAGGTGTGCTTAAAAATTTTTCTACATGATAATCAAAATCTATTTTAGAGCTCATTTTTTTCCCTAATAAGGTCAAATACATGTTATGTTTTCCTATCATGATATTATTTTTTAAATTTTAGTCTTATAGCAACTTAAATATGACTGTAGACTGTTGGAGAATATGAATTAAAATACACTAATCAAAAAAATGTTACTTGTTGGGGCACCTGGGCGGCTCAGAACATTAAGCCCCTGCCTTCGGCTTAGGTCATGATCTCAGGGTCCTGGAATCGAGCCCCGCATCGGGCTCCCTGCCTGCCAAGGAACCTGTTTCCTCCTCTCTCTCTGCCTGCCTCTCTGCCTTCTTGTAATCTCTCTCTCTCTGTCAAATAAATAAAATCTTTAAAAAAATGTTACTTGTTGAACAAATTTTTAATAATAGAGCTGAAAGAGGGCTTGGAACATGGACTTGGAAAATTTTTTCAGAAAAATTAAAATTTACATGTGTGAGAATATGGTACTTTTGTATATAGATTAGATTTAGTAATCTAATCTACTTTTCATATCTTCAATTTTGGTAAACATTTATAGCATTGATATTCAAGCAGTATAAAAATCAAATATTTTATATCATCTTAGAAGTTTTCTTTATTAAATGATCATGATGCAGTAGATTGAGTTGGATATTTTAAATGTTTTTAAATTATTTGGAAATAATTGTATTATCTTCTCAGAAATAAGGTAAACATGATAAACAGAAAATTTTGTTAGTAAATTCATTTTCAGGTGACTTTTTATACTCTGATTTGAAATATAGCATGTTCTTCTTCTGAGAATGTCTCCATCTACTAAAACTGTTATGCTTACTGGTAGGAAATATGTGTTTGACTCTAAATAGTATAAATTTGTATATAATTAAAAAAATATTTGTTGATTGAATGTTAAGTGCTTCATTTCCTGGCAGAGATTCACTTTATAGAATACCATTGAGCAGAAAGTGTTCTTAAAATAATGAGTCATTATGTTTACACTAAAATAAAAAATAGTAAGCTCACTAAACAACCTATAAATAGCAGTTGCTAGATGTGAAATGTAAGTCAGTTTTTCCTTATTTCATAAATTACTGTACTTTACTATATAGTTTAGAAGACTGGAACATAAGGAGATTCTGACATTTAAAAAATATTAATGTGCTCAATGGGAACATATCACCTAGATAATTTGTTGCATACATTTTCATATGTGCTTTCTCTAAGTATCCCAGCTTCTATTTTCATCCTCTGAATTATCTGAGTAGAAAAACATACACATCTGTAAGTTTTATGTTTAATTCTAGGGAAAAAATTGCTTTAGTCAAAAGTTTTGGTAATAGCTACCAGTCACAAAAAAAATTCAGAAAATGTATAGAAAAAAATTTAATAACTCTTAATTATGATGGACGTGGGGAATAGTTCTATAAATATTCTGAAGTTGGGAAAAATTAATTAGCTTTTTTGTGAAAGCAAAAACAAACAAAAAACCCAGACATGTATATCAATGGAACAGAACAGAGAACCCAGAAATAGGTCCACCATCTATGGTGAATTAATTTATGACAAAGGAGTTAAGATTATACAATGGCAACAGTTTCAGCTGTTGCCGGACATCATAAACTGCAAGCCAAACCAGTAGGACAGTTCTTTCAATAAATGTTGATGGGAAAATTGGACAGCCACACGCAAAAATAAATAAATAAATAAATAAAAGAATTAAATTAGATCCTTATTTTGCACCATACACATAAATTAACTCAAACTGAATTAAAACTTAGGTATAAGATTGAAAACCATAAAAGTCAAGAAGAAAACAAGTGCTAAGCCACTGACATTGATATTGGCAATAATTTTTGGATTTGACATTAAAGGAAAGACAACAAAAGGAAAATAAACAAGTGGGATTATATCAAATAAAAAAGCTTCTGCACAGCAAATATTCACCAACAAAATGAAAAGGCAAACTACTGGAGGTAAGAAGATATTTGCAAATCAGGTATCTGATAAGGGGTTACTATAAAAAATATATAAAGAACTTATACAAGTCCATAGCAAAACAAATACTCCAATCCAATTTAAAAATGGGCAGAGGATCTGAATAGATATTTTTCCAAGAAAGACATACAGATGGCTAACAAGGTACATGAAAATGTTCTCAACATCACTAATCATCAGGGAAATCCAAATCAAAACCACAACGATTAATTTTTCATATTTATAGGTCTGATTCAGCTCTTCATTTTTTTTGTTTTCTTTAGATTCCACATGTGGGAGATACGGGCTTCTAGTTTTTGCATGAATAAATCATGGGAATAAAAGGCACAACATAGGGAATATGGTCTACAATACCGTAACAATGTTAGTATAGTGACAGATGGTAGCTATACATGCAGTGAATATAGCTTAAGATGTAAATAAGTTGATTTGCATTGTTGTACACCTAAAACTAATGTAACATTATGTGTCAACTACACTGATAATGTTATTTTTCAAAATACCAGGAGGTATAACCTCCTATCTGTTAGAATGGCTATTATCAAAAAGACAGACAATAACAAGTGTTGACAAGTATGGACAATAGAGAAACCTTGTTGGAAATGCAAACTGGTACAGGCAGTATGGCAACAGTACGGAATTTCCTCAAAAAAATAACAGAACTATCATAGGATCCAGCAATTCCACCATAGTTATTTATCCAAAAAAAGAAAGAAAGAAAGAAAGAAAAAGTATTAACTCAAAAAGATATATGCACCTCCATATTCATTGCAGCATTACTTACAATGGCCAAATATGGAAACAACCTAAGTGTCCACTGATGGATGAAAGGATAAAGAAGATATGGTGTATGTAGATTATATATATAATGGAATATTATTTACCACAAAAATGAATGAAATCTTGCCATTTCCAACAACATGGGTGGAACTTGAGGGCATTATGCAAAGTGAAATAAGTCAAAGACAGATACTGTACAATCTCATTTATATATAGAATCTAAAAAAATAAGTAAACCCAAGTTCACAGAACCAGAGAATAGGCCCATGGTTAACAAAATCAGGGGTTGGTGGGTGGGTGAAATGGGTGAAGGGGGTCAAAAGCTTCAAGGTATAAAGTAAATCTTCTAGTCACAAAGTAATTAAGTCATGAAAATGTAACTTAACATCATGGTGACTATGGTTAATACTATACTGCCTATTTGAAAGTTTGTGAGAAAGTAGATCTTGGGGCCCCTGGGTGGCTCAGTCAGTTAAGTGTCTGCCTTTGGCTCAGGTCATGATCCTAGGGTTCTGGGATCGAGCCCCGCATTGGGGTCCTTCTGGTTCTCTTTCTGTCTGCCGCTCCCCTTGCTTGTGCGGCGCTCTCTCTCTCTAATAAATAAAATCTTAAAAAAGAAAGTAGATCTTAAAGGTTTTCATCACAAGAAAAATGTTGCACCTATGCATGACAGTAAATGTTAGCTAGACTTACTACAGTGATCATTTTGTAATATACACAGTATCAAATCATTTTGAACACCTGAAGCTAATTCAATCTTATATAACAATGATACCTCAATTAAAACAAAGAAACTAGCCTAGATCTGGCACAGACATTTGAACTAACAGATTAGAAAATGGAAACAGGTATTATAATACATGTGCACAAAGTTGATTATAGACATGGAAAATATAAAGACGTACCAAATCTAATTTCTAGTGATGAAAACTAATTATCGTGAGAAAAACACAACTGGGTAAGATTAATAGATTAATATCACAGAGAATAAGATTGGTGAACTTGATGACACAGCATTAGAATCATCCAAAATGAAATAGAGAAAAAGACAACAACAACGAAATGAACAAAGCACCCACGAAAATAGGACATAACTTTAATCAACTTAGTGTACATGTAATTAGAAGTATATTTGAGAAATAATTTGGAGAAAGATTCCTAAATTTGATGAAAACCACACATCTGCAGATCCAGGAGCCTTGATAAACCACAAGAACAAGATACATGAAGAAAATCATAAGACCTATGATAATCGAATTGCCCAAAACCAGTAATGAAGAGAAATCTTAAAAATGCCTAGAGAAGGGCGCCTGGGTGGCTCAGTGGGTTAAAGCCGCTGCCTTCGGCTCAGGTCATGATCCCAGGGTCCTGGGATCGAGGCCCGCATCGGGCTCTCTGCTCACTGGGGAGCCTGCTTCCTCCTCTCTCCTCTCTCTCTGCCTGCCTCTCTGCCTACTTGTAATCTCTCTCTCTGTGTCAAATGAATAAATAAAATCTTTAAAAAAAATGCCTAGAGAAAAGATGTATTATATACAAAGGAACAAAGACATGGATGGCACCAGTTGTCTCAACATAACTGTGTCAGAGACAGTAGAGCAGTATCTTTTAATTTGGGGATGAGAAGAGAGAGGGATTATAAAGGAGCATAGAGAAAGTTCTGAGAGTGATGGATATATTAATTATCTTGATTGTGATAATTGTTCTACTGGCATACACAGATATCAAAACTTCTCAAATGTTAGACATTAAATATGTACAGTTTATCATAGGTCAGTTAGAGTACAATGGAACTATTTAAAAAGTAAATGTGTGAAACCAAGTTCACCTTCACAAATAATCATATAAATATGAATCAAAACAACAAGGTTCTTTCCTGTTTCATGTGTCTGAATATATGATTTTGACTTTAATGATACTCTAGTAAAGCATGACACTCAACTCAATGGACCTATGATAAAAACTACCCTTGGGAAGACAACTTGAAGGTAAGTCTCAGAAACTTTGAACCATTCATTCCATGTCTGATCATCTATATCAAGAACATAATCCCAAAGATAAAAAAACATTTAATCTACAATTATTCTCAATATGGCATTGTATGTATAGTCCAAAAAAAAAATGGGCCCAAGCTAAATAGCTCATGCATTGGTCCAAATAACAAACTATAGGCTACGCAATGAAAATAAACTATACGCTGTCTTTTCACGAACAGAAGTTCATTTCTCCCTCAAAGATGCAAGTCAAGGGGTACCACCTCTATCCACTAATCAGAGATCCAGACTCACTCCATCTTGTGATTCGGCTATCTTGAAATTTGACACTGTGTCAGGGGAAAGTAATTGAACAAAAGCATACCTTAATTGCTTCCACGTCATTTTACGCACAGTTCATTGGCCTAAACTAGCCACTGGTCTCCTAACCAAAATAAAAGGAAGCCTAGTAAATATCATGGAACATATGGAATAGCAATACAAACTCTGCCATAACTCACAAGAGAGGAATTGCTTTTTAAAATACTGCCTGGCATAGAGTATGCCTTGAATATCCACCAAAAAAATATTATGTAGAAATTTAAAATAAGGTTGAAAAAACTGATAACATGGAAAAATGCTTTTTCTATGATGTTTTAAAAAATGTTATAAACTTGTTCATGTCATTATTCATTTGTAGCCTTCAGTAAATCACTCCATTTCTACAAACCTTACTTTATCCACATGTAAAATTTAGATAGTGCTATCTCTTCATATCTTCATAAGATTGATGTGAAGAGAAAAGAAATCCAGTTATGCATGTTGAACTCTTGGGTCTGTGCCTAAATCTATTAGATAGTCAAGAAATAATTATTTTTAATATTTATTTTTACCAGTAGCTTTCATTACCTAACTTGTCATATATGTACAATTATTTCCTATCTCTTTTCAAAAGATCAGGGACTTTTGCTTGTTCAAGGATACATTCCTCGTGCCTAGGAGAAGAAAAAAAAAACAGAACTGAGTATTTTTATTCTATTGTTAGTACACCTTTCTGATTTTTTAGTGGATATGCTAGATATGCATTCTTGTCTTATTATTGTCTGCCCTAAGTTAACATATTAGCAGTAACATCTGGAGTAATGCAGGGAACTTTACAAAAATTTTTAACTCTCCCTATGTTATTGCTATCCTATAGTTTCCTTCTACATGTTATATAAGACACGGTTGCTGTTTTTCACACTTAGTATTCTTTCCTATTTACCCCCATGTTTAACTTGTCTACGATCCTTTATTCTTCCCTGTAGTTCAAAGCTTCCATCTGAAATCATTTTTCTTCAGCCTAAAAAAAACCTTCCTTTTGGATTTCATGCAGTGTGAATCTCTGGTAATAAATTCTTTCAGCTCTTGTTTGTCTGAAACAGTCTTCATTTTGCTTTCACTGTTGATGAATATTTTCACTAGGTATAGGATTCAAGACTGGAATTTTTTTTCCAGTGATTTAAAAAAAATGTCATTTCATTGTTTTCTGGATTCCATTTCTGTTGAAAAGTCAGACATCAGTTTTATTGTTGCTCTTTTGAAAATAATGTTTCTATTTTCTCTAGCTGCTTTCAGGTTTTTTCTTTAATAGCGAGCAATCTGACTAGGAGGCATCCAAAGGTGATTTTCTTTGCATGTCTCCTGTTTAGGTTTCGCTGCTCTTCTGGAATTCTCAGTCATTATGTCTTCAAATTTTGTCTCCCTCATTCTCCCTCTCTTTATGGGACTCCAATTCCCAAGACGTTAAAAGATTTGATCATGTCTCACATGTCTTTCACACCCTGTTCTATTCTATTTTATGCTTATCTCTGCTTCAGTTTAAAAGCTTTTCTGTTGACCTGTCATTGAATCCATTAATCCTGTTTTCTACTATGTCCAGATTCTTTTTAGATTCATACAATTGTTTTTAATATTGTATACTGTATTTTGTTATAAAATAGATAGTTTATTAATTTTACAAGTACTAATTCTCTATTGGAATTCTCCAGATTTCCTTCTACTTTTTTTTTTAAGATTTTATTTATTTATTTCACAGAGGGAGAGAGATCACAAGGAGGCAGAGAGGCAGGCAGAGAGAGAGAGGGGGAAGCAGGCTCCCCGCTCAGCAGGGAGCCTGATGCGGGCCTCGATCCCAGGACCCTGAGATCATGACCTGAGCCGAAAGCAGAGGCATTAACCCACTGAGCCACCCAGGCACCCGACTTCCTTCTACTTTTAACTATCTTTTCCTCTAACACTTTCAAATATTTATTTTAAAATCTTGTCTCTATTATCTGAATTGTGATTAAGTTACTTTTATGTCATTTAAGACACAGCTATAAACTACTCCTTTTTAAAAATTTGTGTCAGAATTTTTTATTAGATGTGAGTCATATGGAAACTCTATAGAGTCCTTGAAAGAATATACATTTAAGTCCCCTAAAACTATCCTCATCCTGACAAAGAGAAATCTGAAGCATTATAATTCCTCATTATCCTTTGCAGAGATTAATGCCATCCTCAAAAATTTAAGGAATTTACAAAAATCAAAGTATTGCTTTGGATAACTAATAATTATAAGTTTAAGTAATATCCACAATCCTAACTGTTCTGATAGATGAAGACTGTTTCCTGGAATACATCAATACAGCCTCTTGGACCTGGTATGGAGCTATTTGTATGAAAAATGTGTTCTTTTCAAACCCCATCAATAATGAGAATTTAATTCAGTTTGCTTTTGTATGGGAAATAGAGCTATACACATTCAGCATCTCAACCCAAGGTTAACTCTCCTGATTTCTGTCATGATACAGCCCAAAGAAATGTTAAATCACCTTTATATTCATGCCTGAACTTTTTATTGATGACATCAGGCTAATCAACAGCAATCTATGATAGGATGGAAACAATACATTTAAAATTGTGCCCGAGTGGTCCAGAGAGTGCAAGTCAGTTTCATGCACACAAACAAGATAGTTACCCTCCTTATTGATGTTGCATCAAAGGCTATGGCTGTGGCCTTCTGTGCCATTCCCTCCAACCACATGAATGAAAAAGAGAAAAATCAAGCCTGCTGTGCAGAAGCCTTGTCCAGCTAATATCAGTGCAAGCTGAAACGTTATCCTGCCACTCTTTAGTTAGAGAATTAGCCCTCAAAGACAGTGGTGAAGAGAACTTCTAGAAATATAACTATTTGTTTCTTTATGTATTCATTTATTTTTGGAGAGAGAAATGATCTGAAGTAAGGATCTACAGGGCTCATGAAAAATTACAAATATCTTGGTTGGCTGGTCTGGGGACTGGAAAAAATTGGGAACTCAAATCCAAGAAGTTGTGAGGTTGATGCATAGTCATGAATCCATGCCAGTGGGCACTAAGTACACGAATACTTGTGTATCCTACAAGTGAACATCAAGGATGACCCACTGCAAAGGAATCACATAACCACAATAACAGGCGGACAGAACGGTGAATCCGATGGCTATTATCTAGATTCGATATTCTGTCAATGTCTGCTTGTGTAACCGGCTCACAAAAGGTCTATCCATTTTGGATGGTGTCCACGCATGACCCCAATGGGAAAAGCCCCTCTAAGTGAAGCTGATTTAGCTACTCAAACAGCTGAACAGCAGATACATAATCAACAAATTCCTCTCTCTGACCCCAATACAGTAAAATCCCTTGAGGAGGTTAGTTGGTCATTTCTGTCTAGTTGAAGACATTAGGTCCCTTCTACCCTATAAATGGTGATTCTGTATCTTTATTGGATTTGAAATCTAATCTAGATACGTTTCTCTCCCCCTCTCAAAGTGGTTTTTTTTATCTCAAAGTGCTTCTTATAGCAGTGCTATTAGAGTACTTATAGAATGTCTCTTATACTGGCAATGACTATTGCATAACATCACCTTGGACCAACGGGCCAAGTTTGCAGTTAAGGAGTACCAATTATTGCATTATTGCATAACTCACTGGCCTTACCATACAGTTCATCACATGGAATTGATCAGTTTAATAAAATGTTAGAGTGACCCATTAAAGGCTCCACTAACATTCAAGAATAACACTCTGTCCTCCAGAATGCAATATATACAATAAACCAATAGCCTACATATGCCGAGTCTCCCATAGATGGAATACATAGGTCTGGAGCCAAGTTTTAGAAGAACTGATCTCCTGCATCATTACTCCTAATGATCCATTTGCAAAATTTGTGCTTCTCATACTCTTTTAGATAAGAAGTCTTGGTTCCCAGCCAGGGAGGCAAACTTCGACCAGGGGACATAGCCAATTTTTCTTTAAACCTAATGTTACAACTGCAACCTGATCACACTGGAATATTCATGTTGTTATTGTTGTTTTAATTTAAGAGCTAGGGATACTGCTATATAATGGGGGTTGGGGGGAGCAGAAAGACAGTCTCTGGAATCAACAGATTTATTGGGAGCTTTTCTTGGTGCTTTGTGTCTTCAACTACAGCTAACAAGTGCAACATTCCTCAGGAACAAGGGCTAAGTCACATCAGCAGGCAAGAACTATGGAACACTGAAGGGCCGAAAAAAAGATGTAGGAATGTAAAATCAGTGGTAGAGGAAGAAAATTATTATTTTCATGGTCTCAGCACCATTTGCAGCAGTAGGGACTATAGTATATTCAATGAACACTTCCCTAATATAAGCTTTTTAAAGAGATTTTTATCTGGCTCCCATCTTTAAGAATCAATAAGAGATGATACTGAGAAGAGTGGATCTGATTCATGCAAGGGAAGGACTGTACCAGATGCTGTTTTTATATTTTTTTATTTTATTTTTATTATTATTACTTGCCCCAGGGGTACAGGTCTGTGAATCATCAGGCTTACACCTTTCACAGCATTCACCAAAGCACAAACCCTCCCCAATGTCCATAACCCATCCACCCTATCCCTACCCTCCCACCCCCCAGTAACCCTCAGTTTTTGTTTTTTGTGTGCGTGAGATTAGGAGTCTCTTATGGTTTGTCTCCTTCCCCATCCCATCTTGTTTCATTATTTTTCCCTCCCTACCAATGGCCCCCCACCCTGCCCCTCAAGTTCCTCATATCAGAGAGATCATATGATAATTGTCTTTCTCTGATTGACTTATTTTGCTCAGCATAATACCCTCTAGTTCCATCCACGTCATTGCAAACGGCAAGATTTCGTTTCTTTTGATAGCTGCATAGTATTTCATTGTATATATATACCACATCTTCTTTATCTTTATATTCTTTATCTTTTTTTGCTCGGACCAAATCTGATTTCTAATACAGCAGTGGTGAACATTTCCATGCAGACAGTACCCAACTTAAAGGCACGCTATGTGTCTTTTTATGGTTTCCTACTTGAAGGCCTTTCTCATGTAAAAATGTAGTGTAAATACAAGAGAGTTAATCTCTCAGAACCCACCCCTGACCATCTGGGGAGGGAAGGAGCCAGTACACAATTCTGGAGGCTTTGGTCATGCTACTCAGAGAGTCCAGAAGAATCAACCCCTCATTACTCACAGCAACAATTACAATAATGCATGTTTATGTTGTTGTGGGTTTTCTTTTCTTTTTTTCCTCTCCTCTTCGGTCTCACTTTTCTTCCTCCCTTACCCTGGCTTCCTGGGATGACCTCCCAAATAAATGGCCCACAAGCCTGTCCTTTCATGGGAAAGGACCACTTCTCCTTTCATGGGAAGCCAGTCAAGCAAGACCCATCATTCGCAAATTGAGCCCACTAACCTCAAAGTCAGCACTGTACAACCTCAGGTATATAGTGAACATTTTGCTGAGCTCTACAAAAACAAAGTCGATTCACTCTCAAGCCTCCATCTACCAGGATTCGGAAAATGGAAGATGACAGGAAAATTGAACCATAGACTTTTCAGAGTTCTTCTGGTGTTACGTCAAGTTGCTGGGAGACATACATGGTGCTAAGGTGTTAGCAAATGAATATTTTCATTTTTTAAGTCATTGGTCTGCATAGATGGACCCTATCTTCACTGGCAATATTGTCTTCATGGCACCTCGAGGTCTATAAGCTCTCCTGTTTCCCTGCCAATGTTGGATTAATGGGATTATCTCTACTACTGTGCTACTTGGCCACCAGGCATCAGGGACCTACAAATCTCTGGAAGGTTTTCTGTGGTTCCATCTACCTTATATGATTTGACAATTTTTCAAGAGCTGTGTCTGAGAAGAGGGAAGAGATTTTTCTTCAATACATAAACATATTTCTTTATTACTTCCTTCTATCTGCTTCATAGGATAGGGAAACCTATCTTCTGTCTAAGATGGCAGGATCCTTTTTACTCTATGTCTCTCTCCATCATTTTGCTGAGATTCTGAAGCTCTGTTTCCACAGACCTCGGTTTTTAGAAACTAAAGCCAGGAGAACTCTCTGTATTTTCTATCTTCCCTCCCTCCTTTGAGTCAAATAAATACAGAACAGTAAGGAGGAGTGAGAGGAATACTAGGAGAGGAAAAAAATACATACAAACATGGATTAAATCTAAAAGAATGTATCTGAAACATTCATTACTATTTTTATTTGTTGTGTCCTCGAAACCTAATCATAGAGAAAAGAAAAATAGTAATTATTTGCTATTTTCTCGAACTTTCAGTCACTATGCCAAATACAAATTATATTCTGGTTAGGCAAGAGCTGTGTGACTGTGCACACACAACTCTGTCACTGTTGGGAGGGAAAGGAGGAATGTCTTTCCTTGTAATCTACTCAGCTAGGGCCACACAATCTCAAACCAGCCTGTTAATTCAGAAAAGTAATTATGTTCCACAATACACAGTTACCTTTATTTTTTACTTTTCAACTTCTTTTAGAGTGATATAGACAGATTCTCTGTTCTCTATTTTCATCTCCTTTATAGCACTTATTTTTCTCTCTGCCAAACTTTCTTTACACCTGATAAATCGATTTTCATCACAGGGTGAGTCCTGGAAGATGCTGGAAAATAAATTCCACCTCATGTGCAGAATTCCTGGATACTGGGGTTCTCTTTCATGTAAAATTATTCTCAACCATTTCCTCCATTGGCGCATTCATCTATATGTGTCTTTCAGGGACTGAATTCACCACTCATTCAGCCAGCTTGGGGTACTGCAGCAATGTCCGCAGGTGACATTTTCTTTCAAAATGTTGTGATGGGAAAAGGAACAATATGAATCTTCAAGCTTATGTGAAGGAAAAAGTCCCCAAGAGGAAATTTCATCCTGCTCTATTCCTGTACTTTTTTACTGAAGGCCCAATTATGAGTGCAGAAGAGACAAAAAGATACAATACCGAAAAATGTGAAGAAAAACCCATTTCATTAGATAGGGGACCTTAACAGTCAGAATTGCAAAAGAGTGTGAGAGAGGTTCAGGTAATTATGATTAAATGCAAAGTATTTTAAAACATTAATGACACCCTAAGAAGCATCGATAAAATTACATGAGAAACAACAGTGATATGATAGGACGATTAACGTCTATTTCATCTCTGTACGGTAGGTGTTCACAGCAGGAGTAGAGGTTTGAGGGCTGTTTTTGGTTGTTGTTGTTGTTTCTGAATGGAAGCAAACAGTTTGCTGCACAGGAGAGAAACCAGTGCTATTTGAATTGCAAATTTCTGCTGCAACCATTTGTTTCCCCTAATATTTTTTGGAGTGGCTTGAAATTGGGACTATTTAGATAGTTCCAGTTGAAATGCATTGTCCTTAGTCATAAGCACCTTGAAACACAGTGAACAAGATCTTCATAATCCCTGCCTTATAGTTGTAAGCAAATATATATACACACATACACACATAGATGTAAGCAAAAAATATATATATATATATATATATATATATAGTGTGTGTGTATATATATACATACAGATACACACAGAGATTTCATTACTGAATGCCCTTTTGTCACTATGTACCATTTCTCTCATTAATGTCTGTTTATTTAAGTGCAGAATAAATCTGGCATTTTGCCATTATGTTTTTACCAGTAAGCTGGAATCTCTGAAATGGAACAGGATCCCCCATACACTATAAGCCTGGCATTTCAGGAACAAGTTTTTCAAAAGGCAGTGCAATCTTTCTACTAAATGAAAAACTTCAAGGTTAGGGATGTATCAATTTTATCAATATCATAAACTAGTCACTAGGTTATAGAATTTTAAGTGACTCCCCAGAGAGAGAAAAGTCTTTCGTCTGAAATAGTTAAACAAAAATAAATGGGAATTAATTGAAAGCCCTTGATTGGTTAATGAAAACAATCTGCATCCACTCTGAAGCTCTCCATCAGTGTTCTGAAATGTTCTGTGAACTATCGGTCTTCTTTTAACTATTACAAGAATGCTCCACATACTCTAACTGGAGCCTAAGAACAAACTGCCTTTTAATTAAGTAGTAATTTAATGGAGCTCCCAGGTACACATTTGGTAAATACATTGTAATTATATATTCCTGCTGACAAAAGTCTTCTGCTCTCTAATTTCAGTTCATATTATATGTTGGCTGGACAGCATGGAGTATATTGAACAAACTGTCAAAGTAAATGTTCATTGATATATAGCCAGTTAAGGATATCTATTGACTTCTGTAATAATATAACATCCAAAGCACAAATGTCTGAGGAGTTTTCCCTACACCCACTTGGGTGGTTCAGAGACTTTTCTCTCTAGTTGTGGGAGGTGGGAGGGAAAGGGTGCTGCCATGTTTTGGAAAATGATCTGAATTCTAGAATTACCTCCCCAGGATCTTTGATATTTCCATTTATAATAACAAGGATGGCTTTCACTTTCAGGTTTCTTTTTACCTGGCTATTTCAAACACCTCACAGATGTCTCATTCTTACCGCCTTACCGTCAGGTTTAAGGAACCATCTGTACTTTGTGTACATAAGACAAGTCACCTGGGGTAGGACACAATAGGCCAAATCCTGGCAGGGACAGTGTCTTTTCACTACCATTGAATCAACCAGGTGGTGCAGAACTTTTTTTTTTTAATGGTTATTTTTGGATCAACATTTTAGTAACTTGATTCAAGTCACTGAAAACAGAATAATGAAGCATACATCCAAATTGAAGTGAAATTTCGTATCTCTGACAGTCACAAATTTCTCTGGTATAACCAGAGAGTATTCAAAACTCTTGAGAAACATTTAAGTATTTTTGGAAAAGCCCTCATTTATCAAGGTTTTTGGAAATAAAATATTAATAAAAAATAAATTTCACACCATTCTGACAAAGGCAAGACTCACTATTAGGGTCTCTAAGTAGCTTAGAACAAAAAAGTGGAACTAAAAGCAGTCAAAAGAAAAAAAAATCTCTCAGTGAGACAGAATGAGAAATTTTTAGGGTAGTGGTAATATTTTTTTAATACTTTGGTACACATTTCAACATGAGCTACAGTAATTTATAAAGTCAAAAATACCTCATTCCTACTATATGTAATAATCACATTCGGCATTTTAAAGTAATAGATGCTAAAATATTATAAATCTATTCTAAAGAAATTATAGTGCCCAAAATGCTCCTAGGACCTCATGCAGAAGCCACCACATCAAAGAATAGCAATTGGTTCCCATATTACTTTGCTGCAAGGATTGCCTCCTCTGCATGAAAATTGAGCAGACTCATTATGAAAACTGGGGGGAAAAAGATCAAGAGCTTGGATATAAAGAGCCGTGAGGTAATAACAAAGACATTAGGGTCATTTAAAGGGCATGCAATTCATTCATTAATTAATTTAAAAATGTGGTTTCTACTGTCATGGTTCAATGGTCATTGGCCCCATTATAGTGTATCAAGTAAAGTGCTGGTTTGCTCTTCTGTTTTAAACTACATTGCTAATAGACTTTCTATTGGTTTCACTAAAAATACACCATTTATAGGCACCAACTTGATCAATGAGATAGTATGGCAAACTTATTAAGACTGCCTATTGGTAGACCTAAATCTTCCTACCTTATCTACTTATTTGTTCTGCCATATCTTCACTTTTAATTATCTCATTTCTATTTCAAACTTTCTTCTCTCAGATTAACACTTTTATTTATCTATGCAGGTCAGCCCTTGACAATCTTTTTTTTAAGCTCCTTAATCCCTTAGTATTTAAAATGCACAAACCTTCATAGAAAATGGGAAAAGCAGAATATTTTAACATGCATAAATAGATTTTTATTAGGTCTTAAAAGACCCTCTGCTGAGGACACATCTAACTGGAAGTTTTAGACTTTCTTATTACATTAATATCTATAGTCATTATAAATTTGAGGTAAAGGCATTAGATAAAGTTTGAAATATTCAGGTGATCCCTAAACAACATGGATTTGAACTGCACAGGTCCTCTTATAGGCTTTAAAAAAAATAAATACAGTACAGTACCATAAAAGTATTTTCTGTTATGATTTTAGTGACACTGTTTTCTCTATTATTCTATAAATACAGTACACAATACACATCAAATATGTGTTAATCACTTGTTCTTGTTATCAGTAAGTCTTCTGGTCAACAGTAGGCTACTAGCTAAATTTTGGGGAAGTCAAAGTTTACATAAATTTTCACCTGTGTGGGCGTGGGGGGGGGTTCAATGTCCCTAACCGTTGCATCATTCAGGGGTTCAACTGTAATAGTCACTAGACTCCCAATATTATAAAATGGGTAAATGAGTTTTGCATGCCTATCTCATTGGGATTTCTGTTTATCTTCTTTGGACACTAGTCCACCTGTTTAGATCAATTCTGTCTAAGGATTAGAAAGAGATGGTAGTGCACAGGGATACCCTAATTTTCCATGAATTTAGAATCTACTCGGGCTTTGAGTGAGCTGTAAGTATGAGCGAACAGTCCACTTCTCGTGCCTCAACACATTTCTCAGGCTATGACAACGGTCACTAAAGAGGTCAGCTAGAGTAAATGCCAATGGGTATTATAATTGTTTTAGAAATGCTATATAATAAGATATCAACATTGGATCTATCTGTCCAAAGACAGAGATATGAAGATCTAGGAAAGTGAGAAAAGCCACACTGTAGCATTAAAAAAAGAAAAAAATCAAAATACTTAGAGTCCAAGACACGAGTCTGGAAATAACATGAAGCATCCAAGAGACCAAATATAGTACTCTTCCACTTTTCACAGCCACGTGAGATAAAGGTTATATAAAATTATTTAATATTAATATGATTGATACAAAATCAAAAGATGTTCTTAAAGGGAAAATATGAGTGGTGAGTGAGGGAGGTATTTGGGACACCAGCCTGCACTGCACAAGGAGGACCAGGCTCTGACATAATCAGCTAAGGCGGACTTCAAGTTCTCCTCTGCCAGTTTTTACTTTCTTGATATCTTGGGGTCATCCTTCCCTTCAAAATACCACATTTCAGAGGATTTACTGACCACCCCTGCTCAGCCTGGACTCACCCAAATGAGGATTCATCACAGTACCAGAGAACACTTACAACCACCACCAAAAGTCAACTCAAGAATGACACAAGGTCCTACGGAGAAATCTAAGCATGAGATTCTTGGCCATTACTGCTGCTGCTGCTAGTGTGGCTGCACTGCCGACAGGTTTGCCGGCTCATCCTCACTTCTCCCACCTTGCTATTGGAGACAGAGCTGGAGTCCCGACCTGAGAGGCCAAGACTCTTACACTGACATTCAAGAAGTGATAGCAACCTCCTTTCTGTACTTCTTGATTGTCAGTTGCAAAAACAAGGTTCCCAATGTGGTAAAATATGATGTCATCTTCTTTCCAGAGGTAGAATCATAATTAACAGCATTTTGTCACTGCTAGTCAAGTACGAAAAAAACAAAAACTATCTGTTCTGTCCAAGGAAGCCCTTGGGTTGCAAAGAAGTCAGCTGTGTGACATTTGAGGAGAAGTAGTACTTACATATCCCCTGAGTCAAGTCAGACATTTCCTTGAAGTTTCGGAATTAGTAAAGCAACTCCAAGTGTATTCTCTATACTCACACAACCTCTAAGACAGAGTAGGTACATGGCTTCAAAACCCAAGTTTCTGTCATTACCACAGACTATGTATAAACAAATCTGATCCTGCAGAAGAGATGCTCTCACCCTCCAGCTAGACTCTAAACATCATGAAAATAATAATCTTTTTCTTTTAATTTTACCACTCTACCGTCCCAAACAGATGTCGACACAATAATTGTAGCTGTCTTCCAGCCTTATATTAACTACATTTCTTCCAGTTTTATCCTTGTGAATATATCTTGTTTTCATATCAAGCCATTATTTTACCTGGAAAGTCCCTTCAGACCAGGACTAAGCCTTACATTTTCTTATAAGCAAGTTCATATTCTACCTCATCCCAGAGGTCTCTCCAACAGCTCCACTCACTTTTAGCCTCATTCTTCCTACTACCTTAATGCATTGGTTGGAAACTGGATCCCTTAACCCCTCTGACATCTAGCAGTGCCCATTTCTGTAGCTTTCTCCGTCCTTCACTAGACCGTGAGCATCTAGAAGCCAGAACATTAATTTCTGAGTTCCAGAGCCTAACCAGTAGCTGACGGATGGTAGATATTCAATAAACATTGGATTAATAAGATTTATACCATCTCGTCATTTCAGGAAATAATGTCATATACTAAAGGAAGAATCATGTACTAGCTCATACTCCCCTTTATGTCAAGCACTATTTTTAAAATGATTTTAACAAGGCAACAGAATAGTGCTTTGCCTAGAGGGAGGTCTCAGTAAACGTATTAATTACATAACTACAAAGGCAATATAGTTTTTCAAGATGCTTAAATTACTGTATGACTAGGTGAGCATACCTGCCCCTTTTATTATGTTATTGATATTATGTACTAAAGAAAGATGACGGGGTGAAGGAATCCTCACCCAAGACGCACAACTACAGGGCATAAAAATGCCACCATTTTAAAAAATGCCCTTTCACATTGTCTGCCTGGCAGTGCAGAGACAGAGTATCATTGATAAAAAAAACAACAAAACAAAAAACCTACATTGTGGCTTTCCCTTAATAATAAATCACACGGCTCACTCCATCTGTTGTTAGTCAACAATGCACACCCCCACACTCATTGGGGAACTTGTAATTACTTGAGTAGTAGCCAGTTTAGGTAATGCCAGGGGAGCCATAAATAGTAATTAAAGGTTTCTTTAAAAGCTTTTCAATTTGTTACTCCACACTCATTTACACTGTATGCTATATGTCACTGAAAATACATTTCTGATACAGGGACTGGAGAGAAGCCATTAAGCGCATCATCATATGTGTTATAAAAATGTACTTTTTCATCCTAAGGCTGCTGTAAAAAGCAAGAAGCTAAGGACTCTAAAGCCATGGTGTATAATTTAGAACAATGTGCACCTGTTCCACGGCCGTTTGGGTTGCATATGTGTGTTTTAGACAGTTGGCAAGAGGACTGGTGCGAGGCTTCGGTGACTCATTGAAGCAATTCTATAGGCTCTGGGTGAGCATGAAAAGCTGCGCTACCTCAACTGAAAAAAAAATTTGCCTGCTCCCCTTTCCTTTCTTTAAACCATAATGACCGGATAATTAGTTTTTGTACATTTTTAAGATCACGTTTTCCTTAGGGGACCACCCATGTTCCAGCTTCCACAGTGGAAAAATAAAACTCTCAAACAAAACAAAACGAATCTGTTTAAAATAACCTTTGCAAATCACTGGGACTTTGCCTTAATAGTGGATCTATGAAGAAAAAAGTCGTGGATCTATGGCCTTATGGATGCTATTATTGTACTAACCAGCAGAGGTAAAAATAAATTAAATTACAAAATGGCTGTGCATCCTAAAGCCAAGGTGTGATTCTGCCCACGTGGAAGGAAGATAGTTTTCAAATCCTCCAATTTTCAGGTTCTAAAAAAATCCTGCATGTTTCCCATAAATCCTTAGGATGATTTGACCTTAATTCTCTTGCTCACCCTTTAGATCCATATCCTCCTTTGCTAGTAGCTGACAATGTTCATGCTTCCTTGATTCCACCCACATCTCATAAATCATTGTTTTTTTTTTTTTCTTAATTGAAATCTAACCAGCTCCTCAAGATGGGTCTCAATTCTATGGTACATATAAAGCTCTTATTTCAATTTCACTACAATGGATCTTTGGCTATATTTCCCCCAAAACTGCATGCTTGTTATTATATGCCTGAAATCTGCATCAAAATCTTTCATATTTCTTAAGCCTGATTTACAAATCTTTCACTTTCCACTCTACTGTGGCTGATTCTTTGGACAAACATATTTTAGAATATGGAAACAATTTTTTGCAAAGATATAATCAAAGGAGTAGTGAGTAACTATCAAAGGCTACAATTGTACCCCCTACTTCAATTAGCTTAGACTATAAGCATAATAATAATTCTTTTCAAGCTTTTAAGATTTCAGACATGACCTAAGACTTCTCACCCGGTTTGGAGATAAGCTTATATTGTTCTAACAGAAGATGGACTGGAAAAATTCCAGATTTAGGATTTAATTTGTTCCTAAAAGATAGCAAACCACCATTTAAGTAGGCTTTTTATTTGTTTCTAGTACAGCTTTAAAAATTAAAGGTTCAGATCTTGAAAGTCTATTTACTATTTCCTCAAATTATGTAAACAACACAGTATTATATATATTTTAATGAGAGTTTTCCATCTTAATTTAAAACTGAAAGCTAAAAGAATGTTACAAATGTTCTTTTTTGTGAGGTTTTTAATAGGAACTGAATAACATCGATGAGGATTTTGAAACCCTGGATGTAGTAAACCTTGCACTGAATCTTTCTCCTTTTTTCCCTAGTAAAGATTCCTTTAGCAAACATTCTTCAATAGTTGAAAGTAGAGATTGGCATCAAAAAGTCTACGGGTCAAATCTGGCTGTCCACCTGCTTCTCTAGATAAAGGTTTTTTGGAACACAGTCATCCCCATTTGTTTACATATAGTCTAGGAATGCTTTTGCCCTGTATTGGCAGAGTTGCAGAGATGCAGCAGAAATCATATGACCTACAGAGCCTAAAATATTTACATTCTAGCCCTTTCCAGAAAGAAGTGTCAGCTCCTGGGCAGGGGAACAAGGAAAAGCAAGGAACCTCTGATAGAGAGAAGGAGAAACAACAGTCTTTCCTTGGCTCCCTTATAAAACTAGTTTTGTTTTTTTCCAGTGTCACTTTGCAAAGACATTAATTTCCAGAAGGTCTTTACACTTATCACAGAAAATAGTTTTCCTCTCCAAGTATTTAAGTGAATTTTTATGGGAAGTCTTTGTTTTATGCTGGCACTTACAACATACTCCTGTCCTCACCAGTTATATAACAGGGGTTTCCTTGAGTCATATGCTATTTATCAAAAACACGTCCTCACTTTCTCCTCTGAACTTGTTAACCTCTAGAAAGGCAGACGTTGTCTTTGCCAGAATCCCTTCTTGATTCAGAGGTGTAGGATTCCAGGTATGCCAAGAGTTTCCCTTCTCAAGTGTTCAGTTACATGAAACTCCTGCTTTGCAATACACTCTATTTTTTCTAAGTCCAAAATTCTGTGTGGAATAAAAATTATGCCTTAGAGACTAGCTCCCTTTCATCCAAGAATTTGGTTGACTGAGAATATACTTCATGTACAGATATAGTTGACATTCTATGCATCATTGTTTCATTTTCTTATGTAAGATTAAATCACTTTCAAGTTTGAAAAAAATACCCAAAGAGAAAAGTCTTATGATGGACATATCTTTCCTCTGATTCTATGTTCCGACTCAATCACCCCTGTTTCCTCTCACCTCATCCTCCTAGAAGGGTTGTCAAAGGATTTGATCCAATGGAGTCAGCTGTCAGCAGTTCATAAATAAAAATCACAGCTATTAATGTTATCAAAGAAGAGGGATATTGTAGGTCAAAACATTGTAAGTCTGGAAATTTGCTTTCAATTCTTTCAACAATTATAGACAAAAATTTTAGTATCATTACTTTCTGTCAATAGTCCCATCATTAAATATGCAATATAAAAATGTAGTGAAAATTAAGAATCCATCCTTGGTAGGATGATAAAAAGAGACAAACTAAGAAGATACAAAAGATTTGGTCTGATCGAATAACATTACCTGCAGTCTCCTGCTAATATTCTCCTATAGAAATCTCACCATCTGGTTAAAATTAACTCTCCATATTCTCTACAATATAGGAAGAATTAAGAATAACTACCTATGTTGCAAAGTCAACAATGGAAGGGCATGCAGACTCATTTACTGGAAAGGGGAAGGGTAGAGAAACACATTTCTGTGGAAAACTGGGAGAACTATCAACTCTGAGCCATTTAAATGCGTATGTTATGCACCCAAATGTTTCTAGCAGCAATGTCCACTATAGCCCAACTATGGAAAGAACCTAGATTTCCATCAACAGATGAATGTATAAAGAAGATGTAGTATACATATATGATGGAATACTATGCAGCCATCAAAAAATGCAATCTTGCCATTTGCTATGACATGTATGGAACTAGAGGATATTATGCTAAGTGAGATAAGTCAATCAGAGAAAGACAATTATCACATGATCTCTCTGATATGAGGAATTTGAGACGCAGGGCAGGGGTCCATGGGGGGGAAGGGAGGGAAAAATGAAACAAGATGGGACCGGGATGGAGAAAAACTATTAAGAGATTCTTAATCTCAGAAAACAAACTGAGGGCTGCTGGGGGAGAGGGGAGGGATGGGATGGCTGGGTGATGGACACTGGGGAGGGTATGTGCTATGGTGAATGCTGTGAATTGTGTAAGACTGATGATTCACAGACCTGTACCCCTGAAGCAAATAATACATTATATGATAATAAAAATAAATAAATAAATAAAATGTGTATGTTAGTACTTTAGTCTCCATTTTGGTGTCCAAGTCCAGAGCTTAAGGGAAAGTGACAACTCTTGATTCAAATCTGAAAGTCATCAGAACAGTATTTAAAGCTTTGGAACTGGGATGCCTGGGTGGCTCAGTCGGTTAAGGGTCTGCCTTTGGCTCAGGTCATGATCCCAGGTCCTGGGATCAAGTCTCACACTGTGCTCCTTGCTCAACAAGGAGCCTGCTTCTCCCTCTGTCTGCTGCTCCCATTGCTTGTGCTCTGACAAATAAATAAATAAAATCTTTAAAAATTTTAAGCTTTGGAACTAAATGAGGTAAAGATATATACAGTGTATCTAAGAAGACTCAACTTTCCAGTATCCAACAGCAGAGAAGAACGGCTGTAGAGAAGGAACAGCTGTGAAGGTAGACAGAGAAAGAAGAGATACGAAGATTAATTTACATAATCCCACAATCCAAGGGAGATCTGTGATGAGGGTGAGAGAGAAAACATGTCCTAATGTCACAGAGTGTTGTGAAATGATGCTGCTGAGATGGAAAGCAAGGCCAATACAAAGAAACAGTCCCTGGATTTGACCACTTGAAAGAGCAATTGGATGTGGGAGCAGAGTGGATAGAAAAGTGGAGGAGACATAAAGAGGAGGGAGGTGTTAGATGACATCTACTTTTTGTAGACCATTTTTGTAGCATCGATATGATTAATTCAGATTCCCCCTCTCATCTTAAAAAGATAATCAAGCAAATAAAGAAAAACATAAGCCATAAATGAAGCAGGTGATTGTTTCAATTGTTATTAAGGCACCTGAGTGGTGTCTGGAACTACCAAAGCCTTCTTGGCAGAAGACTAAAGGGTGGAAGGTATGTTACAGTAGGATGTGACATAATCACATGTGAACTTTTCCTGCCTGCAATGATGAGCTACCTTGCTGATAGTTCATCCAAAGCAGTCCTTGTGGTTGTCATTCATGAAGAGCTGCTTATAACCCTAAGGTCAACACTGAGTCTATGATGAGATCCTATCACTTTGTGTTCAACAGAAAAATTATAGAGGACAACATTTATTAAACGAATATTTTTTAAAGTCTTTGTTCAAATGAACAACAGAGGATATGAAAGTAAGAGTCTTAAATCTCAAAATTACATGCTCAAGTTTTTTTCTACATTATTTTGTTGGAGTACCAGGTGGGGCTTGACTGGAGAAAGTCCCTAAAATCAGACTTTCAGTTGTGGAAACAAGGCAGTTTACATCTTTAAAGCAAAATCCCTTTCCCTGGTACATAATGATACAGTTAGACTAGAGCCACAGACCCTGTGAATGTGAGGATCAAAGGCGATTCAAAAGAAGGATACAAACTGATGGATTATGGTACCGGCAAGAAAGTACTGAAGGATAGAAGGGATTATTGATAATGACTGTAATGTGCAGTAAAGCAATTTACCCTGCTGGATTCTGTCAAGGGAGATTCGTGGGTGAGGCCAGCAAATGACCTGCAGAAGACAGACATTCAAGTTGACCCGTTAAGCAGATTATAGCTAAATCTGAATTCTAGAGAGAAGAATCTGTTTACTTAAAAGTACCTGGATTACAAAAGTATGTGAAAAGTGAACTGAATTTATAAACCTGTTCAGAGTGGAGAACCATTTTTCATACAGTAGGTACAATACAAGGATTTTAAAACTTGGACTCTTTATTGGGAATTTATTATTTCCTGGGTCTTGTAGGAGGGTAAATCTGCTTTATGCCTATAAATGAATTGTAAGGCAATGCATACATTCTCTTCCTGCAAATCATCAGCCAGCCAATTCCCTAGGTAAAACTCTTGATTTGATGTTATGGATTGTGAAGCTGATTGGACCCAGGTAGAAAACTGAAGAATGTAGTAGTAAGACCATCTCTGTGGTCCACTGAGAGGGTAGGGGTGCTACTTCTTTGCTGATTGGAGCATGCATTTCAAAATCTATTTCAAGCCTTTATGAATCATGAATATGATAGTTAAGTTTATGATGATGGTATTGAACTACTATCTTTTTGAAAAAGGCAAGATTAATTCAAGAGTGATTTAAAATAATGTGTTCTTGCAGGAAATCTTATCTGTGGCTTGAAACACATTAAACTTTTACTGTATCACTACATTTTTTTTCCAGATAAGCCTTTGACAGACCTTTCCATAGAGGAACCAACTGGTTAAAATGGGGAAACTTTTCTGACATAATCAGAATAATAGTATCAGAGTAACAGGGAACAATTTCTGATTGCTTACTCAGCCCCACTATGCACATGCATAAACACCTTTAATCTTTAAAAAACCTATTAAATGGAAACCTTTTTACTCCTTAATTTACAGAGGAGGACACTGAAGCTTAACTAGATTGAGCAATTTATTCAAAGTCTTGCAATATATAGCAAACTCTGGAATTTGGGATGCTTTTTGCTTCAGAGCCTATACTTTTAAATTCCCTTGCATACTGTATAGCCGTGATTAGACATTCAGGTTTTGAACAAAGACTATGTGTGTTTGAGTCCCAGCTTGGCCCCTTGGACAGAGTACCCTATTTTCTTATCATGTCAGTGTTCTTAGTGGTAGAAGATCATTAAAGGGAATAATATTCCCATTCATCTCATAGAACTCTGCTGAGGATTAAATGAAACAACATATGTAAAATATTTAGGATTATCCCTAGTATTCAGTAAATACTTTGTATACAGTAGGTTTTAACCACAGTAAGAATACAGTAATACTGCTGCATAACTTGAAAACTTTCCTCGGTCATTGAAAAATGGTGTCAAATGGCAAAGACAACCACAAAAAGACATTTTAAAATTTGGGAATTCATCAATGATATGAATTATGAAGCTCAAACTAGAACTTTTTAAGTGGATCTTCCCACTATCCTGATAATTAATAATTTTAAAAGGACAAACGAATTTCCCAAATTCACTGTTGTCACAATGGGTTTTTCTAGATCTTCAGTGATTTCAGCTGAAACCTTTCTAAAAGGATTACTTTTGTCAAATGTAAAGCAGATGGAGTGACAATGTTTCCTTCTCTGAATATATTTTGAAAAAGATACGACATGGGAATTTTACAAGAGCAAACTAAGCCTTACATTCAGAACTCAGCCTTAATCCAAGTTAGTCTGTTTGGTCACAAAACCAAATGAAATTCGAATATATTCCTTCTCCAAAACCACCCACTTTGACTCTTCAATCCTTAAAAATTTTATTGTCAACCAACATTGAAAGAGTGGAAAACAATTCAGGGTACATTCTCTTGTCTCATTCTCATGAAAAGTTTGAAGACAACTTTCACCTGTCAAATTGACTTTGACTCATATGTACAGAACACGCTCACCCAGTGAACCGTTCATCAGTAACAAGAGTTAACAAATTCTTCACAAACAGCTTAACTCACGGCACACTTCAGAGAGTAGAGGAGGCTGTGGGATGGGGGTCAATTTAACAGGCTGGATTTCATTGGCTGGAGGTTGAGCACAAAGAGGACTGCCCTTCCAGGGTCACACTAGACATAGTGCTGAATTCCCTCTAGAAATTTCTGATAGTTATCACTTAAGTGCTTATTTAGGGAGCATAGAGTATCTAATATGCGAATCTATTTGTAGCGAGGGAATTTTCAAGATAAAAAGATTATTTGCCTGAACAAAGTATGAAACATAGCAAGATATAATGGTCCACACTGTGAAATATTCAAAGAAATACTTAGCAGAAAACCATTCAAATTTTGGAAGGAACTCTATGAGCAAACAAGCTGAATCTCTGCATATTATAGATCCCTCTTGGAGATGCGTATTACACTTAGCAAATAAAATGCTCTCAATAGCTGTGTATTTAAAAGATCTAATTAGCTTTCCTAAACAGTTATCCCAAAATTTAGTTACCATGGAATCTTATTGTGGGTTGTCTTTTCCAGATGAAAAGAATAGTATGTGGGCAGAGTTAGAAGCTAGAGAAGTAAGCATAGAGCATAATATGGAGATTCTCAGTTTTCCATGCCAAATACTCATTCATGAGACCTAAATTCTTTGGCTAGAAAAAGAGGTTGTCAGAGGAATAGGTGTAAAATAAAATAGGACTAAGCAAAGGACTTGTTGCTAAATTTTAAAATACGATATTAACAGTAAAATAATTAGCATTCTACTTCTAAAACTAAGATGTATTCAAATAAATTTGAAAAACAAAACATGACAAGGAGAAAAAAGATCACCTACAACTTAACCAAAGTCATTTATAAAATGTAAAAGTGGAGACAAAAACAGGGAATTACAAAATGTTATGAAATTTTTATCGATTTAAATAATTCATACAATCACATATTCTATAGATATTCTAAGCACCTATTTTGTAACACATACTTTTCTAGTTACTGGGGATTCAACAGTGACTAAGACAAATTTCCTACCCCTCAGAGAACTTGTATTCTGGAGGGAGAGAGAGAACAAACAAATATTTTAACAAATAAATATATAATGTGATGTAGTGACATAAACAATAAATATTCCCCACTCTTGTAGAGTTTTATGGGGAAAGACTAACGGGAGATGAACCAGTAGTGCAATATAGTGTTAGATAATATTAAGAATAATTAAAGATATAAAATAGGACAAGGAGATAGAGATTGGCATTGAACGAGATAAATCATTTTAATAAGGTGGTCAAGAAAGGTATTTCTGAAGAGGCTACTTTAGAGCAGAGACGTGAAGGGAGTGAAGAAGGAAACCATTTGCTTCCCTGTTGATAGAAATTCAGGATAATTTTAATTTTGCTAATATAAAAAATACTAAAATGATAAACTACTTTTGTCTCCTTTTGAACACAATGACAAGTTTCTTTAGGGTATGTGCTGAAAAACAGGATTCCAGGGCTGCTCATTTTCCAGATTGCTAGATACTGTTCTGCATACTGCCTACCGAAATGGCCGTACAAATAAATGTACATCCACCCGGGAGCACAGAAACTTAGAGGGGAAATAACCTTCCCTTGATTAGAGGATCTGTGGTCCCAAGAGGGTAAAGAAAACCCCAGGTGTGTTTTTTCCCTTGTCTTCCCCTTGGCCAAAAAGCCAGAGATTTAGTTACTCTATTCTGCTATGTCCCTGATGCTGGCAAAGTCATAGGAAGTACACGGTAGGCAGAGTAGCTAAAATTCCATATTTCTGGCCACAGCACAGAAAAGGGGAATACCAGAGTACCGTAAAGTATCAGAGAAAATTTGGAGAGGGAGGAGCTCAGGAATGCACGTCCATATAGTTGTTTATGAACTAATGGGCTCTAAATTATCTAAATTCACTAACAAAAAGAAAGATCAGCAAAGTGTGTTTAAAAAATTGACTCAACTGCATGCTATCTACAAGAAACGAATGTCAAAAGCGAAGAGATAGTTTGGTTAAAATTAAATGGATGGAAAAATATTAACCACACAAACACTAAAACAGAGAAAGCTTGAGTGGATATATTAATTTCAAAGCAGACTTCAGAGTAAGGAAAATTACCAGAAATTAAATGGGACATTACATAATGACAACAGGGTAAATCCACCAAGAAGCCAAAATACCCTAAATGTATATGAACATAAGAAGAGAACTTGAGAACCTGAAGCAGGAATGGAAAAGAGAAAGAAAAAAATCCCCAAATATATCTGTGGATGTCCTCATCAACCATAAATAGAACTAGCAGACAGAAAATCAGCAAAGATATAAAAGAACTGAACAATACCATCAACCAGTGGGTTTTGATATTTAGAGAATATTCCACCCCAAAGAGCAAAATACACATTGTTTCAAGTGTGCTTACATGAACCAAGATAACCATATTGATTCATAAAACAAACTTTAACAATATTAAAGAATTATATTCATTAAAAACATGCTCTCTGACCATAATGGAATTAAAATATAAACTAGCAATGGAAAGATAACAGGTAAATTTCCAAATACTTAGAAATTAGACAAAATACTTCTAAATAATCTGTGGGTCAAAGAAAAAGTCATAAGGGAAATTAATACGCATTTTAACTGAGTGAAAGTGAAAATACAATGTATCAAAATTTGTCAGATGCTGCTAATCAGTAAGAGGTCTCAAATAAAAATAGCATAGCCATTTTAGAAAAAGAGTTTGTCAGTTCCCTATAAAGTTAAACAATATGCTCCCCAACAATTCTGCTCCTAGAAATTTACTCCAGAGAAATGAAACACTTCCACACAAAGAACGCTTGAAAATGTATATTATAGCTATATTCATAATAGCAAAAAACACCTAGAAACAATCCAAATGTCCACCAACGATGAATGCATAATTGAATTATGCTATATCCACCCAATGAATGATTATTCACCCATAAAAGAAACACACTCTTGATACATGAAACAAGGTGCATGAATCTAAAAAGCCTTGTTTGAATGAATGAGGCCAGGCACAAAAAAGTGTTGTAAGTAGATGGTCCTGTTTTTACCCCAAACTCAGGGGACAGATTCAATAGTTATTTAACCATGAAGAAACATGTTATCTGACACCTTTGCCTTGAGACCCTCTATCAAATTAAGAAAGTTTCCTTCTACTCCAAATAAGTTGGAAATATTTATCGTGTGTTTAATTCTATTAAGTTTTTTTATCCATTGAGAAGAATTCTCTTCATAATAGATTTTTTAAATATTAAAAATAAGTTCTTAACTGAGGTTAAGGCTCACTTGCTTATGTTATATATATTAGAAGATTAAATTTGCTAATAGTTTAATATTTTTGTGTTTATGCTTGAGAGATAATTTTCTTATTATTATTTAGGTAGTGTTGTGACAACTTATGATAGCCTTACAAAGTGAGAAAACTTTACTTTTTATTTTTTCTCTGAAAGCACTTATTCCTGCTTTAAATGTTTTGTTCATCACAAAGTCATTGGAACTTAGATGGTTTTTAATTAGGATTCATTATTTTTAAACAGCGGGCATCTTTTTTATACTTCAGAATTTTCCTGTATTTGAGGTATGTACTTATTTTTTTATTTAAATTTTTAATTTTTTCTCTTCTATCACTTTCATTAAGTTAAATTTTGCAAAACAAAATATCAGCTTCATATAAGTTGTTAAACTTATGGGCATGAAGTTATTTATAATATCATTACAGTTCTTTTAATGATTGTAGGATTTGGAGAGATGGCCCTACTCTCCTGTACTGTCCAATATTCAGCATAAATGTCTTTAAGAAAATCAAATCTGCTAGTTTTGTACTTAATTCTACAGGTTCACTTCTGCAGAGTAGCCCATAAGAGCGAAGAACAGCTCTGCTCATTTCTTTCATGCCTCAGGAAAATATTTTGCCCATCTATGACAAAAACAGACAAGTGCCTGGAGTAGGAAAGTGGTAAACTGCTCCTTATACCTACAAAGGGATAGCACACTCTTTTGGAATTGGGTCCTTTTAGATTTCTTTGCATCCCTCACTCTCTATCAGATTAAAAAATAGAGAACACATCTAGCATCCAGGTCTCGGTTTCAAATACCATGCTCTAATAAAAGGAATTGGCTGATTGCTACACTGAAGAAGGAAATATACAAGATGAGGTAGAGCATCTTATAGTAACAGAAAGTAAAGAAATGCTTAAAAAAATCCCGCTTTGGTGGGGACATGCTAAAAAGACACAAGAACCAACTGAAAGCGCAACTGACAAACCTAGAGAAATTTGAACAAAATAAGGTAGTATCAGATTACAACCCAAAGTATAAAATAAATATGTTTGAGTCCATAGTGACATAGGACTATGATTAACAAGTGACTGAATAAATGTATCAATAGGGGACAAAACACGAATCTCTTATGCAAAATAAATCCAGATATTTTATGTGGATACTTCAACCCTCCAAGAGGGGAAGATAATTTTCCACTAAGTGTGGGTTATACATAGCAATATCCTTACAAAAACTGTAATATAGTAAAGGGGTAAAGAGAGGATATTTAGAGTGAAGAAAGCTGAAATATTATTGCCTCATCCAGGTGATCTTGATTGGGTGGATATACCATAATTCCATTATGCATTCATCATTGGTGGACATTTGGATTGTTTCTACTTTTTTTTTTGCTATTATGAATATAGTTGTAATATACATTTTCAAGTGTTCCTTGTGTGGAAATGTTTAATTTCTCTGGAGTAAATTTCTAGGAGAATTGCCTCTGTGGTTTTCCCCCCAAAACAAAAGCAAAAAACAAAAACCATAATCATAGTCTAATCATGAGGGAAAACATCAGGAAAATTCCAAAGTTGGCTATTTTACAAAATACCTGACTAGTACTCCTCAAAACTGTTAAAGTCATCAAAAACATGGACAATTTGAGAAGCTGTCAGAGCTAAGAAGAGGAATCCTGGAACAAGAAAAAGCCACTGGATAAAAACTAAGAAATTATAAACAATCTATAAATGCTAAATACTAACAATGTATCGATATCATTTCATTATCTGTTAACAAATGTACCATGCTGAAGTTGGTTGTTAATAGGGAAAACTGGGTACAGGGGTATAGGTAAACTCTCTTTTACTTTTACTTTTTTACTCTCTTTTCAAAATTTCCAGTAGCTTTGAAACTGTTCTAAACAATAAAGTCTATATAAAATTTTTTAAATAGTAAAATAAGTGATTATGTAGTTCATCTTTTTTCGTTTGGGTGGGTGGGGTGCTGTTAAGAAATCTGTATCTAAATCACTTTGGAGTGTATTGATGTTCATGTGCTGGGTTAGCTTGCTGTTCATTTATTAATATTTAGCCAGTTTTCCTCACAATATGCATTAAATAATTTATAACTTTCCTTTAATGATTATTTTTTCAAATCTTCACACAAATTCCTATATAATTCAACCAATCAAGCAAGACTTACAATGATCCTTAAGCCACTTCTCTAGCTACTCATTCTGGGACCTATTCTGTTGACCCTTTAACTTTTTATTTCAAGGTACTTTATTTTAAAAAAAATTCTTTGGTCTTCACCCATACATCTCTCAATCCAAAGAGAGCCATGACTCCAATTCCACTATCCTCAAATCTAAATCACTTTAATATTCCTCATCAGAGAAACTGTTTCCAAAACTCACAGCTTCACAGAACATTTTTATTTTAAAGTCATTTCTCAGGCTTGGTGTCTCACAAAACAACTATTCATACATCATTGACATAAATAAAGTTAATTAAAATTCAAAGTATATATGTATCTTTTACACTCAGCTAATAATCATTAATTCTTTTCATCTTTATCTATAAATTTACTAATGACTACTTTGAAAAGAAAAATACAAGTATTACAGATAGTATTACACCTAAAAGTTGTCTCTTCAAAGCATCATTTCAAAGAAAGCCTACAGATCAAGTAAGAAGAACCTGTTTATAAGTTTTAAGATACTGTCTGCCACATATTGATATAATGGTTGTAGAAAATGTTTCATTCTTTAGATAGTAGACTCACTAAGAAGCTCTTGCAACTGTATATTGATTCCTTAATGCTTTCATTTCCTTTAAATCTGCTCACTTGCCTTGATCTAGCTCTTTACAGTAAAAATTAATCACAGTTGCTATTGGTTCACCACTTTGTGGTCTTTGAAAACTTTCAAGACTCTGATTACCATCTGAGATTAAATAGGTAACCATTGACCCTGGAGGTAAGTTAAAGAGCAAAGCAGGCATATCACCTTACATAAACAATCTTTTCTAAGATTTTTTTGTTCTGTAGTCCTGTTTTCTCAAGGATGACAAGCAACATTGATCTGTGAAGATATTTGCCTTCTATTATATCTAAGGAATGTATTGTGGATGACGTTATGAGAATGTTTCCCAACTCTTCAAGTACCCCCTTCAAACCTTCTACATTAGTACCAAAGTGTTTCATTCTTCCTATCTCTAATTTTAGCTGCATGTCATATAGGATGAAAAACAGTGAATTCATCCTTTTATCTGTATTCAATGTGATGATAAACACAAGAATAAGGTACAGAGTTAGGTATTACAGGATCACAGTAAAATAGAGTCTCTGAAATCCCACATCCTTAACAAAATGTGCCCACACTGGCTAGTTATCCAAATTCTGCCATTTTCCTGTTAGATATGAAACCATCCTTGATGAGGTAGCTGTAGGATATCATTAAACTTTAACACATGAATATGATCGTGTTTGAATTTTCTGCAATCAGGTCACAGGAAAGACCGAACATTTTTAGTACTCGATGTTAAAAAAGCAGGATGAAATTCTGAATTCTGAAGATATGCAGATGTTACCAGATACCTTTACACAAAGTTCCCAAAGAGTCTATGTATGCGTGCGTGTGTGTGTGTGTGTGTAATTTTTTATTTTGTATTTTTCATTTTTTAAAAAAAATCTGTGGCTTAGATTACAAATACCAGAGGAAAATGTCTTTTACAAACTGGACTAGGCAAGCTAGTAAACTTGTTTTTTCTAAAGTAGCTTGGTTTAACAGTTGAAGTCAAATCAAACAAGCTTGAGAAGTGCTCTTCTCTGGGACTTGTCAAACCCGCCAATTACACCTTATGAAAGAAGATCAAACTCACACATAGACGGGCACAAAGGCAACCACCACAGAGAGATGGAGACCAAGGAAGAACATTCGATGGGGGAATGTCAAAGCAACACCAGAGCCAACCAAAAGAGCTCCTGGTGGCCAAAACGGAATCATTTTGAGAGAGCAAAATTAGTAAAGTGGTACTAAGTTACCAGCCAAAGTATAAAACATATATGAGCCAACAGTAATACAAACAATACATACAGCCACACACACAAATATTTCTTTATTCTACATGAACCCAGAGTTTTCCAGAGTGCCTACAATTTGGATCAAGACCATATTTTCATATTTTTCCAATTGTCAAAATCTATTCAAATAGCTTAAGAATGTGTGATGGACTAACCGGACTCAAGGTAAAACATTGATGTTTCCGCACTGATCCTATTTTTCTAGAGGAACAAAAGATCCCCACTGCCCTGGGTATACTACATACCTTACTTTGCTGATCTTATGGCTATACTATTCTATTCCTGCAGGAGTGCTTCTTGCTTAAAATGACCCTTCTGATTTTGGTAACTGTATGAGAACTGTCTAACTGTGCTAGAACACAGCAGATACGAGAAAGCAAGGGAGAAGGCACTTGTTTCACTCAAGTCAGTGCGAGTTAACCTGCTGTTTTCCTGTGCTTCAGCCCTCCGTTGTAGGCATGGGACTTTGGGGCTGTGTCTGGCACATTCCTGAGCTCTGGAAGCAGAGTCACAGGAGACTGGTAAAAAAGATCATCCAGATAATTACAGATTAGTTTCAATCTTTGCACAAGACTAAAGCGGGAACTTAGTTTCCTACTAAAAAATGTATTCACAAATGGATGCCAGGTTTGTCTCCATCCACAGTTTCAACAACTTCTGCATCAAACTCAATGATAATAGCATGGGGATAGGTTTGTGCCTCTTAATCAAAATCATGATAGATTTTGGTAAGCTCATGGACAGATATTTTTATATGGTCCTAGAGAAACCATCAAAGCCAGTGGAAAACTCTGCAGTGAAGGCAGTGGGGCTGGTGCCAAGGCTCTGGTCTAAGATGAGAGGTCAATTTACCTTGAATTTGCTGATTAGGTCATTGAGGTGAATCTACTCTCACCATTGACTTGGTAATTGGTCACATGTTCCTGGACTGATTAGATCCTGAGGATCTCCATGAACCTTCAGGAAAACTACCATCATTTCCACTAAGACATCCAGTAGTAGGATCCAAGGCAAAATGCAGGTCACCAAAGCCATCCACAACTTTCCTCCAAGTATAATTACACATTTGTTTGATGAGGTAAAGTCAGCCTCGTGATGAAAGACAAACTGCTAGGGGTGCCTGAGTGGCTCACTTAAGCATCTGAATCTTGATTTTGGCTCAGGTCATGATCTCAGGATTTGAGACTGAGCCCTGCACTGGGTTCATGCTGGGCATGGAGCCTGCTTAAGATTCTCTCTCTCCGGGCGCCTGGGTGGCTCAGTGGGTTAAAGCCTCTGCTTTCGGCTCAGGTCATGATCTCAGGGTCCTGGGATCGAGGCCCGCATCGGGCTCCCTGCTCAGCGGGGAGCCTGCTTCCCCCTCTCTCTCTCTGCCTGCCTCTCTGCCTCCTTGTGATCTCTCTCCCTCTGTGAAAAAAAAAAAAAAAAAAAAAAAAAGATTCTCTCTCTCCTCCCTCCGCCCCTCCCCCAGCTCTCTCTCTAAAAATAAATACTTATAAATAATAAGTTGTAAAAAATATTTAAAAGATGAACTGCTGACTTAATTTTTAAAGAGGGAACACCAATGGAAATGGATTTTGTCAGGTGTTTAAAGTTAGACTAGAAAACACATCACGACTCAGTCAAAATTCCACCGACAGAACGTAAGCTTCCCTCAGGGTTGTGTGTGAATGACGTACTCTCACAGCAAGGATCGGGGATCTGTAAAACCCTGAAGGCTGTGCACTCTCCCACTTACTTCTTGCCTCCTTTGGAGCCATGCGAGAAGCTTTAGGAGGCCTGAAGCACAGTCCTCCAAGAGCAAACCTGTCCTGAATTCCCTGGAGAATAGGGTCCCTGGCTGTGTGGGAAGTAGCACCTGCCTGAGGTTCTAACAGCAACCGAAGAGAACATGGGATGGCAGAGAAGGACATTTAAAGAGCTAACAGCTGAACTAGAAAAGATTAACTTCCCACAGCATGTTCAGAAGTTATAAGGTACCAGCAGAAAATGCAAAAAGACAATAATGAATGTATGTCAATATTGCATGGCTATAGACACGCACATAGACTGGGAAGGCAACTTACGTCCATAATAAACAGAACTCCAGAACAGACTTATAGTCTCAAAGACGGAGGCTCAACTTACAAGGAATTCTTAAGGGATAACTTCCTTGAACCAACCAAGCAAAAACACTGTATCCTCTTCATCAACTTTGAATATTTTACTTCTGTGAACAAAAGTGTTCTTTTTATCCAAAACATTTTCCTGGAGAAATGCCATGACCCTTTAAAATGTATGTTATCAGTACCATTGTCCAAACAGCTAATTTCTAACAATAAAGTCCAATTGTCACTCCCCCGCAGAGTGTCCCGTTTGCTCATACACTGAGAGTCAACAGGCTCTCTGTTCTGTGACTGTAAGGCAATTCTTGGAGGAAGTGTCCAGACACATCCTTCCTCTAGGGTAATTCTTACTGCCAAAGTAGTGGTTCTGAATGTTGAACCTGCAGCTTTTTTTTTTTTTACATAACAAAATTCACATGACTCCACATAAATATTGAAAGGCATGTAATAGACTGTTTATTCAATCTAAGAACCTGCATGAATAGTATAGGGAACAAGGGCATGCCTGAGTAGCTGGCCCTCGGTTTAAAAGCTCTGAAGGTTAAGGATTTTCAGAACACGTTGCAGAGGCACAGCAAGTCTTGGTGGTTAAGCTGATAATTTTAGTTATCTAATCTATTTAATTATCTTGTATTTATATCTATAATTACCTTATCTATTTAATTATTAAGTCACTGGCAGTGACTTCTACACAAAGACAGTAGCAAACCAAAGGGCCATATCTGTTACTTTCAACTGTCTCAACCATGTGTGATGTTCATCCAGTACTCTAGTGAGTATAATCAGTTGAAATTTTGGAATTAGGTGAAAAGGTCATGCCTTAGGAAAACGGAAAAATCTAAAGGTACAGGAGTCATTTGTGCAGTCATATGTAAAGTATTACTCAAATATTACATAGAGATTGGCCACAAAATATTTTTCCTGTGACTTTACTAAGTTTATTATATTTTTAAATTTTCATTAATTAAACTTATTTAATTAACATATAGTGTATTATTGGTTTCAGAGGTAGAGTTCAGTGATTCATCTGGCCACAGAATATTTAGAAACCATAACCTCATGGACTGGTGCAGCCGTTCAATTTCACTTAGAGTAGTTGTTTACTAAGAATCAGAGCCTAGACCTCTCTGTTACTGAAATATTCTGTAATCACAACCCTTTGTAAATGTTAGTAGCATTACATCTTGCCAAGCAATGTATTTTGCCAAGACATTCTCTATTGTCTCACAGCTATGCTGATCTAAGTTTGCTCTTATAATATGTAAAAACACCTTTTCTTAAATCTGTAGTATTATTGGTTAAAGAAATAACTGAGTATGTAAGTGAATGCATACCTACCTACCTACCTACATACATGCATATATATCAAGCAAACAAGCAAGCAGAGAAAGGGTACAGATAGAACCTGGGGAGGTATGCTCACTTTTTGATGGGGAGGTCAGAGAAAGTTTCTCTGAAAATTAACATGAGTGAAGTAAGATCCAGCAAAAGGAACTGAGAAGTGACCCACATGGATTCCTTGAGGGAGGAATGCTTTTGGCAGAGGGAAGAAAAAAATGAAGATCCATGGATAGAGGTCAAAGATAACATTATGGCTGGAGTAGAATGGAAAGTAGAACACCTGATTTCACGGGCACTGCAAGGACCTTGACTTTTAGATTCAACAAATACATACTTTTACTCTAAAAATATACAGATTAAATAGAAGCTCATCCTATCCTTGGCACTCCTTGTAGTTAATTTGTTAGGTGTTATTTTTCTAGTAGGAGGTGAGAGTTGAGCCATCTATTTCTCATATTATCTTATTTATTGGCTATAGTCATAAGATTAGAGACCTATAGCAATGAATTGATAGAAAATTAACCATGATTCTTACTGATTTAGTATGGAATATTAGTACTCTTCACTAATTGATTCTTTAGAGGAGGATTCCTAAGAATTTCCTTAAGCCCGGTTGTGCTCTAGAAGCTCAACTGTGAAGTCCAGGAGGATTGGGACATGATAGTTTCGAATTTTTTTCTTCAGGATTAGCATAGTTTTGGTGTAGGTAGCCACTCAATAATATATGCTGAATAAATAAATTATTGCTATGGGGATACAATGAGGGACAGTATATACTTGGAGCCTAGTTTTGTGGAATTTATAGTCAAGTGAAAGATTATTAAATAAGTGATTATATTGTTTATTTATAAGTGTGATGGAAGAAGGATAGTTACATAGTGATCAGTGATTAATCACTGCAGAAATTTATAACAGGATGACTACCAACCAAATAACAATAACAAAAGTCATTGAAATACTAATGGCTGTTCTTAGAGGAAATTGAAAGATACACAGTAGAATTTATAGATACTTATTACTTGCTTAAAACATGATTAGGCAAAGTGTTGAAAGGCACCTAACAAAATTAAGTCAACCATACAAATGGTGCCAGGATGTTTATTGGATTTGCTTAGAAATTTCTCAAAAAAATAATTTAAGACTTGGCCAATTTACTGCAGAGGTAATTCTAGAACTATAACCATGAAAGAACAAATCACCTCAGCATCTTCACTAAGAACAAGAGTAGGCACAAAAACTTTAATAGTAATTTCAAAGCAGATGTTGATTTCTCTCATATTCTTCTCATAGATAATTCATTAAAAGCTTGCAAATGTCAATTCACAAATCAAAGACACATTTGTACCTTTTGGTTCTCACATTTAAAAGAAGAAATGCATTCATGTTTATGTAGGATATGTCATCTCAATTTATAATTACCTGTCAGCTTTAAGGACAAATGAATATTCAAGACACAGGAAGAATCATTACAACAAAACCCACAACTTCACTGATTATTCTGGAAGGCACTGAGTAAGTTTTCTATTGACAACCCTTAGTATGGATCTAACTATCTAAAGCTTTACCTATAGATCATTAAAAGAGAAATAAAATCTAACCAACAGAATCTTGACTACAAGAAGTGATGTTTATCATCTCCAAAGCAGCACTTGGCAAAACTTTTCTACAAAGGGTCAGACTAAATATTTCGGCTGTGTGGGACGAACAATCTCTGTTAGTTACTTAAACTCTACCCAAGTAGAGTGAAAGCAGCCTATCCCAACAAATGAGTATGACTGATAAAACTTTCTTTACAAAAGCAGACAGCAGACAACGTTTGGATCTAGGGTTTTAGTTTGCACACACTATTCTAGAAGATACTAATATTAAAGCTCAGGGGTGTTTTCCACAAATGATTACAACCAGGTACATTCCAAATTCTTGAATGCTATGGTGTCTTAGGTGAGATCAAGCCTGGTGAATAAATCCTGTTTATATTAATTAAAAACCCTACCGAAAGTACCAGAACTTGTCTGTAGTTGATACATTCAGGCAGACACAGGATTTAAAACAAAACAAAACAAAACAAAAAATAGAAAATAACCCGTAAAAAGAGGTTTGAGCAAGTGGGATGCATGAATCAGCACCTTAAATCTTTTTCATAGGACTCACCTGAAATTCATGAAAGCACAACACAGATTAAACTAGAAGTCAAGATGTCTGGATTCTATTACTAGTTTTCCTACTAAGAGCACACATGACCTATACAGTTCACTTACTCTAACTCTAAAAAATAAATATGTGAACTCAATGAACTTTGAAATTATTCCAAACTAGAAAAGTTGCTGACATTCTGAAAGAAATGGCCTCACGGAAGATATCACCAGTGGCAGGAAGTCACTGCTGGATAGCCATTGACAACCAAGAGGATAGATGCTCCATTAGGCAGTTTGGTCTTTGAAAACTGAGTTGCCAGGGACATTACAATGAATGACAATTACAGCAAGCTGTTGGAATACCTTATAGCATACATGCCATACGTTACAGGAAAAGTCTGTTCAGCACTCAAATAGCAAGTAAACAAATGTACTGCCAGGAAGCCAAAATATTTTTTTGCTTGCAAAGAAGAAGTATGGTTTATCTCAGAACATATGAAGCATAGCCTACTATACAAATGTGTGTTTGTATCCTCGCATTCCTTTTATTTTTTAAAAAGTCAATTTGCACTTTATATTTGATTATTTAAGATGCTGCATTTACTTTGAATCTTAAATACCCTCAATCCAAGTAGTTTTCAAGAAATATAATCTCAAATTCCCAGAAGCTCAGCTTTCAAACTCAGCAGAGAAAAATATTGGAGGACTGCCTGAAGGACATACTGCCTGTTGATTATTCAGGATTCTTTAAAATCTATCTTTTCATTAAGCCAGATCAGCAGAGAAACAAACTCCTAATGGACATTTTATTGTTCAACATAACCCTCTCACCTGCTTGCCACAGAATTGTTTTTACTGAATTATATACCCTGCTATCATGTTATAAATATTAACCGATGATACTTGTATACAGTGCAGCTCTGTGGTCTGGTTTGCTTGGGACAATCTTAGTTTATGCCTGGGGTCCCGGCACAGGGACTAATAATGCCCTTCAAAATTTTTCCCTAAATGACAGAGATTTAAACAATTAAGACCCTTTCAATAGTCACAGGGAAAAGAAAAAACAAAAACAAAAAAACCTCTTCGACACTCTGTTATTTTCCCTAAACCAAGTGAGAAGAAAGGGAAGGATCAATGAAGAGATATTCACTGTTCCAGTATAGGCATGGCAAATGTTGGATGTTCAAGGAGGAAGACTAAGGGGTTTCTACTTCTCGGTTACTAAGGAAGCCGGATCTTGACTTGTGCCATCCCAGGAGGAACAGCGAGGTTCAGAAGGATGACAGCTATCCAGACCAGACAGAGGTCTACCCTTTCCTGTTGCCTCAGGTTTCTCTGGAGAGATGACCAAAGGGATCTCACTTTTGAAGGATTAGCTCTCTTTGCAAAAAGCCAAGAATTTAGAGCCAGAATGTCTAAGAAAAAATAAATTGCAATCCTTTTAAAATACATCACTTCCCTTTAAGGTATTCCCACTTGTACCTGAATTCAAATAGCTATATGATATTCAAGTTTTACCAGTTCACTATGTTTTTAAAATAAACAAAATTCAACTAATCTGTGGGGCAGCACAATGATTAAGTGGAGAGAACATGTGTTGTGGAGGACCTCATCCCCAAAATGTTATTGTCTAAATTCCCTCGTTGTCTTCTGTAGTTTACATTTGTTATAGCTACTTGTCTACATTTTTATATCATTTTAAATCTTTTTTGGAACAAGGCAGCTTATAAATAAGTGAATAGAAAAATATAAATGAATAGTAGGAAGGCAGAATATTTCTCAGGCTTCTTCAAATCATGCTGAAATTTCCTAAAGACAGACTGGGACTTGCTCATCTAGCAATTATTTTTTTAAAAAGATTTTATTTATTTATTTGACAGAGAGATACAGAGAGAGCACAAGTAGACAGAGTAGCAAGCAGAGGGAGAGGGAGAAGCAGGCTCCCAGCCCAGCTGGAGCCCCATGTGGGGCTCAATCCCAGGACCCCAGGATCATGACCTGAGCCGAAGGCAGCGGCTTAAACAACTGAGCCACCCAGGCACCCCTCATCTTACAATTATTAAGTATTAGCACTAGGCACTGAATTAGGGACGATAATACCATATTAGTTCTCAGAACTGTATATAATTTATTTTCCTTTCTTGCTCCAACAGTGGACTATAGTTATACAGTGAAGCCCTCTCTGCTGCCCATTTCTCTGTATGAACACAGCACACTTTTCTCAAAGGACCAGCCTGAGGAATGTGAGGCAATGGAGGATTTTGTCCTACTCATTGATTTATTTAAAACCCTTTGAGCCCTTATGCATCCTGCATGAAGTATAATACCTTATCAAGAAAGCTAATCTGAACATAATTTCTCAAAGAACTATGGTTAAAAAGGAAAGTGGGGAGGAAGAGCAAGATGGCTGAGGAGTAGAAGACCTAAATATTGCCAGGTCCCAGGAGTTCAGCTAGATAGTTATCAAACCATGCTGAACACCTACAAACTCAACAAGAGATCGGAGAGAAGAGCAGCAATTCTAGGAACAGAAAAGTGACCACTTTCCAGAAGGTAGAGGACTTGCAGAAAAGTGAATCCGAAGTGACGGGAAGATAAACCTTGCGGGGAGGGGCCAGCTCCCTGCAAGCGGTAGAGCCACAGAGCACAAAATCGGAACTTTTAGAAGTCTGCTCCACTGAGGGATGTCACTCCAGAGGCTAAGTGGGAGATGGAACCCATGCTAGGACAGTGAGGTCTCAGGACCCACAGGGTCACAGAAAGACCAGGGGTGTCTGAGTGTGGCAGAGTTCCCAGGTATTGGAGCGGAGAGGCTGGCTGCAAAGACAGAGCTGAGGAGCTCTCAGCTCAGGGTTACCTTAAACCATGATCCGAGGCACAATCGGGCCACTTCTCTTCAAGCAGGGACCCCACAAGTGGCAGATCTGGGGTGACCCCCTCCTTCCTTCTCTGGGAGGAGCAGTGCAGGAGGCTGCGGCAGGAATCTGCTGGGTTTGGAGACTCCAAACGGGGTCGTGCACCAGAGATAGAAATGTTTAGTCACAGGCTGGGTGAGCTCGGAGTGCAGCCAGAGACCAGGGAGATGGGAGGGATTGACTGCTTTTCTCTGAGGGCTCACTGAGGAGTGGGGCCCTGAGCTCTTGGCTCCTACAGGGCCAGAGGTTGGGAGGCCGCCATTTTCATTCCTGTCCTCCAAAGCAGTATGGAAAGCGTTCAGGGAACAAAAGGTCCTGAGAGCCAACCCAAGCAGATTACATAGCCTGGCTCTTGGCAAGGGCGGTGCAATTCTGCCTCAGGTAGACATTTGAGAATCACTGCAACAGGCCCCTCCCCCCAGAGGATCAGCAAGAACATCCAGCCAAGACCAAGTTCACTGATCAATGAGAACTACAAAACTTCAGAGCTATGGGAATACAACACATAGAATTCATGACGTCCCCCCCCACGATTCTTTAGTCTTTCAAAGGTAAATATTTTTAATTTTATTTTTTATTCTATTTTTAAAATTTTTCCTCTTTCCTATTTTAATGTTTTTTAAACTATTTTATCAATACCTTTTTAAAAAATCTTTTTAAATTTTCTTTGTTATAGTCATACTCTATTCCTTCATTGTATTTACCCTTATTTTATATATATATATATATATATATATATATATATATATATATATATGTTTT
>LNAC01000271.1:245126-406978 GCA_002007465.1 Ailurus styani | reverse complement strand
TATATATATATATATATATATATATATATATATATATATATATATATATAGGTTTTACTTTCTTTAAAATTTCAGGATAGTTTCTTCCAACAGATCAAAATGCACCCAAAATCTAATGTGTGACTTTGTTCTAGTCTCCAGCCTGATCACATTCTTTCCTCTTTTTTTTTTAACCAACTTATCTTATTAATTCCTTTTTTAGAATCTTTTTTAATTTTCTTTTTGAAAATCTTTTTAAATTTTCATCTTTACAGTCATATTCCATCCCTTCATCATGTTTACCTTTATTTTCATGTATATATATGAGTTTTTATTTCTTTAAAATTTTGGGAGGCAGTTTCTTCTAACAGATCAAAATACATCCAAAATAAAGTGTGTGGCTCTGTTCTACTCACCAGTCTAATATGTGTGTGTGTACACACACACATATATATACATACAAAATATATTAAAAAAATATATATATATACACACACACATATATATATATATATTTTTTTCTTTCTTCTCCCCACAGTTTTGGGTCTCTTCGATTTGGTTAGTGTATATTTTTCTGGGGTCATTGCTACCTTTTTAGTATTTTGTTCTCTCACTCATCTATTCTTATCTGGATAAAATAACAAGGTGGAAAAACTCACCACACAAAAAAGAACAGGAAGCAGTACCAATAGCGAGGGACCTAATCAGCTAGGGACATTAGTAATATGTCAGAACTAGAGTTCAGAGTGACAAATATCAAGGTGCTAGCTGGGGTTAAAAAAAAAGCATGGAAGATACTAGAGAATCCCATTCTGGAGAAATAAAATCCCTTTCTGGAGAAATAAAAGAACTAAAATATACGTTTTATATTCAACCAAGTTGAAATCAAAAAAGCTATTAATGAGGTACAATAAAAAATGGAGGCTCTTACTGCTAGGATAAATGAGGCAGAAGAGAGAACTCGTGATATAGAAGACCAAATGTTGGAGAATAAAGAAGCTGAGAAAAAGAGAGATAAACAACTACTGGACCATGAAGGGAGAATTTGAGAGATAATTGATATCATAAGACGAAACAATATTAGAATAATTGGGATCCCAGAAGAAGAAAGAGAGAGTGGGGCAGAAGGTATATTGGAGCAAATTATAGCACAGACTTTCCCTAATTTGGTGAAAGGAACAAGCATCAAAATCCAGGAGGCATAGAGAACCCCCCTCAAAATCAATAAAAATAGGTCCACACCCCATCATCTAATAGTAAAATTTATAAATCTCAGTGACAAAGAGAAAATCCTGAAAGCAGCTCAGGACAAGAGGTCTGTAATATAAAACAGAAGAAATATTAGATTGACAGCAGACCTACCCACAGAAACCTGGCAGGCCAGAAAGTACTGGCATGATATATTCAGAGCACTAAATGAGAAAAATATGCAGCCAAGAATACTATATCTAGTTAGGCTATTATTGAAAATAGAAGAAGAGACAAAAACCTTCCAGTACAAAAAAAACTAAAAGAATTTGCAAACAGCAAACTAGCCCTATAGGAAATATTGAAAGGGGTCCTCTAAGCAAAGAGAGAGCCTAAAAGTAACAGACCAGAAAGGAACAGAGACAATATACAGTAATAGTCACCTTACAGGTAATACAATGGCACTAAATTCATACTTTCAATAGTTACCCTGAATGTAAATGGGCTAAATGGCCCAATCAAAAGACACAGGGTATCAGAATAGATTAAAAAAACAAAAACAAAACAAAAAACCCCAAGACCCATCAATATGCTGTCTGCAAGAAACTCATTTTAGACCCAAAGACACCTCCAGATTTAAAGTGAGGGTGTGGAAAACAATTTACCATGCTAATGGACATCCAAAGAAAGCTGGGGTGGCAATCCTTATAGCATGTAAATTAGATTTTTAAGCCAAAGACTCTAATAAGAGATGAAGAAGGACACTGTATCATACTTAATGGATCTGTCCAACAAGAAGTTCTAACAATTTTAAATATCTATTCCCTAACATGGGAGCAGCCAATTATATAAACCAATTAATAACAAAATCAAAGAAACACATTGACAATAATACAATAATAGTATTAATAATAATAGTATTAATAATAGTATTAACATCCCCCTCACTGAAATGGACAGGTCATCTAAGCAGAAGATCAACAAGGAAATAAAGGCTTTAAATGACACACTGGACCAGATGGACATCACAGATATATTCAGAACATTCCATCCCAAAGCAAGGGAATACACATTCTTCTTTAATACACATGGAACATTCTCCACAATAGCTCACATCCTGAGTCACAAATCAGGTCTCAACTGGTACCAAAAGACTGGGATCATTCCCTGCATATTTTCAGACCACAATGCTTTGAAACTAGAACTCAACCATAACAGGAAAGCTGGAAGAACTCAAATACATGGAGGCTAAAGAGCATCCTACTAAAGAATGAATGGGTCAACCAGGAAATTTAAGAATTTTAAAAATTCGTGGAAACAAATGAAAATGAAAACACAACCGTTCAAAATCTTTGGGACACAGCAAAGGCAGTCCTGAGAGGAAAGTTTATAGTAATACAAGCCTCTCTCAAGAAACAAGAAAGGTCTCAAGTACACAACCTAACCCTACACCTAAAGGAGCTGGAGAAAGAAGAGCAAAGAAAGCCTAAACCCAGCAGGAGAAGAGACATAATAAAGATCAGAGCAGAAATCAATGAAATAGAAGCCAAAAGAACAGTAGAAGAAATCGATGAAACTAGAAGCTGGTTCTTTGAAAGAATTAATAAGATTGAGAAACCCTTGGCCAGACTTATCAAAAAGAAAAGAGAAAGGACTCAAATTAATTAAATCATGAACGAAAGAAGAGAGATCACAACCAACACTAAAGAAATGCAAACAATTATAAGAACATATTATAAGCAACTATACACCAGCAAATTTGACAATCTGGATGGATGTATTCCTAGAGATATATAAACTACCAAAACTGAACCAGGAAGAAACAGAAAACCTGAACAGACCCATAACCAATAAGGAGATTGAAGCAGTCATCAAAAATCTCCCAAGAAACAAGGGCCCACGGCCAGACAGATTCCCAGGGGGAATTCTACCAAACATTTACTTTTTAAAAAGATTTTATTTATTTATTTGATAGAGAGAGAGAGAGAGAGAGAGAGAGAGAGAGAGATCACACACAAGTAGGCAGAGAGGAGGAAGCTCAGCAGGGAGCCCAATGAGTGACTCAATCCCAGGACCTTGAGATCATGACCCAAGCCAAAGGCAGAGGCTTTAACCCACTGAGCCACCCAGCCGCCCCTCTACCAAACATTTAAAGAAGAATTAGTACCTAGCCTCCTGAAACTGTTCCAAAAAGTAGAAATGGAAGGAAAACTTCCAAACACATTTTATGAGGCCAGCATTACCTTGATCCCAAAACCAGACTAAGACCACATCAAAAAGGAGAATTATAGACCAATAACCTTGATGAACATGGATGCAAAAATTTCCACCAAAATACTGGCCAATAGGATCCGACAGTACATTAAAAGGATTATTCACCGCAACCAAGTGGGATTTATTCCTGGGCTGCAAGGTTAGTTCAACACCCACAAATCAATCAATGTGATACAATACATTAATAAAAGAAAGAACAAGAACCATATGATACTCCAATAGATGCTGAAAAGGCATTTGACAAAGCACAGCATCCTTTTTGATCAAAACTCTTCACAGTGTAGGGACAGAGGGTACACACCTCAATACCAACAAAGCCACCTATGAAAAACCTACAGCGAATATCATTCTTGATGGGGAAAAACTGAAAGCTTTCCCCCTAAGGTCAGGAACAGGGCAGGGCTGTCCACTATAACCACTTCTAATCAACATAGTACTAGAAGTCCTAGCCTCAGCAATTGGACAACAAAAAGAAATAAAAGGCGGGCACCTGGGTGGCTCAGTGGGTTAAAGCCTCTGCCTTCGGCTCAGGTCATGATCCCAGGGTCCTGGGATCTAGGCCCACATCGGGCTCTTTGCTTGGGAGGGATCCTGCTTCCTCCTCTCTCCTCTCTCTCTGCCTGCCTCTCTGCCTACTTGTAATCTCTCTCTGTGTGTCAAATAAATAAATAAAATCTTTAAAAAAATAAAAAATAAATAAAAGGCATCCGAATCAGCAAAGAAAAAGTCAAACTCTCACTCTTTGCAGATGATATGATACTTTATGTGGAAAACCCAAAAGACTCCACTCCCAAACTGCTACAACTCATACAGGAATTCAGTGAAGAGTCAGGATATAAAATCAATGCACAGAAATTAGTTGCATTTCTATACACCAACAGCAAGACAGAAGAAAGAGAAATTAAGGAGTTGATCCCATTTACAATTGTACCCAAAACCATAAGATACCTAGGAATAAACTTAACCAAAGAGGCAAAGAATCTGTACTCAGAAAACTATAAAGTACTTATGAAAGAAACCAAGAAAGACACAAAAAAATGGAAAAATGTTCCATGCTCATGGATTGGAAGAATATTGTGAAAATGTCTGTTACCTAAAACAATCTACAAATTGAATGCAATCCCTGTCAAAATACCATCAATTTTTTTCAAAGAAATGGGACATATAATCCTAAAACTTATATGGAACCAGAAAAGACTCTGAATAGCCAGAGGAATGTTGAAAAAGAAAATCAAAGTTAGTGGCATCACAATCCCAGACTTCAAGCTCTCTTACAAAGCTGTCATCATCAAGACAGTATGGTACTGGCACAAAAACAGACACATAGATCGATGGAACAGAACAGGGAGCCCAGAAATGGACCCTCAACTCTATGGTCAACTAATCTTTGACAAAGCAGGAAAGAATGCCCAGTGGAAAAAAAATATAGTCTCTTCAACAAATGGTGTTGGGAAAGTTGGACACCCACATACAGAAGAATGAAACTGGACCATTTCCTTACACCACACACAAAAATAGACTCAAAATGGATGAAAGACCTCAATATGAATCAGGAATCCATCAAAATCCTTGAGGAGAACATAGGCAGCAACTTCTTCCTAGAAACATCACCAAAGGCAAGGGAAGCAAGGGCAAAAATGAACTATTGGGACTTCGTCAAGATCAAAAGTTTTTGCACACAAAAGGAAATAGTCAACAAAACCAAAAGACAACCGACAGAATGGGAGAAGATATTTGCAAATGACATATCAGATAAAGGGCTAGTATCCAAAATCTATAAAGAACTTATCAAACTCAAAACCCAAAGAACAAATAACCCAATCAAGAAATGGGCAGAAGACACGAACAGACATTTCTGCAAAGACATCCAAATGTCCAACAGACATATGATAGAGTGCTCAACATCACTTAGCATCAGGGAAATACAAATCAAAACCACAGTGAGATACCACCTCACAGCAGTCAGAATGGCTAAAATTAACAAGTCATGAAACAAGAGATGTTGCTGAGGATGCAGGGAAAGGGGAACCCTCCTACACTGTTGATGGGAATGCAGGCTGGTGCAGCCACTCTGGAAAACAGTAAGGAGGTTCCTCAAAAAGTTGAAAATAGAGATACCCTACAACCTAGCAATTGCACTACTGGGTATTTACCTGAAGGATACAAATGTAGTGATCTGAAGGGGCACATGCACCCGAATGTTACAGCAGTGTCCACAATAGCCAAACTATGGAAAGAACCTAGATGTCCATCAACAGATGAATGGGTAAAGAGGAAGTGGTATGTACACACACACACACACACAAACACACACACACACACATATACACAATGGAATACTATGCAGCCATAAAAAATGAAATCTTGCCATTTGCAATGTCGTGGATGGAACTAGAGGGTATTATGCTAAGTGAAATAAGTCAATCAGAGAAAGACAATTTATCATACGATCTCTTTGATATGAGGAACTTGAGGGGCAGGGCAGGGTGTCATGGGGGGTAGGGAGGGAAAAATAATGAAACAAGATGGGATCGGGAGAGAGACAAACTGCAAGAGACTCTTAATCTCACGAAACAAACTGAGGGTTACTGGGAGGTAGGAGAGTAGGGATAGGGTGGCTGGGTGATGGACATTGGGGAGGGTATGTGTTATGGTGAATGCTTTGAACTGTGTAAGACTGATGATTCACAGACCTGTACCCCGGAAGCAAATAATACATTATACGGCAATTAAATAAATAAATAATCACACACACACACACACACACACACACACACACACACACACACACACACACACACATGGAAAATGGGATAGTAGTGCTGTGGGTTAAATTATGTTTCCCAAAATGGTAAGTTAAAATCCTAACACCCAGTTCCTGTAAATATCACCTCATCTGGGAACCTGGGTGGCTCAGTGGGTTAAAGCCTCTGCCTTCGGCTCAGGTCATGATCTCAGGGTCCTGGGATCGAGGCCCGCATCAGGCTCTCTGCTCAGCAGGGAGCCTGCTTCCTCCTCTCTCTCTGCCTGCCTCTCTGCCTACTGGTAATCTCTCTCTGTCAAATAAATAAATAAAATTTAAAAAAAAACTTTAAAAAAAATTAAAAAATATCACCTCATCTTGGAATGGACTCTTTGCAGATATGAATAGGTAGGAATGGTTGCCTGGGTTATGGTAAGCTCTAGGTCCAATAATTGTTACCCTTTTAAGACAACCACGTGAAGACACAGAGACACACAGATACAGAAGGAAGAAGGCCATACGGCAATGTAAGCAAGGCTTGGAGTGGTCCAAACTTGTGTACATCCTTATAGCTGGACATTGTCCTATTAAAGATATCATCAGACCCCACAGGTAGAAAAAATTTTTCATATACAGTACATTCCACTTTTACCCTGCATGTGCTGAAATCATACTTCTGGATCATTTGAACCTAAATCCTAAGTGAAGAACTGGTAGATACCTAATCAATGTAATAGCTATCATCAAATGAACATATTCTATTTGTCAGGTACAATGCCAATGCCTATAGAATCACATTAACTCTATCTATCGACACATCAAAAGCATTCCAAGATGTCTTTTCAATAAATAAATGAATAAATATGAATAATATGTCAATGTACCAAACTAAATTTAATAAAGGCCTCAAGTTAAAGAGAAAGTATTTGAAAATTTCTATTCACAGTAAAGGAAAGGAGCCATTTCGTGCATGAATGTGATCGTTGAAAAACTGGTTTTAAAATTAGGTTTCTGGTGGTGGGTATTAAGGAAGGCATGTATTGCATGGAGCACTGGGTGTGGTGTATAAACAATGAGTCTTGGAACACTGAAAAAACAAAGTAAAAAAAAACACAACTAAACAACAAAAAAATAAAATTAGGCTTCTGTAATATTCTCTTTTACTTCAGATACACTAATACATATCTTTAACCAAAATATCAGAAATCGTATTCTTATTGTTTATGTTGTTTTGTTGTTATTTTACTCTCTGGCCTACAGCTCAAGTTGGTCCTGCAAGCTGGTCACACCCAGAGCTCTCCTCAGGGGAAGGTACTGCTCCGAAAGCCAAGGAGACTAACATTCTTCTCTGGAGCAGGTCTTGCTGCTCACACTGAAGCTTTGGAAGAATATCATATCCTCTCCTCCCACTGAGTTTTGCTTGCTTGTTTGTTCATAAATAACAAGAGTAAGAAGCCCTTTCTTTATAGATCAATGATTATGAGCTTAACCCCTCGAGTCAGATAACCTGGGTTTACCATTCATACCACTCAAAATCCGTGTGAACTTGGCAACTTATTTCGACTCCCTGAGCCTTTTCTTCATCTGTATAATGAACTTAAAATAGTGCCTAACTCAAAGTATTATTCTAATAGTAAAATTTAGAAACAGAAGCTCACAGCACAATGTCTGGCAGATTGTGAGCATTTAATAACTACTAGATTGAAGCATTGTGATAATCAAACTGTATCCAAAAGTCAATCCTGCTTTTCCCTTTCTCCTTCCCTATCATATGCCACTCCCCCACTCCCTTCCCCTATCACTTTACACAAACATACTCTGAAACATGCTGGTATTTGAGAATCCTGCATGCCCACGAAGGGTGTGGACATGGAGGATGCCCAGGGCACTAGAAGCTGTGAGCAGATAAAGTAGCCCAATGTCTGTCTCTTATCAATACTTCTGTATCCCTGTGGATTTGTTGCAGTTATAGGATTTCTCTGTGTCTGTGGTGGTGATGGTATGAGGTGGGGAGAATCATGGGCAGAGAGAGTCTCAGAATTCAAGGACAGAACATTCAAATTCGAAGAGATTTTCTAGATCAAGACATCTACTTAATAAAGACATGAAGCCAAACTGAGGNCTAATCTCACAAAACAAACTGAGGGTTACTGGGGGGTGGGAGGGTAGGGATAGGGTGGATGGGTTATGGACATTGGGGAGGGTTTGTGCTTTGGTGAATGCTGTGAAAGATGTAAGCCTGATGATTCACAGACCTGTACCCCTTGGGCAAATAATAAAAATAAAATTAAAAAAAAAAAAGACATGAAGCCACAGAAGTGGCATGCCTGACTCAAGTCTGAATTCACCAGAATCCCTGGGTTCTGTCTCTCTGAACCCTGTTCCTGTCCCAGCCTATCTCCCTAGAAACTTTAGTAATGCACATCAGAAAGGAGCAGAGAAGAACCCACTAACCATGGGACCCACTTCACAAGAAGATGATTCTAGGTCATTAACTGATTCAATGAAGCAAATTCCAATGGAGCTCTTCCTTTTCTCTCTGCCCTTCCTTGGAAGAAAATTTGAGGAAGAAGAAATAAAACTACTAGTCAATTAAATGTTAAGTATTCCAATAATCTATCTTAAATAGATGATTTTAGTATTTTAAGTAAGAAAGAGCATGAGTGCTTTAAAATGAGGATCTAGTTTCCCTTTAATTTTAGATTTTGATTAGCTAAACTATAACATTATTCTACTTATATAAATTTAAATTCCTTTAGCTCAGAGAGATGTCCCAAGAGCTTTCGATAGTATGGGGAAGGAGTCATCTCATAAGGAAAGGGATTTTTCATGCCTAAGGATCCTCAGAGACATTTGCTGATAGGTGAGGTGAGGGTGATGTATCATGTTTTCACTTAACATATGTATACTGAGTGGACTGTGCCAGGTACCCTATCAGCTGCCAAGTATATGAAAATAAGACTTGGACCTTGTTCTCAAGAAGCCTATAGTCTAGTAGAAGACTAATTATTAGAATAAGTGACAGTAAACGTTAAGTCTACGGGTAAACCCTATATACTATATTAATCTTAAAAGGGTCCGTAAGTCACTCTGGAGCTAAAAAGAAAGATATATCACCAAGGAACTGACTCTTGATAGACACATTGATTAAGAAGGAGAAACTCTTTGAATTAAAGAATAATAAGGGTTTAGAAGCTTTGATTTTAAGTTACCAGATAGTTGGTAAAATCTGATCCAGGTTCATCACCTCACTTTCCATTTAACAGGTATTAAAATCATACAAATAATTATGGGAGACTGGGAATTCTCATTAAAAAGTTGTAAGATTCTATGAGGGCATATTCATTAATCAAAGCCCAGATACAGTCTTATGGCCAAATATGACGAGAATACTGGGAGAAGGCAGTTTTTTGTTTTTTGTTTTTTTTTTTTAAAACATCACTTGTTTGCTCCTATCCCAGTAACAAGATCTCTGGGCATAAAAGAAAGGCAGGAACACTGGATATGTTTGTGGCCCTGAGTAGAACTTTCTAATAGTGCTGGCTTTCCTCTTATCTTCTGCTCAGGTCATGATCTTAGTAATTAGCAAATTAAGTAACCTATGTAATGTGAGGTCACCTTTTCTCTTTATGGGTTTGGGAAAATAATAGTCTAACTACCTGACATAGAAACAATGGGATACTTATTATTTCTAATGTAAAGGATGCTTGTTTCATTAGAAATACCATAAATCAAGCAAAGATAGACCTTGAGCTGTAGGGAGTTCCACAAAGTCATGGTCTCACAGAGCACTCCCTACACTTACCATTGCCTCACATTTAGAGTCTAAATTTAATCTCCAGGATTCCATTAGGAAAGGGAACTCAGGGGCGAGGGCTCTGACTGGGAATCAGGATTTGGAATTTTAGCCTGATTCCAGAGACCACAACCAATTCCTTAAGATCAGTTTAGCAGTTTTATGTAGTTATTCAACATTTGCTGAACCTTCACTGCAAGCCAGGCACTATTCTATGTGCTTGAATATACAAGTAAATAAAACAGCGAGAACTGCCTCCATACTGTGACTGTTTTTGTGGAACTGGAAAACTGTCCATCAAAATGGCATCAGACTTATTTATCAGTCCAATTACTTGTCAGTTCTATTGTTCCTCAAAAACAACAGTGAATTCAACTCCTGCTTCATGTTCAGGAAATAGGGGAAGTTTGAAATTGGTTATTCCCATTGGAACAATGACTGGTGTAATAAATGGACAAGAGAGAAAGTTAAGATAATCAGGAGAGGTTGTGTTTAAGTACAGCACATTCTTGAATTTAAAATTGGGATCCAGGGGGGCCTGGGTGGCTCAGTGGGTTAAGCCTCTGCCTTCGGCTCAGGTCATGATCTCGGGGTCCTGGGATCGAGCCCCGCCTTGGGCTCTCTGCTCAGCAGGGAGCCTGCTTTCCCCTCTCCCTCTGCCTGCCTCTCTGCCTACTTGTGATCTCTCTCTCTTTCTGTCAAATAAGTAAATAAAATCTTAAAAAAAATTAAATAATGGGCGCCTGGGTGGCTCAGTGGGTTAATGCCTCTGCTTTCGGCTCAGGTCATGATCTCAGGGTCCTGGGATCGAGGCCCGCATCGGGCTCCCTGCTCAGTGGGGAGCCTGCTTCCCCCTCTCTCTCTCTGCCTGCCTCTCTGCCTCCTCGTGATCTCTCGCCCTCTGTGAAATAAATAAATAAAATCTTTAAAAAAAAAAATAAAAAAATAAAAAAATAAAATTGGGATCCAAATTTATACCACACACACTGCAAATTGTGTGATGACAATTATTACTGAAATGGGTCCAGGTTTATTAAGTTTTACAACTCCTGGCAAAAATAAAACTCCATATTTCACCCATTATACAGAACCCACTATGACTATGACCTGCATGAACAAAACTCCCATTAGCAAATATTTTATTTCAAGGGTAATCTCACATAAAATTTTACAAACAAAAATTAACAAACAAATGAGGAAGTGATCTTACCTAATGGGCAGTCTATTGACACAAAACAAAAAAATGAGTATCCAAGAACTTGATGTAATGGGGTGATCTAAAAAAAGGTAGAAAATAAGTATGTTAAAATGAGATAAAGATTGAAAATAAAGACAATAAACCACAATGAAAGGACAGGGGGCTATGATTAATTACCTGAAATTTAAACTATAGAGAATGAATAGCAAATCTGACACTGCTAAAGAGAGATTTGTAAATGGAAAGATAAATTTGAGGAAATCACTTGAAGTTCAGTAAAGAGATAAAAGAACTAGAACAGATCTCAAAGTATGGTCTCTGGATCAGAAGTATCAGCATCACCTGAAAATTTGTTAGAAATAAAGTTTTTGAGCCCTACCCTACATTTATGGAATCAGAGATTCTGGGGATATAGACCAGCAATCTATCTTTTAATAAATTCTCCAGGTAATTCAGATATTTGCTATATTTGAGAATACCTGAACTAGAGAAGATGAAAAATCGATTTGGAGATATGGTGACACAGAAGTTCTTCAATATACCTTAAATATTTTAGAAGGAAGGGAGTCAGATAAATAAAAAAGATGCACTATTATGAACCATAGTAACAAAGAGTATCTCACATTGGAAAAGAGAGAAAGAGAGCTTTAAGATTGACAAAGAAAATGATATATGAGCATAATAAATGCCAGGAAATCCAATTAACACATTGTGGTAAAACTGCAGAATATAAAAGATTAATTATTATCTTAAAAGCAACTAGTGAGATTGACTTTTACAATGGCAGTATGAGAATTCTTTTCCAGTTAAGCAAATATTTAATTAATGAAAAACTTAGAAATTAACCATCTAAAGGCTTTAGAAATTATCCTAAGTATATATAGCAAATGGACCACCATTTATCCAAGACAATCTACTACCTCTAGGTAAAAGCAGCAAGAATCTGTGGCATTTAAACCATGACTCAGTATCATTTCCTATCCTGTTCCCCTCCACACCCAGCTCGATGCAATGGAAGCTCTATTTCAAGCATCTGAAGCAAAGAAAATAGGTCTTCCTGTCTACTAGCTCCCCGTCTAGGGCTACAGTAGGACCCAGGAGGGCACCCACATCCCACCCCAACTCTGAACTGCAGAAACCCTATTCTGGGAACTGTTGCCAAAAACACTGGTCTCTTCCTACACCTAGTCCCCCTCATATGGCTGAAGTTCTATTTCAAGAACAACAGGCCATGGAAGCCTGATCCCAAACACCCCCACCCACCTAAGTTGTAGGGCAGAGGCTCCATGCCAAAAAGGGCAAGTCCAAAAATCCAGGACTACTTTTCTGCCCAGAACCTAACTTGCTTAACAGGGAGTCCCTCTAGGAGAAGTGGGCAATTGTCTTCCACCCTCATCCAAGATTCAGTGTGCCACAGTGGTTCTGTCCAGCAGGAGAGGCAGACAGTAAGCACAGAGTTCATAACTTTTCCTTATTTAGCTTCACTTAATTTGGAAGAGATTATGGCCATTTTGAATACAACAGAGATCACCAAGTGAGCAATTAAGAGATTGGTAGCTCTCTGACCCTAATCACAAAAAATCAAAACTGTAAACAGGAAAGAATTCTAACTGAGAGAACCAGTGAAAGAGACAATGAAGGAGAGCCTTCAGGGGGTCAGAACAACCACAAAGACTGGCAAAATTCTGTCCCTGTAAAGCGACCTTACTTTAATTGGATCAGACTGTGGAACAATTTACGCCTCAGGATACTGTTGCAAAAAACACAACAATCAGCTAGCAATTTGTGGAAGCAAATGGTATGATAGTAACAGGGGCTGACCACCACAGGTGCTCAGGGGGACTATACATGTCCAAGGCTTCTTACTCCCAGAAAAAACATTAGAGACTTCACACTACTGGAAAAATCAAATACACTAAACTAGTCAAATTATCAAGCGACTAAACAGGCAAACAATAAGTCCCAAAAGGTAGAGGAAATAAGGATCTAGGGTTGCTGTAATACATTGCTTAAAATGTCCAGTTTTCAAGGAAAAATCATGAATCATGTAAGGAAACAGTAAAGTGCAATTCATGAACAGGAATAGAAGCCAAAAGGCCATTTTTGGCCTGTGAGAAGGCCAAAAATATCAGATATAACAACAACTAAAAAGAGTTGAAAGCATCAATTAGAGAAAATCTACTTTCAGATCAATGAAAGCCAAAAAGTTTATCCTGTAATTCAGTAATTCTGAAAACCTCAGTGAAATTTCTCTTGCTTTCAGGTCTCCCATATCAAACACATTTCTCACATGTTTCAAAAATCCCTCATTTCCAAAATACCAAAGAAATAAAAATATTTGTAATAGCTGAGGGATAAATTTTCTCCTGGAAGCTTTGAAGCCTTACTTAGTTATCTAGTTGAACTCTGAACTTGATCCTCAACCCCACCTTGGGGAAATGGGGTCTCTGACCACATTCACTGAGAAGGATCTGATTAGACCTTTCACTCTTGGATTGTTCTCACTGGTATTAAGTTTTTCTTTGTATTTTGCAGAAATCAACTAACTCATTACTTTTCCATGCGGTTCTGAATGTGTCCTCCAGAACAATGTAGAATAAACGGATACAGTCTTCCTCTCTGAGTGCTTACTGTACTTGCTCTTAACCTTGCACAGAACATGTCTTAGGTGGTGGCATTTTGAACATCTCCCTGCAATGTCTCTCCCATACCACTGATCCAGATTTGGTCATGCTGCCACATCCTATTTGCGGTGACATGGTGTAACTTCTGAAACCAAGTGATTCTTTGAGGGTTTTCACATAAAACCACCAAGTAACAAACATTGCCAATATCTAATTCAAGGTATTTTCTCACGTCTTTACTTTTCCTGCCTTGTGTACTTCTCTGACTACCATATTCTGAAATATTCATGACTTCTTCCTCCCTAGAGGCATCACATGTGATGTCCTGCAAAAGCAGGTGGGATCAGAGAAGAAGCTCGGTGCCAAAAGTTTCAGAGTAAAGACAATTTTCTCAGCCATTTCACAACAACCTGAGTTATTACTGTGGTTTACCAATCCTTACTCTGTGTTTCAGTATGAGTTACTATGAGTCTGGCTTTCTGCAAGGTAGCGATATGTTTTCAATTGCTAGTTATTTTCCAGGAATGTCGTTTCTTGTCATGTATTCAATTAGTCATTTTAAAAAACACATTTATCGCTATAAAGCAAGGCTAGGATTAATGCTGACCTATTTCTTTTCCCTGGATTAGTGCATTTTTTCTCCTATTTGTGCCTTAGCACATGAACCCTATGTTCTTTTATTAAGGAAAAAAATGTTTACAAAAACGTTTATTGGCTAACCTCACAGTGTTTTGCTCACTGCCATTTATTCCAAAGATTCTATCTGTGCTCTGATCAACACTGTTTGTATCTGAAATGGCCATCATATTACTTAAGACATTTTCTACTCCATTTGGGATCTCCTTGTTCTAAGCTACCATGTATTTAAAAACTTGTTTTATTTATTAACTTGTATGGTGTTGGATCTTAGATTTAGAAGTGGTATTCTCAAACAATGGTATTTTCAAACAAATTAGTTTATGGTCAAAATGTCAAAGTTACTTTGCAAAATGGTGCTTTAGGATGGCTTTAAGATGTGGAGAACGGGATGCATATTATGTTCAGGGTAGACTATACAGATTCCTGTGGAATCAATTTGTTTCTTTCCTCTTGGGAGGAATGAAATTGAATAGTGTCCTAGATGGCAGATTGGCCCAGGTGTGGTACGGTGCTGTTACTAAAATAAAAACCTCTTGAGCCTATATCCTATTCCCTTTCACCTATGTGCAGCAGCTGAGACCTAACAGCTGCTTCCGTGAACATCAAATCTTGCCCAGAGGAAGATTTGCATTGCTGCTCCTATATATACAAAAATTTCTCTTGTTTCCCTACCCATGCACATCTGCTTGAGTATCATGGCTTACAAAGACGACAACTCTTACTGAACACCAAGGGAGTGGTTTTGAGACATTTTTGCATACAGAATCCTTGTTCTGGTTTAAAGACAAAGGGATAGAGCCTCATGAGATGCCCCTGCCAAGGAAAATCAAATTCTAACAACAACCACTGATGTCTGTATAGCACCTTACAGCTGTATAAATGGGTATTCACAGATATCATCTCATTTTAATTTCAACACCATCATGCGGGGTAAAATAATAGACATTCTGGTTATCTCCTTAGCATCCACCTAGTTATTTACCTTTTGCAGAAGTTTCACTTTCTGTTAGATAAATTATGTGAATCTCAAGAAACTGCTTCCTTTCTAGATCTAGGGTAAAACCCAGGAACCAGTCGAAGCCAGTCAGCATATATAATTTCCCTGTTCATAGTGATTGGTACCAGCGTGGACATGAAAACCCAGGCTGACATTTTCTAAGCATATGGGATGAAACTATTTGCTCTTTCATACCACATGTAAATGAAAAACTATCTGGCTCTGCAAGCCAGTGAAACCCATCCTGAGACTATGAAGAAAATCAATCACAGGATGAAGAAGATATTTTGGAGGCCAAGAAGAATAATGGAAAGAAAGCAAATCTTTGGAAAACGGTTAAAAAAAAAAAAAGCATGATTGAAGACACACTTGAAACTAAACCTTCTGGATGTTTTACTTGTCCCAATCAGTAAAACCTCTTGTTGTCCCAATCAGTTTTAATTTGGTAACTGAAAGCAATGTGATAGATCTTTGATGAGCTGCCCTAAAAACAGAGCCTGAAGCAAGGACTTGCCTAGAGGTAGTCTATTTAAGATAAAATTCTAAATAGGATGATGAGAGAAAGATAGTAGAGGGAGAAAGGCCAGGAAGGATACAAGCCAGTAGAGGAAGCACAATCAAGTTAATCACTCCTGTGGGCAATTGAGGTTAAAATCCTGGGGATCCTGAGGGATCAATGTAAAATGTGCCTCAGGGTTGTTCCTCTGAAGGACAGGAGACTGCACATTTATCCACCAACACCCACATCCCACTGATGGAGAGTAATTGTTAATACCCCTTCACTTCCACATTACACTGAGGCCAGGAGGAGTGGCTTTCAAGGGGAGGAAAGCCTTGGGGCTGTAAAGTGAAGAGACTTTGCAGTCACTTCCAGTTGTGTATCATGTAGTGCCCTGAGTTGTCCACAACAGCAGTACTGACATCAGAAGTGGGTTGAAGGGATGGATTTTAAGCAAAGAAAAGAAGGAGGAAAGGAGGAAAGAAAGACCCCTGTTGTAGTAGATCAGGATTTGCTACCATTTTTTGTATCAATTTTTTAAAATTTTATTATTTGCCCCAGGGGTACAGGTTTGTGAATCATCAGGCTTACACCTTTCACAGCACTCACCATAGTACAAACCCTCCCCAATGTCCATAACCCAGCCACCCTATCCCTACCCTCCCATTCCCCACTAACCCTGTTTTTTTCGTGAGATTGAGTCTCTTATGGTCTGTCTCCTTCCTAATCCCATCTTTTTTCATTTTTCCCTCCCTACCCCCCACAACCCCTGGCCCTGCCCCTCAAATTCCTCATATCAGAGAGATCATATGATAATTGTCTTTCTCTGATTGACTTATTTCACTTAGCATAATACCCTCTAGTTCCATCCACATTGTTGCAAATGGCAAGAGTTCGTTTCTTTGATGGCTGCATAGTATTCCATTGTATATATATACCACATCTTCTTTATCCATTCATCTGTTGATGGACATCTAAGTTCTTTCCATAGTTTGGCTATTGTGGACATTGCTGCTATAAACATTCGGGTGCATGTGCCCCTGAGGATCACTATCTTTGTATCTTTAGGGTAAATACTCGGTAGTGTGATGTATCAATCTTTTTTAGAGAGGTTACAGTATTTCTTCAAAGTCAAAGACTAAAAGCAGGGTTTGTGACAAAACAGTACTGAAAACTGATTATTTATTGAAATTTGACTACAAACAAGACTGTGTGTTCTGTTCTTTTCACGTATTACATCATTTGATATTTAAAATAGTTTCTACACTATTGGTAGAGATATAAACTGGTATAAAACTATGGAAAACAGTATGGAGGGAAGTCCCTCAAAAAATTAAAAATAAAACTACCATCCAATCCAGCAATCCCACTACTAATTATCCAAAGAAAACAAAAACACTCATTCAAAAAATATACGCCCCTCTATGTTACTGCAGCATTATTTACAATAGCCAGGATATGGAAGCAACATAGATATTCACCAATAGATAAATGGATAAAATAAATGTGGTAAACACACACACACACAAAGGAAACTTATACAACCATAAAACTTTATGCAACCATAAAAAGAATGCAGTCATGCCATTTGTGACGACCTTGATGAATCTAAAGGATATTATGCTAAATGAAATAAGTCAGAGGAAGAGAAATACCATATGATGTCTCTTATATGTGGAATCTAAAAACCAAAGAGACTGATAAATACAGAGAACAAACTCATGTTTGCCAGAGGGGAGGTGGGAAGCGGGACAGGTGAAATAGATGAACGGGATTAAGAGGTACAAGCTTCCAGTTATGAAATAAGTTGTGGAGATGAAAATATAGCATAAGAAACGTAGTCAATGATATTGTATTAACACATGGTGACAGGTCATGAGTGCACTTATCCTAGTGAGCACTGAGTAATGCATAAAATTATGGAATCAGTATCAATTTCATACCTGAAACTAATATAACATTATATGTCAATTATATTTCAATAATTAAATTTTAAAAATTAGATGTCCCTAAAATGAATGAATGAAAGAATGAATCTCTTGGGATAGCTATCATATCCAATATATAGAAAAGAAACTTGGGTAGAGAAAATCGTACAATATACTCCAAGCCACATGTTGAACATGCCAGAAGTAGATCTCAAATTCAGATCTCCCTGACCCCACTTGCCATGCAACACTGCCTTATACTCAGTCACAGCACATAAGGGAAGGGATAGACAACAAACTCTTTCATTACTGACAGAAACGTTTATGTGAATTCTCTGGATTTCCTTGGCAAATTTAAGATGTTAATTAATTTTAAACTAAGGTTGTCCTAATTTCTCAAAGGTTCGTTTTACTCTTTGATAACATGAAAAACTCAGACTATGTTAACTCTAAGGACCCCCAAAAATCTTAGATTATATAATTGTCTGACATAAGCATTTAAAAATTCAGTATAAGTGAGCTTTAAATTGTTGTCTACATGTCAGTACACCAAAGAATATATTTTTTAATAAATAAAATTCAATGTGCTTTTGGATTTTCTGGGGCCTGAGGGAAAACAAGCACTATCTGTGGAACCATCAGATATAAATACAGATTAATAGCATTCAGCCTTTCAAGGATATTGGAGTACCTGATTTGGGACAGACACTATATAGTCATTTAAAGTAAATGGGGATGAAGAGATGTCCGGAGTTGACGGCAACAAATTCATGCCATCAGTTTTTTTCTTCTGGAATGGGATGAGGGTATTATAGATTGAGATCAGTAAAGAACAATATATCATCTAATTCTAATCTGCGTCTCAATTTTTTCCAAATCTTGAAGCTGATTAGGGACTTGTCTAAGAGATCAAAAATTTTACATAAGCCTGTACATGTGCATGCAAACACACACACGTGTGTAGACACACACACACGCACACACTTGTCATGTGACAATTTCCCAATATGGTACTCCCTAAGGAGGCAGAATAACCAGGTGGAAAGAGTAGTGATTTGGAAATCAGGGAGATTTTAGAGTGAACTTCAGCTGAGCCATTTTCTAACAAGATGCTACGTCTCTGAGCTTGACTGTTCCCACCTTTTGAGTGATTTGTTGAAACTTCAAATTTATCAGCTAGGGTTGATTTAGATACAGCACCTGATATAGGTACTCACATAGAGGAATAATAATAATAGAAACAACAGCAACTATTGTTCACTGAGTGAGCATTTTAGCCATCATTTAAAACGGATTTTTGTGGAACATAAGGAATAAAATGGAGGACTCTAGGAGAAGGAAAGGAAAAGTGTACTGGGGTAAATCAGAAGGGGAGGCAAACCATGAGAACGTGTGGAAACGAACTGAGGGTTATGGAGGGGAGGGAGGAGGGGGGATGGGTGAGCCTGGTGGTGGGTATTAAGGAGGGCACGTATTGCATGGAGCACTGGGTGTGGTGCATAAACAATGAATCTTGGATCACTGAAAAACAAAACAGACAAAAACAAAAGAAAAACCCAGGGTTTTTGAGGGGTGCCTGGTTGGTATAGTGGATTAAATGGCCAACTCTTGATTTTGGCTCAGGTCATGATCTCAGGGATCAAGGGTCTGAGCCCCATATCAGGCTCCATGCCTGCTTAAGATTCTCTCTCCGTCTTCCCCACCTCACTCACACATGTGCTCTATTTAAATAAATAAATAAATAAACAAACAAATAAAAATGGAGCTTTGAAAAACTGCTGCCTTGAAAAATATAATTTCTTCAGCCTAAACCAAAGTGAATTACAGTTTTAAAATGTTTTGAAATGTCACAAATGATTGTACATAATTAATTGCCATTGACAATTTAAAATAAAATTTAATGTGTGATTCTCCCTGGGAATCTAAAACTTAATTTAAAAAATACTGGTATTCAAACTAAGTTCTTTTAAGTGTAGGAACTGTTTTTCTATTTTTAGCAGCCTTCTTCTTTGCTTTAATAACAAACATTTAAAAGTAAAGGACATAGAAAGCTTATTCTTCTGAGATAATAATCCCCGAGATCAAAGACTGGAGCAGGAAATTTGGAAAGTCATAGATATGGAAGCAAAGGCATCCGTATGTCTCTATCATTTTACCTTACACGGTGTTAATTCAATCAGCTGTTCCACATACCAAAAAAATATTTTTAAACATAAGTAGGCCCCATCATCCACATTAGTAGTTAATGACTAATAATTATTATCAGAATTCAAGTAGTTATACAGGATAAAAATTTGTCCAAGTAATTGATTTTTTAATTTAAATTAGCCAATGTATAATACATCATTAGTTTTTGATATGTTCAATGATTCGTTAGTTGCCTATAACACCCAGTGCTCATCACGTCACCCAGTTACCCCATCCCCCCACCCACTCCCTCTCGCAACCCTCAGTTTGCTTCAGGATTCGAGAGTCTCATGTGGTTTGTCTCCCTCTCTGATTTTGTCCCAGTTTCCCCTATTGTCCCCTCACTACTCCTTATGTTCCACAAATGAGTGAAACCATATGTTACTTGTCTTTCTCTGATTGACTTATTTCACTTAGCATAATACACTCTGGTTCTATTCAGGTCAGTGTAAATGGTAGGTATTCATACTTTCTGATGGATTTAGTTTAAACTGTCCCTTTCCCCTTGGTGAGGATCTTCAGACACAGTAATGTGATTTGTCTCTCTGTAATTCTTCAATATACTATGTTGTGCCATTTTTGTCGTACTGTCTTTTGTTAATATTTGTATTAAAATCTAATTTTTTTAAAGATTTTATTTATTTATTTGACACAGAGAGAGAGATCACAAGTAGGCGGAGAGGCAGGCAGAGAGAGAGGAGGAAGCAGACTTCCCGCTGAGCAGAGAGCCCGATGCAGGCCTCGATCCCAGAACCCTGAGATCATGACCTGAGCCGAAAGCAGAGGCATTAACCCACTGAGCCACCCAGGCGCCCTAAAATCTAATTTTCTTAGGTGCTGACATCTTTCCTCCCCAGTAAGATTCTAAGATTATCGGTAAAAAGTGACCTGTCTTTGGCTGTTCCTCTTGTGGCCCCTGAGGTCACATAGCAGGTATTCTTCCCGCACAGCAAGAGCCCCATATATAATGTATTTAGTGTTTGGCTGATTAGTTCACTCGTCTATGCACACATCTCCATCTCTTCACGCTGATTTGTTTCTGCTCTGTAACCTCTGTTCTCCAATTTGATCTCTCCATCATGGTCCCTGTTTCATCAAATTTCCTCCTCATTTTAAATCAAGTCAAGTCCTTCTGTTTACTTTTCACTTACATTACCACCTGCAAACGTCTATCAGGTACACTTATACCTAGGTTATTTATGCTGGGGCCGTAATGCATTTCACAACACCATATGCCTCAAAGAGGCTTCCCAGAGCAAAACTCTTTCCCATTTTATTACATTACTCAATTTTGCAAGACTATAACTCCTCCCAGTTGTCATTTCCACAAAGGGCCATGGAGGACACGAAGGTATGAAGATTTTACAAGATGCCTTTTTGTCTAAGGCCATTTTTTCAGTTAATCGGTTTATTTTTTCTTGCGATCCCTGGTAATCACCACCCACTCCACATTATTTGGTATTTGAGAATTTCTACGGTCTCCTCCTCCTCCTTAAATTTACATTGTTAATTTCAGACATGAGTTTCTCATGGACATTTTAAACACCTGCTCCATGTATCAAAAAAACAACAATGTTTTGAAACATAAGAAGTCCTCCTCACCCACATTAACAAAATGTAGGATCTGTCATGGATTTATCTGTATCTAAATAATGGGGGAAAAATACACAAGTAGCTTGCAACTAACCTGTTACTTACATTATCTGTTCTATGACACTAACCTGTCTTAGTGAAAACAGTTATTGTGTAACTTTCAGCTAATCCTTGCTTCTCACCAGATACCAGTTTCCTTTCATATAGAGAAGGGAGACGGGGAAGGGCTAGAAGCCCTCTGACAGCCTTATTAGCAAGCACTGCCCGGTGTCTGCCTTCTCAGTTGCATGACATAGAAAATATATCATTTTCTCTACTGAAAGTCTCTTTATTTCATAATTATTCCATGGTAAGAAAAGAGAATCAAATTCTGCCTAGAAGCACCAGACCATAGAGCAATGACATGGTTTTCAGTGAGTGCTCTAATTTTTGAGAGTTTAATTTCCAAAGTATCTCAAGCCAAGGGTTAGAGTCTATCTCTTTCCTGAGACAGGTACACAAGAGGCAGTGAAAACTGATAGGGATGACTTGTTCCTAAAATCCAAAAGCCAGACCCAAAAGCCAGAGCCACATCCTTGAACTATACACTAGCCAGTGAACAAGACATCTCCCAGGGCAAATACCAAACTTAAATAGGGACTGAGTATCAGTTTCCATGCTTTTGACAGAGTCAGGTCTCCGTGGCTGAAAAGTTAATCAAGATTGCCTTTAAAATAATCTATTTTCAAATCTAAAATGTGGACCATAAACTCTAGAAATATAAATATCCAGATGGAGTAATCAAGATTAACTATTTCAAGTTATCTTTGTCCTGGAAAATTTGGGATATACAGTCACTGCAATCAGAGTGGACAGACAAGCCTCTTCTCTTTCCATAAACTCCCCCCAATGGAATGCGCCTGTGGACTTCCTAACAAGCAAGCTGGAATAGAGAGACTTCAGGACTCCTCAGATTTGGTAGGGGCAATCTGCTTTCCTGTTCATACCTGGGAACAAAATCAGACCTAAATGGACTTATCCAGAATTAAAGACTTTATACATTCACAATATAAAGAATGACTCCTTGTTGCTGATCTATGTGACACATTTAACCATGCTATTTTTCTAAACTGCATTAAGTGGATTTACTTGGCTTTTGGGGAAGGCGTTTAACAATGGAGGCTGGTTGGGGAAGATTTCTATTTTGATGCATCTTTATTAAAAAGGCTTGAATTTAGACATATCTAGAGAGTGCCACCGTGTGGACAAAAGGCAGTAGAGGGAGGTAGAAGAAAGCTCACACAGGACTTGTAAAGCTTACTGTTTGTACCGGATTGCTGTTTTATATTAACCTTGACAATCCACATATTTCTTCAATCATACACAGAGATTATGATCTAAGAGAAAGTGCTTCACATCGACCTAAAGATAATAGGTAAACCATTCCCCCCACCCGGTTTTATTATTATGTGGTAATTATGTAAGGTACAATATAGTACATGACATTAAAAAAAGAATCACAGGTGTACATGTATTTATACAAAATGTCACTTTGGAGGTGTTTGTCAAACACACAGAAATGAGTCAGCAAATCTTACTTAAGACTGAAGTGCTAAATTTACCTCTGCCTTCTCATTTTGGTTAGTCAGCACAACCTCAAGCCCATATAATTATTAATTCTCAAGTACCTGGGTTCTAACACAGCATAAACATTGCATTCTTTTTACTAAAGAAGAACGCTGTTATAAAGGAAAGAAAGTACAGTACTGCAGTGGGTTTCCATTGGTGGCAACCTTTCACTTAACACATCAAGTTAACATTATACTGCTTTAATGCTAGAAACAAACACATCTCAATTCTGGGGATAACTGATTTGATTCGGATTTTTATAACCTGCAAACACTGTCTTTGATTCTAGAATGATAAGCTGGAAAGACATCAAATAAAACCAAATCCTTCCAAAGAAATTAGAATTATTGTGTATCTCTATAGGTATTTATGTATTTTTTTAATATCTTAAGTTTACCTCTGAGTATCTGACTGCTTTGAGCTCTTCAAAACAAAGAATTTGGATACAAGGACTTATTAGTAATTATTATAAAGAAATCTATTCCTTCCTCATTAACCAGCTATTTAATGGATTCTGATTAAAAAGATAGTAGGTAAGTCTGCTGAACTCTATTCTAACCTCAGACAAAAATATCTGGAGATGTATCAAGCTGATTTGTCCCATAGAAAAAAACCCCCTGCTTATTTATCTTTGAAATGTGCACACTCAGTGTCCCCTCTTCCCAAATATCCTAACTCTGAGCCACTGTACATACACCTGTCCTGGCCAAGTCTCACAGGTACTTAGCACAAGAGGACAAGTCAGAGAAAGGGGTTTAATCAGGAAACACTTTCCAATGTCCTCACCATCACTCCTTTGCTTCTTTCCATCTCCTCCATGAAGCCATCCTTGACGTCTTCAGAACTCACCAATTGCCATCCCCTTAAATCTCTATACACTCTCATCACACCATTAAAATCTTAATTATGTTTTTTATGTTTTAGTTTTTATGTTTTTATTATTTAATTATGTTTAATTTTGTTTTTAATCATGTTTTGCCCTCTCACTGTTTTTACAAATGCTGATCTTGATTCCCTGTTACTGGGTGAGCAACTTGAGAACAGGGATCATATATTTTTTTTCCAAATCCTGCACAGAATCTGTCAGAAGACTGAGCACAGCCAGTATTTTAAATAGAATGAATTTGGAGTGTGGCAAGGCCTTGTCCTTGTCCTGTTGAATATTTGGGGAAATGAATTAGAAGACCTAGAAGAAAATCTTTTCAAGTTTGCAGGTATCTTTAGGGTGTGAATGAGAACTCATAGTCTAGTGAGGGAGGCAGGTATACATTCAGTGAACTCATCATGTGTAGTCAAGGACTAGAGATATGACAAAATACCATGAGGAAATTTAGGATGGAGAAAGTATCTGCATGAGTCCACAAATACTAGGAGAGGACATCTTAGCTGGGAGAGAAGGGCATTCGGAACACAGGTAGCATGTACAACGCAAAAGAACAGACTGATCCAGAATTACCTAGAATTATGTATTTGAATGGCAGAAATGCATGAGGATAGGTGGGTCTTGAAATACACTATTCTGGGAAAGAAATTAAATACATGTTGTAAAGAACCTTGTGTGCCTTGCAAAATGCTAGAATTCAACCATGGATTCTGTCCATCTCAGTCTATTTCCAATCCTATCACTCTAAAGGCCCTCTTTGTGTCTTGAATGAACTGTTAGAATAACCACTTAATTGGTCTCCTCATCCCCAAGTTTTTTTTTTTTTAATATATAAATGAAACTTCCACTCAGTCTAAGAAAATCAAGCACTTGTGGTTTCTTGTTCCTACCAAATGGAGAACAAACTCTTCTGGAGTAAGAACTCTCTGCTGTAGGACCATGACCTAAATATCCTGCACCATCTACACTATTCCTCATGAGACAGTCAAACCCAATTTCCCCTGGCACCCAAACATATTTCAGATCTTGGAAATTATTCATACTTTCCAACTACTCATGCCTTTCATTTAGAAGTGCCCATCTGCTTACCAAATTCTACGTCTTTCAAGTCCCACCTTGAGTGATAAATCCCACATAAATTATCCCCAGAAACTCACTAAACCGTTAAGAATTTTACCTCCTTTGAATCTTTCAGACCTTTGTTTATGACAACTGAACATACACTTTCTGTCCTATGTAGGAGTCATCTGTGTTCTTATCACACGATCACCTTTGCAACCCCACCTTGTTCTCTTCTTGAAGGAAAACATGTGGGTCAGAGTCACTTCTGCAGACCCCAAAGAGGTAAGTATAGTACTTTGATGAGGTCAACTGGCAGCACTGTATAGTTTTGTTTGCTTGTTGTTGCTTTGCTCTTGGTCATGGTGTGATGCGCACCGTGCTAACACCAAGGCTATCTTGGAGGACTTGACACCATATCCCCCACAGACCCTACCTAGAGAAAGCTCATCATGTGTGCACTTAATGACATAAGATGAAAAAATGAATTGGAGAAGCTGCTAGAATTTCTAAGTGTAAGTTCATTAAGGAAATAGCAAGATTTTTGAATCTAATCTCAGAAGGTCTGGTCCACGGACTGAAGTGATCCTAGGCAATCAAACAGAGGTATGATGGAAGGGGAGGAGGGATGAGCAGGTCCAGTGACACTCCTTACCAAGATCCAGAGGCTGGAGAGAAGGGCCAACGGAGCCTTTTTAAAAACATAGCAGGGATTTTCTTTATGTTTATAAAGAAGCACATACTCCTTTTAGAATCTTTAAAAATCTTTGATAATTCAAGATTGTGTTACATAATGTTGTTTAAACCCCGTCTTTTCTTACCTACTAGTATGTTGGGAAGATTTCCCCATGTTCGTAAAACAGGGTCTAAAAAATAATGGTTCCAGAGCCTCATCTCTGCTCTAGACTGCACACCATAACTTATTTAACCAACTGACTGGGACTACTTAATTACTTCTGAGTTTGCAGCAAGAGGCAAACAATCTGTTGTATTTTCTAAATTGGATTAGATGGAGAGCAGTGGTCAGGGGAAAATGACTATGATCAGGACTACTTAGTCTCAGCTCAAATTTACCTCGAGATAATTTAATATTATGGTGAGTACTTCTGCCTAATTTCTCTCCTCTTATATTCTGGAAACCTCACGAAAGAAGGCATGTGATGGGAACCTACCTGGATGGAGCATGTGCTCGTCTGCAGTGAAGTCAGTTTGTTCATTCGATTACCTTCAGGGACAACCAGCTCAAAGCAGAGACCTCCCTGAGGAGAGCCATGCCGCTTTTCCAGGATGGGCCACAGATAGGAAGGCAAAGAACAATTCCCAAAGAAGTCACTGGAAGAGTGAAATTTTGTTCTTACTGACACAAGCTTCCTCCTTTGACCTTGCCTTCCTCAGACAGAGCACACACTCATCCACGAGCAGGTTCTTTTATCTGTGTCTTGGTCTCATTCATTAAAGTATAGCTGTTAATATCCACTTTGAATAATCATTGTGGAGTCTGTAAACTAATAACAATAAATTTGCCCTTAAAATTGATAATGGAGGATCACCCAGGTGCCTCAGTCAGTTAAGCATCTGCCTTCGGCTCAGGTCACAATCCTGGGGTCCAGGGATTGAGCCCTGCATCGAGCTTCCTAATCGGGCGGGGGTGGGGGGGTCTGCTTCTCCCTCTCCCCCACTCATGCGCTAATAAATGTCTTTAAAAAACTGATGATGGAAACCTAATAATTAATATACTTGCCCAAAGTCTGACAGATGATTTTTTTTTTTTGGTTCAATGAAAGGTCAGTTCTATCTGCATGTGGATGTTCAAGAAACATTTATAGATAGAAGGGGGTCAAAAAAAGGTTGAAAATGGACACAACCTCAAAGTTACCTTAATAATGGATTTTAGGATTCTCTTAGAGTCCTAATACATAATCATATATATGTCAGCTAAAGATATATAAATACAGATGTAGAGATGGACCTTATGCACAGAGTACTTAACCACAAGCCAAAAAACATGGTGTTTTATGTATATTGTGTCATTTAACTTAGCAACCGAAGGAAACTATCATACCCTTCATTCTCTGATGAAGAAAATGAATCCTGGATTTGCCACTGACCTTGTTACTGGTAATGTTATGAATACTGTAATTACACTATTTGCTGTATCATTATCATTTATTTCATACTTGCCATCTATTTGTTGAGGGTTTGCATGATGTGTTAAGCTAAGCAATTGGTATGTTAGATACATTTATTAACTTGGTAGTGACCCTAGGACTCTGCTCTCCTGGACATCACTTGCTTGGTTGTTGGTTTTTTTTTCTTTCTTCGGGAAAGTTCCTCTTCACGAATCCGTGAGATTCTTGTGGGGCTGCCAATCAAAGGGACTTCCTCCCCTTGATACAAAGGCAGACACGAGGCCCAAACTAGCCCAGCCAGGTCCTCTCCTCCAGAGACTGGAACAACATACGTATGGAGAGGAATTATATTTGGAGTCATCTGTTCACAAACACCCAGCTCTGCTGTAGTTCTTGCTCCTTCTAACACTCAGTAGTTCAGTCCTTCCTTCTATTTCTGAGGCCTACAGTGAAGTTATTCGATCCTTTCAATAAAGTTACTTTTTCAAGCATAAAGTGAGTCACTTTGCTTCCTGTTTCTTGCCTTCATGTTCAAATTACTACCCACCAACTCACCAATGAAACCCCTGAGATTCAGATAGAAAACCGTGACGGCAAGATGGGGGAGAAGACAACACAGGTGTTCACCCAACTAGCAAAAAGGATTTGAACACAGCTCAGGCTGACTCTCAGGCCTGCATTGCGCTGTGCCCCTTAACACTGTCCCTGGCTGTATTGGAGGCCTTGAAAGGAACTGGAGAGATTTCAAAAGTTAGGGAAGACTGACGGACACTGAGAGCTATACCCGCTTTCAATCAGAAGCAGGAGTATTGGTCATCGGCATTCTTTCAGGTGGAGGTACTGAACAGCCACAACCACCGTCACCCACAATCTCAGACAGAGGTCTGCAGCCCACGTGCCACGCTGGATGCCAACTTGGGTCACGAAGAACCTGTAGGTTCCAGGAAGGAGCCAAAGTGGTCAGGGAAGCTGAGGAAACTAGGGGGGCTCTGGGCATGTCAGTTTTACCAAAGAGTATGGAAAGATTTCAGGGTTTTGTTGTTAAATTACCCCGGTGTTCATCCTAGGACACTTGGGCAAGATGTCAGAGCTGCGTGGAAGACCATCTTTGAGGAGACCCAGAAAGGCTCCCTTGAGACTTCTCTTGAACTGAACTTGCAGTAAGGTAAAGAGTTAATTAACCATGGACAGAGGCTCAAGCTATTCCCTCCCAGAGGCAAATTCCCACAGCCCCACCCCCACCTGGCCCCCTACAAGGGAGGGTCTTTAAAGAAACAGCATTTTACTTGCAAGGCAACAGCAGCTTACTATTTTACTTCCATAGGGAATACAACACCCTTCTGTGCTACACGAATTCCTGGGGAAACAGTATGTCCCTGTGTTTGCCTTTTACGTAGATCTAGTTCAGACAGTGCAAGGTGCTTTGCAGTGCCCACACAGAAGCTGTGGAGCTGGCTGGAGTTCCCCGTGCCTCATTAAGAGGCCTGTTTAAAATACACAGCTCTTGCTTGAAATAGGATGGCAGGCTCACATCTTCGTTCTTTTCCTCACTCATTTTGCTTTTGGAAATAGCAAATAGCTTGTCCCTCCGCGAGGCACTGCATGGATTCCCACTCTCCTACGTGATTCTCCTCCATACAACTGCTCACTGGAGTCAGAAATTAAAAAATGAATAGGACCAGAGGGGATGGCATACAATGTGTTGTGGTCCCAGACATCTTCATTGCTTTAATTACCTAAAAATACATATAGTTTGATGGGGTAGAAATCTTATTCCTCAGGCTACATGAGGACAGTAGCTACGAGAGACGGTCCTAAAGCCTGCTATTAGAGATTTCCCTAAAAATATTTTCTGGGAGCAGACCCAATGACTTTGATGGTTGTATGGTATACATCCTTGAAAGTGGCTTAGGGGCTAGTGTTTAGACACCCCCGGGAACTGGGAAAGGAAACAGAAATGATATTTATTAAGGGTTTACTATGTGCTCTTCTTCCCTTCACTGCATGGATACTATGTAGTTACTATGTGTCAAGCAGTGTTGTGGTTACCAGGAATACAGTAGTGGAAATACAATCCCATTCCTTGCTCTCATGAAGCTGTTCTAACTGGGGGGATGGGAGGTGAGGGGGGAGGAACAGGAGAGAAGAGGAGAAAATGATCAAAAACAAATACATGAACTATTTCTAGATGATGAAAGAGAGAAATGTGAAGATCTGGGGGCAGACCATTTCAGAAGCTAAAAAACCATAAAAAGGCCCTAAGGTGGGAGCCAGCGAGCCACGGTCAAGAATGGCAAATCAGATGGGCTGAGCAGATGAGGCTGGCATGGGATTTGACAGCCTAGCTCTGCCACTTACTAGCTGTGTGAATTCACGTCACATCTCTCACTTTCAGTTTCTACATTACATGTGGTTAATAATGCTTCCCTTACAAGGTTTGACTAAGTTACAGAATGTAAATTGACCACTTAGTGCTTGGTAAATATAAGGATCAAAGTAAATGACATTGTCTCTGATACTGTTATTAATTTTACTATCTTTTGTCTTCTGTAGTATCCTACACTCCAAAACGAATCATTTTTTCTCTCAATGTGCTAATTTTCTGATAATGCCGTCCATCATCCTGAATGCCATCCACAAAACACTCCCCACCGCCATCTTGCCATCTTTTCGATCAGCCTGTTCTAAAGTTCTGTCATTCTTCATGGCTCTTTGATGGCTCTGTCTTCACATCTGACAATCAGTTAATGAGATATATTACAGATTTCAGCTTGAACTCCTATTGTTGTTCCTATGTGTAGACACGTGAGGGTCCATCAAGGTTCTGCAGGGTTCTGTATTTCTCTTTGCATGGGACTTGGGTAGGAAAGTAATACCTGTTGCAGGTAAATAGTAGGATTTTAATACAGAAAACCAGTTACAAAGTGGGAGAAGTCAAAATATTGAAAAGTAGGAAACTCAGAAATGAGCAAAAGCAGAAAGTCTCCATCACCCTTGGGCTATAGGGATAAAGGGAAGAAATGGAATTGCTAGAGCTCAGAGACTGGCTACCTTCAAGGGGGCAGAAGTGGTGGGAGGTGGAGCCAAAGAACGTAGTCCCTACTAGGAACAGTGCCAAATCACAGACTCAAACATACCTGAGGCTCTCCTTTCCTTCTCAAGTTCAAGCTCTTGTCAGTGTTTGCTATCAGCCAAAGCTAACTGGAGCCGAGATGGAAGAAAAGTAGTCTGGGAAATAGTTTGTAGAGTTCAGTCTCTTGTGACAGGGGGTGGAGCGAAGGATGGAGAAATCAAGCACTTTCAGCACAAACAGACCAAGAGATAGCGGAGGAAGAGACACGAGGGCTGTCCCACTATGCACCACACATCACAACCTGAGTATTCAGCTATGGCACTTATGCATCACCCATAGGCACCTTGGAAGGAGAACAGATACCCAGGAAACAATTCATCAGCAAACAAGGATCAGACACCCATACCTGCTTAATTGGAAAAACAATCCCAAGGACTGCACACTGCCAGACACTCAGCTTCTCCCAGGATAGAAGTCTGAGCCTTAGGAGGCCAGCCTATGAACCAAACCTGAAAGAGCTGATTAATTAAATCTGCAAAGTATAAAGAGTCTTAAACCGGGCTGGTTTAAGTTATGAGTAACAACGTGACACAAGGTGCATCCATGAGATTAGCTCTGTGCTAGTAGAAATGAAAGTGATTTGGGGCATAGTAAGTAATAATCACTCTTGTAGTAAGGGAAATTACTGTTCTCCGTGGGTTCTTCAATGCCTCAGACCTCGACTGCTGGACACCCCAGTGCAAGTACCAGAACCGACAGCACACAACCAGTTTTATTCGATTCTAGCTGCAATGTCCACATAATTACATGAATCACATCTAAACATCAGATCACCACACTGAACTGGATCAGTAAGGAAAAACCAGACAGGAATATGCAGGTAGCTGATAAGAGTTGTTCATGAACCCATAATAATATATATCATAAATAGATTACCTGAATATATTATAAATGCATATATGCATGTCATATAAATACACATTTTACAGAATTCTCCTTTCTTGAACTTAAGACACTATTTTTTATTCAGATTTCAGCTTTAGAGATGTGAAAATAGAAAAATGCACCTCAGATTCAATGAAACATGTAATATAGAATTACATGTACAGATTTATAATAAATAACTATTGAGGGCTTATATCCAGCACTACATACCAAGTGCTTTTTTAAAAAAAAATTTAGGGCGTCTGGGTGGCTCAGTGGGTTAAAGCCTCTGCTTTCGGCTCAGGTCATGATCTCAGCGTCCTGGGATCGAGGCCTGCATCGGGCTCTCTGCTCAGCAGGGAGCCTGCTTCCTCCTCTCCCTGTCTCTCTGCCTGCCTCTCTGCCTACTTGTAATCTCTCTCTCTGTGTCAAATAAATAAAATNCCTTCAGCTCAGGTCATGGCCTCAGGGTCCTGGGATCGAGGCCCGCATGGGGCTCTCTGCTCAGCAGGGAGCCTGCTTCCTCCTCTCCCTGTCTCTCTGCCTGCCTCTCTGCCTACTTGTAATCTCTCTCTGTGTGTCAAATAAATAAAATCTTTAAAAAAATTTAATTTTTAAAAAAATACTGAGTATTTTTTTTTAAAGATTTTATTCATTTGAGAGAGTGAGAGAGCACAGCAGGTGGAGCAAAAGGAGGGGAAGAAGCAGGCTCCCCTCCGAGCAGGCAGGGAGCTCGATGCAGGGCTCAATTCTAGGACCCCAGGACCATGACCTGAGCTGAAGGCAGATGCTTAACCATGTGAACCACCCAGGTGGCCCTTAAGTGTTTTTCCATTAATTGATCTTTACAGCAAATCTGGGGGGGGGCAATAAGAGGTATTTCCATTTTTCAGAGGCTGAAAGTGAGGTTGAAGAACTTGCCCAAGGTTACCAAACTATTTAGTGTGAGCAGGATTCAGATTCCAAACTCATGTTCCCATTCACTTGTTTACACTGCTTCTACGTGAGACCCTTCTCAAGAGCTTTCAAAACTTGGGGTCTGGGAGAGACCCCAGACTCCAAGTTAATCTGAAAATATTAAATAAATAGTAAATCTAAAAATATTATCGGACTGAGCTGCTTAGATGTTCTTTGTTATTGTGGGTCAGTAGCTACATCCATTGGACCTGTGCACACATGTGCACGTGCACGCGAGCACACACACACAAACACACCCCAAACCCCACCCACATATTCACACCATGATGTAGTCTAAGGGAAGTTGGATTCCATGTAGCTGATGTCTGTATTTTGTTGGTGGGCCTGGACTATGTATCTCTCATCGCCATATTCCTCACAACACCCATTCCTCAATCAGTGTCTCAATACAAGTTTTCTAAGTAACTTAAGCTGTTGTGTGCATGTGGTGGGGTTGGAGGTGCAATGATGCGAGGGACAGAGGGACAGTTCCTGGCTCCATGAGAACCTCATCAACATAACACAGGTATAAGGAGGAGATGCCAATTGAAGGGTTAGATCTTTTTTAATTATACTGGGACACTAACAAAAAAGGGGGGCTGTCTCATACATATTTCACCAGCTAAAATGATAAAATATTGATTCAGAACTCACAATTAATCCTTATAAGCCAAGTGAGCTTTTAATAATTCAGTCCCATCTCTCAGTGGTCTTGTTTGTTCCCTCCACATAGCTGAGCAGAAATTGCTTTTTGAAAAGATGGGGACCATTTTTACCCAAGAGCATCAGCTCAAATTCCTGTAATTACACATCATGGTAAATATTAACTCACTCTAAGTGCTTTGCCTCATTCCCAAAACATTTTTTTAAAACAGAAACTCAAGCCATTCTCTTCCTTCTGTACCCACCCACTTGAAATCAGTTTCCTTTTGTATGTTCACCGGATGGATGCCTTCTTGTTTTGACTTCTAATTAGATCTGAAGCCTTGAGTTACAAAACACACTATAGCTTTGAAGATGTAGATATAAAATTACATGTGGACAGTCTCTTGAAGGGCTGTATATAAACAGAAATCTAAAGCCCTGTCTCTGTCATCCACCTGCGTTGAGAGTGTAAGTCTCCTTAGTAGGCCTCAGTTTCCTTATTTATAAAGTGTAGGACCCCTCAAGGCCCCTTTTCACTCAAACAACTTGCCTGAAACTAAGTCCTATTATTCTATGAATTCAGGTACATGTAGTTCAAGTAAATTCTGTAGAGTTCACATAGTAGAGGCAGCATCTTACTCAACAAAAAGAATTTATTTCAGTAGGAAAGATACCAGATATGTGGGTCTTCCAAATACTAGACACTTTTTCTTCTGGTGATAGGGTGTTTACTCTGTCTCCAAAGTCAACAAATTCCCATTTTAGCCATGTGCTCAGTATGTTCTATTGATATAATGATCACTGCAAACACATTTTTTTGGTTATTGTTTCTATTTTCTACATGTCTCAGTCAGCAGACTTATCTGGATTCATACGGCAAAAACACAGCTCATCATAGGATTTCTGATGTGTATAATCCCTATCCCAGTGTGTCGATTGCATAGACAGTCTTGGAGGGAGGTCTCTAGATACAAGAGATAAAATATTTTGAATCGAGCAGATAGGACGCTGCTCCTGTCCCCTCACTGTCTCTAAACTTCCACGGTTCCTTCTCTCTTTCCCTAACAGTATCCTCATGTTCTCCCATCTTTGATTCCATTTTCCTGCTCTGACAGCTGCAATACCCAGTGACAAGGCGAGGTAGCTAGGTTGGAAACTTCAACTTAAGACTTCCTTAGCTACCAGGAAGTAAGAACCAAGTTAAGGTTAAACTTTAGTAAGGATATACTCTTTTAGGCTGACAATCTACGATATTACTTTCTCTTCTGCCTTGATCCATTAAATTCACCAGTGAGCCTGACTTTTTTGGGCTTTCTTTTCTTATATATATGCAAATACTTAACTATCTGGCTTTAAGTCACCTCAAATCCTTTGTGGAGGGGAAAGAGCAAGTCTACCAAGTTTTGTGAGCCATGTCCTTAGGTAAACTATAGCTGCAAGTAATAGACTTACAGAAAAGGCAACTAGGGAAAGTTTCAGATATAGTAATTATATGCGTGAATTTCCAGGATAAAATACCAATGCATTTAAATAATTATATTGTATATATCATATTTAAGACACCAAGACAATCTTTCTCCATCTCTGACGTAAGAAAGCATTATTGGGGGCGCCTGGGTGGCTCAGTGGGTTAAAGCCACTGCCTTCGGCTCAGGTCATGATCCCAGGGTCCTGGGATCGAGGCCCACATCGGGCTCTCTGCTCAGCGGGAAGCCTGCTTTCTCCTCTCTCCTCTCTCTCTGCCTGCCTCTCTGCCTACTTGTAATCTCTCTCTCTGTGTCAAATAAATAAATAAAATCTTTAAAAAAAAAAAAAGAAAGCATTATTGGTAAAGCTTAAATTGAAGAATGATAGTAATTTGCCCAGCGTGGGGAATAGGGGTTGGGGGTAGGGAGGCTGGTGTCAACTTAATCATCCAAGCAGGACTGGAGGCCAGGTTTTTAGCACTTGGTCTTGTATCCTTTTCCTAGTTCAGCTCTTCTCAAACTGTGTTCCACTTGAGATAACATTCTGTAATATACTGATAGTGTTTTATATCTGTCCTGATGAAGTACTATAAGAAATAAACTTGCTTAAATTTATATACCCCAGATTTCTTACGAATCCTATCCTACTCACAGGAACCCTCCCCCCTGCCCCCCAACATCTAGGAATATCTTGCAGAAATATTCAGGTCCTGGTAATACAACAGCAGGAAATCACATGAGACCATCCTCAGAGCATGATAGGATTTGTAGTCCTGACTGTTTTCCAAGGTACTGACTAGCCCACAAGGTCTGGATTCAATTTTATTTCCAACATACATGGGCTTGGTCAACTTATTCTGGAATATTAAATTCCGAGTTTGCTCCGTCATTCATAAAATGAGAATAAAAATCTCATGCATTTTTTTTGAAAATTAAACGAAAGACTACATACTGCTTGACTGAGTAATAACACAGCTGGTAATTGTTACTGCTACTCTGATCATTAGCTCCTCCTGGGCCTGGCCTCTGACATAAGGTCAAGCGTATGCAGCTATTGCTGCCTTCTGCTGGAGTTGAAGGCCGTTTTGCCTCCCCCAACAAATGAAGGTCATTGATCTTTTCATGAAACCTCTCAAACTCATGTCAGCCCTTTACCCAATACTGGTCTTCTCAGTAGTTGATACGGTGACCTTGCAAATGGTAAGAAATGGGTAATTAGCCATGCTCTTAAGTCATCCAAATCATCTTACCAATCACTTTAATGTGGGGTGATAAAATTTGTAATTTTTATGAGGCTTACCCTGCAGATCCTAACTATAAAATATGCCCCAGAAAGACACTGGATAACTGAAGGAACTGCCACCTGGGGATGAGAACACGCCCCTAACGAACCCACCTCAACTCCGGCAGTCACGCTTCAGAATCACAGAGAGCGGGTACCGGTGACAACGCAAACATCCATAGAAAGCGGTCTCATTTGCCCTTGCTCTCTTCTTGCCCTTATTTATGCTTTAAGATTCTCCTAAAGTAGCCTCACACAAATACTGTCAAGGTCTAACAGCTCATATTAGGCAAAATAGACTGCTTAGCTCAACCATTTATTATCAAAGCCATTTTCTCTTAATAATGGACAGAGTCCATCAAGAGTTCCTATCAGGTTTTTGTTTTGTTTTGTTTTTGTCTTTATTTTTTTTTATTCTCTGCCCCAGGGGTACAGGTCTGTGAATCATCCGGCTTACATCTTTCACAGCATTTACCAAAGCACAAACCCTCCCCAATGTCCTATCAGTTTTTAATGAGCGTGGGTTACAGCAGAGACCAGAGACAATCAGATCCTGACTTGAAATTTCCTGGTCTTTTCACCCTTGACATCACACACCATTTCCACCCCCCTCAAAGTAGATATTTTCACTTCTATGCTCACAGTTGTCAACCATGACCAGACAGATCTGTTCTATTTCCTTTCTTCATATCACCTAGGAATTGAAATTTGCTTTACTGATTCTCTATCATGCAAGTCTTTTCTATAAACTAATCTATTAATTCAGACCAGAGCAGCAGTTATTAGTAAACAAAACACACTGGCAAAGGTAAATACTCCAGAGGTGTTAGAAAAGAAAAAAAGGAACTTATGTGCTAATCCAAATTCTGTCCCACTGGTGAACGAGAAATTGTTCCCTTACCTTTTCTTGTGATAACAGCTGTGTGGGTGTCTGTGCTTTTCGGGGAAGATTAAAATGCTGGCAACTTCCTTTTAGAAAGCACCAGGACTGGAGCCTGGCAATAGAAGATTGTCATGATTTCAGACTCTTTTTGAATTGACAAAACAAATATTTCTACTTGAGTTGATTTCTCAACTACGAAGAGCCTCTGAGGCCAAGTCCTTTTTTGTGTCAGCCGACACAAAGAATCTTAAGAAAATACCTAGAAACTAAAAGCTACAAGAGAGCTCAAAGACCAATACAACCAGTCCAATTACCCACCTTCTTGCCAACCGAGCGTCTTTCCAGAAGAAATCTACTCTTCCGGGTGCTTTGGGGTTGGCTTTTAACTCCTGGGTCCTGATTGTTTATGCCAATGATTCATGACTAGGTATGCACACGAGGAATGCCTTCTCTCCCCAGATGAATTCAATCAGGATCTAGTCTAGGGGCTTGTGTTCAAAGTGAGGTCCATGAACCAGGACCACCAGCATCACCTGAGAGCTTACCATAACTGCAGAATCTCAAGCCCTAGCCCAGACCTACCAAACCATATTTTATTTTAAACATGATTTCAAATGATTTGTATTCACATACCAAAACACACACGCCTGGGTCCTGTCATCAGAGATTCTCGTTTGTTTTGAAATTGGGCCTGGACAGTGGTTCTCAAAGTGCAGTCCCCAGACCAGCATATCATCATCACCTGGGAAGATGTTAAAAATACAAATTAGTGGGGCGTCTGGGTGGCTTAGTCGGTTGCAGATCTGACTCTTGATTTTAGCTCAGCTCGTGATCTCAGGGATCATGAGATTGAGTCCCACATGGGGCTCCGTGCTCGGCCAGAGTCTGCTAGTCCCTCTTCCTCTGCTCATCCTCTCCTTGACTGCCTCTCTCTAAAGTAACTAACTAACTAAATAAATAAATAAAATCAATCTTTAAAAAATACAAATTATTAGGCTCCATACTTACCAAATTAAAAATTCTGGAAGAGAGACTCAACAATCTGTTTTTTAACAAGTAATACAGGTGATTCTAATGCATGTTAAAAATCAAAAACCCTTGCTCAGAGGGATATGCCAAATTTATAACATACTCATAATGTATGTTCCACAAATTATGGGTCAGAGATGGGTTTATGACCCAGATCTACATGATCAGCACATTCAGGGATAGGTATGAGACTGAAACAGTGCCGTTTATTACAGCTGGGGTTTTTCTTGTCTAAATACAAATTAAGATTCATGCAACTTGCAGCCAATGTGAGTGAAGCCAGATTGAAGAATCAAACTGAATCCCTGGCAATAGGGGCATTGAACTTTTGGGTCTTAACTACTTCCAAAGCATGCCCTATCTCCTGACTTCCATTCATATAAGCTAATGAGTTCCCTTATATAACGAGCTCATTTGCATTGGATTACCTCTTCTTGGAAACACAGAAAATCCTGACATTTAAGGTATCTCTCCCATTCAAGGGAAAAATCAGAAAAGGATAATACCTTTGATGAGAGGTTGCTCAACCTATATTTTCAAACCTCCAGTCATCAGAAATTCACCTACTTCGATGACAGTCAATCCCAACATCCCAAAGATGATTATTAGAAATGCCCTTCTTATATTGAGCTGAACCCAGAAAAAAGTTGTGTTTACAACAACCTAAAACACCTGACTTCCTCCAAGAAGGAACAACTCTTTAAACATTTGAAGATATACCTGCCGCTCCCCTCTCGTATTAAATAAGCATCCAGATTTCTTTTCCATCAAGGAATGATTTTGAATGCCCTCACCATCCTAATTGCTTGACCCTGAATACTTGGCACTTTATCAATTTTTTCTTAATTAGTGCCTTGCAAATGGATGCTGTTTTACAAGTTTGATCTAACCCTTGAAGGGAGGACACCAAACAGTCTCTTTCTTGGAACAGTGGATTGAAGCATGCATCAGGGAAGCTGACTTTTCATGTTGGTGCCAACCTATATTTGTGAGACATTAATCCTCAATTGGGTAGGAGAGATGTTACCAAAAATCCTTTGGGGAAATTTTGTACATGTCTATCACCCCTCACAATTATCATTCTTTGATTAAAAACCAAAAAGAGTGTGTATCTGTTTTATAAACTAGATCTGACACTATCACTTTTCTGTTCCAGTTGCTTCCTTGATACCTACTCTTTGTAGTTATTTGCAGCTTCTTAGCCAGTTAATTCAAATTTCCCTTTTCTGCTTATTCTTAGCTGTTCTAATTTCTTAAGGCTTAGCGTTTACATTTGTAATATGTGGATAGAAAACCCTTTCTCTTGGGATACTGCAAAGATTCAATGAGATATTTTATATGTAAACTCATTAGTTTCAATGTCTGCCATGTATCCAGTGTTCAGTGAAATCTTGACTTAAAAATTATTACCATGAGGGCTTTCATAAACTGATTTATATGTATCTTCCCAACCTCACATGCTTTTAGTTCTTGTATCCTTAACTCCAACTATTTTCAATGATGTATAATGTCTGTCACATGCGTATTTTCTCTTAAATGCCTTAGTTTATAGTTAAATACAATACTGGCCTTTTTTCACATATATTTTCTATTCTTTTTTCACATATATTTTTATTCTACAATATAATTACATTATGCACTTGGGATGTAGTTTCTGCAGACTAAAAGGTAGTACCTTACAATGATCAAAATTCAATTTCACCTCATCAGATGAGACACATCACTCCAACATTAAATTGTTTTTATCCTAGCTCTGTCATGTATTTTATTAATTATATCTTTTCTGCCATTATCCGGTAAATAGGGCCCTGACAGAATAAAGTTTCTAATATTTAGAAGCTTATCCTCTAAGAAAGATACAATCCGGTCTAAAAATAATGGCAAAATAACACACTAACAAGGTAGAACATATTTACGTGATAGAAAAATATATGATAATGATTCAACAGGTAACTACATGGAAATTTGGATAAAAGAATTATCAGAGTAGGAAAATCTTGGAAGATAAAGTGGAAAAAAAACAGTTTTGAGATAGAACTTAAAGTAACCACTCAATGTGGACTAATGTACATGAGAGGAGACGAGGGAATTATTGCAGGAAGATTTGTAGAAATGGTTGGAGGCAGAGGTGAATAAGTTTTATATTATAGAATTAATGTTGACATGTCTTTATTTTCCTAAGTGAGTAAACATTTTCATTTGGATTCCCTACCTACATTTGCCTCAAATTACCAGGGGTCCTGAATACATAACCCAAATTCATAGGTGAACCTTTAGCATATGCTAGCCATTTTAGAGATGTCTGGCTTGGAATGATATGTGATTGGTCCACACTAGGAATTTGCATTCCAAAGAAAAATACTGCCAAGGCAGGGAAATATTTTATCCAAATCTTTGGAGGTGAAGAAAGGAGAGAATTAAAATTATGATTAAAAAAAGACATTTACATGTTTTTCTCTTTTGATTAATCTTCTCTGCATTGTATGAATACCCACAATATGCAATGTACCATCTGGAAAACCAAACACAGGGGAGCTGCAGGGCTAATGTTTTATAAATCTCTTGCTTCCAACATTCTCTGGTCTCCAAAGTATTATAAAATAGACATAGAATCAGTGGACTATCTTCTCTTTTCCAACTTTATGACTCATATAAACTAGTTTCTGTTATGAAATTTGGGCCATAACTGCAATTCCCCAAAACACCCAGATTTAAATATTTTTAAGCAATTACTTAAATACGGTACAAAATGATACCAAATATTTTCATATTCGACAAGTTTCTTATTAAAAAATCATAGTGGGTAACTAATTTGTGCAAAGTTCTACTAATTGCCACTGGAAATTTATAATGCATGAAGAGTGTTAAAACATGTACACCATTATCAAAAATGCATGACAGTATTGGATAAGAGATAAGAAATTCAATTTCCAATCACTGTCTTTAAGGAAATCATTGGGAAAGAGGTAAAATTTAAATTGTGACTGGGTAGAAAAAATAGCATGATTGAAGTTGAAGACGATGTGCCAGGCAATGCAGATGGCAGGAGTAAGATGTTATCTGGTTAACTGTGAAACATTCTTATGGATTGCTAGCAAAATGAATTCAGATAAGCTAGGTAGGTTCTCAAACATCAGATAGTCAAAATTGGTAATAGACCAATTATCTTCTGGTTTTGCATTTAGAGTGTGCATTCAGTTTGGCAGGGGACTTTGTTACCTAATCTTCTGAATGACATTTATCTCAGAAGAGCACTGAAACATCATTGCTTTCTTGCCCCCACCCCGTCCACTATGCATGCCAATTTTGCTATAACACTAGATTAGGTGCATAAACATCTAAAAACAAATTTAAAAATATGGTCCTACTTATAATAAAATAGTGAAATCTTCACTTAAGAATGGGAAAACACAGAAGGATTAAATATTAAAACTTCTGATAAGGTGTAACAAAATTTCACTCAACTTCCTCTGTTGCTACATACCATTTTAGACTGAGACACAGACTGAGTACAATAAATACTCCTAATTTCGAAGCCAATTCCTTGAGATAGAACCCAGGGAGGCACAGTTCCGAACTCAGGCCTTTTTTTTTTCCCCTGAATTAAACTTGGACAGATCTACTGCCAAAACTATCAATTAAGTTCTTAAAATAATTATATCAGTTAATGAATACAGAAGTCACAATGATCAGGGGACTTAACTGATCTTAATGCACAGTAGAAAGCGTGATAACAGGACAGTCTTCTAGGAAGCTGGATCTATGTTAGTAGGAACCCTCTCTTTTGCAAGTTTCTGATATTCGGACTACCCAGAATTTGACTCTGAGATGTTAACAAAGAGCAGTTGTGTGTGTGTGTGTGTGTGTGTGTGTGTGTGTGTGTGTGTGTGCCTGTGTGTGTCTGTGTGTGTATATAGATAGATATAGATATTATATATGGAGAGAAAGAATATCAAATAATATATATGCAAATACTAAGTGATATTTTGTGTAGGTTTCCGGCTTTGTTCTTTTTTTTTTTTCTGGCTTTGTTCTTGATTCTTATTTCAAAGTATTTGCTTTTTTAATGAATTGTTATATATTTTACCTGGATAACTCTCTGTATTATCTCCTATTTCCCCTCTTCATTCACAACATATTAATGTAATTAACATTAATTGCCTAGTGCATCTCCTTCCATAGTAGTTTTCTATGTACATATACATGCATAACTGTGTTTTCTTCTTTTTCCCCGTTTTTTGATGAAATAAAATTGTACAATACTTATATCCTTCTGCATATTTTCTCCTTGCTAACAGATCAACACACACAGACATAACCTGTTTTTATTAGTTGCACACTGTTTCATAAAATAAATGCCTGCAACCTCTTCAAACATTTCCGCTACACGGACTTTCTTTCCTCAAGTATGTGATGTCACAGTAGAACAATAAGAACCCTCATAAACATACCCTTAGATACTGATATTTTTATCTCACTCTGATAGATGGCTAATTAGAGGATTGTGGAAGCAAAGCAAAGGCACAGTTTGAACTTAAGATTATAGATAAGGCCATTTTACCACCCAAGAATGTGGTTGTAGAAATTTACACTCACGCCAGTAATCCATGACGGTGCTTTTGACACTGCCTTTCTTCATCACTGGATGAATTCGATCTTCTCCATTTTGTCACTGGGGGGGAAATGGCACATTATTATTTAAATTTGTGATTGACCGGCTGCTAGTGAAATTAAACATCTTTCCATATGCTTATTTCACATATACATCTAATTTCTTGTGCATTTTTCACTCATATTTATTGTCCATGTTTCTTCTCAGATTCTGTCAAGAAAGCTCTAGGTCTTTCAATTATCATATGATCTCTCTGATATGAGGAACTTGAGGGGCAGGGTGTGGGGTTGCGGGGGGTAGGGAGGGAAAAATAATGAAACAAGATGGAATGGGGAAGGACACAAACCATAAGAGACTCCTGATCTCACAAAACAAACTGAGGGTTACTGGGGGGTGGGAGGGTAGGGATAGGGTGGATGGGTTATGGACATTGGGGAGGGTTTGTGCTATGGTGAGTGCTGTGAAAGGTGTAAGCCTGATGATTCACAGACCTGTACCCCTGGGGCAAATAATAATAATAAAAATAAATTAAAAAAAAAGAACGCTCTAGGTCTTTGTATATTAAAGATATTAATATTTTGTCTATTTTATGATATCCATGTTTTTTTCTATATTAAAAAATCTTTTTACTGTTTTTGATTAATTTAACCACATAAACATCCTAATTATAAATGTCATGTAATATTTCAGGTTTTTTTGTCTTCTTGCTTTGCTTTATACTTTATGGCTTCTCAGTTTTGTGCTTTTCCGCACAAAATAATTCAAATATTTTTTTTTTATTTTTATTCTTTGCCCAAGGGGTACAGGTCTGTGAATCATCAGGCTTACATCTTTCACAGCACTCACCAAAGCACAAACCCTCCCCAATGTCCATAACCCATCCACCCTATCCCTACCCTCCCACCCCCCAGTAACCCTCAGTTTGTTTTGTGAGATCAGGAGTCTCTTATGGTTTGTGTCCTTCCCCATTCCATCTTGTTTCATTATTTTCTTATATATACTTACATACCTTATACTGAAAGCTGTAATACATTTGGAGTATATGGTGGGTGTGTGTATGTTGCCTGTGATATGTGATGGTAGACTTTTTCATCCTTCAAATTGAGTAATTATGTCAATTAGGATCCTGCCTGGCATGAAAAAGATAGCTCATTCAAACAGAGTAAATTAGAAAGCTTAATAAAGCAACTATTTACAAAGGTGAGGCAAGGCTGGGGGAAACCAATAGGGAAGCACCTTTCCTTTCTTCTACTTGGAGCAGGAAGGGCAGGAAAGGCAGGGGACACAGTGGTTATTACCAGAACTCTGCAGGACAGGTATGAAACTGACTCACGGCCCAGCAGAGAGGTATATGGAGGAATAAATACACCAGTACTCCAATAAATATTCCTTTCACTCCAGGTTTTTCTCCTTGGTCCTTCTCTTTGGCTGAACTCTCCAAGATTTCATAGAACAAGGGTGCCTGCTGGGTGCAGTTCACAGCATTTATTTCATCAGTTGGAGAGAGGATCCAGTATGGCAGCCAACAGTCACATCCTGCTCCTGAGTACTTAAAATATGCTAGTCTAACCAGATGTGCTATCTGTGTAAAACAGATATGATGTCAAAGAATCAGTAGTAAAAACAAGCAAAAAAGAATATATACTTAGTAATTGTTTATAATTATTGCATATTGAAATGATAATATATTGAATTAAATGAAATATATTAAAATTAATTTGATCTCTTTTTACTTTTTCAATGTGGGTCCTACTTTAAAATTACATATGCAACTTGCATCAACGATATAGATGAATATATGGAAAGGATCCAATTATTCTTATAAAAAATCTGTCTCTTTTCCACATAATTCAAGTGCTATCCCTCACATATATTAAATTTCCCTATAAAATAAAGTTTGTTCTTGAACTCTATATTCTGTTTTGCTTATCCTTTATAATTTGCCTATCTCTATTCTAATAACATACTGTTAAGATTAAAGAAGTTTCCTAGAAAATTCTAATGTGAAGGAGATACAAATGCTTCCTCACTTTCATTTTTTTTCTTTCTCACTTCTTACCAATTTTCATATATATATTCGCTTATATAAAACTGAAACTGGCCTAGTATTTTCTTCTCCCAAAAATATCAGTTGGTAATCTGAATCAAAGTATATTTTAAAAACCTGAGAACAAATTTTATATATACATTTGGAAGGAAACGGCATTTTTAAGCTGCTAATTTATACCATCTAGTGAAATGGTCTATTACTCCATTTATCAAGATCTTGTTTAATGTTCTTCTGTAACATTTTATAGATTTCTTTACATTACATGTTATATATTTCTTATCAAATTGAGTTCTAGGTATTTCATACTTTTGGTCAAAATTTTTTCCCATTTTCATCCTTGACATATTATTTGTTTGAATAAAGACAACTACTGGGATTTATAGATTTAGTTTTGTAATCAAATGACTTATTAATTCCATATATTAGGTTCACTTGAGTATTTTAAAAACATAGATATGTTATCTACATTTCAAGTTGATTTTCTTTTACTCACATTTTGACTATTTTAAATTATGTTAGATAAAAGATCTACAATGTTGATTAGTAGTGATAATAGAAGTCATCCCTGTTCTCATCCAGATTTCAATGAGAATTTCTTTACTATTTTACTTTTAAAGATGGTATTACTCAGCCATCAGGAAGGATGAATACCCAACTTTTGTATCGATATGGACAGGACTGGAGATTATGCTGAGTGAACCAAGTCAAGTAGAGAAAGTCAATTATCATATGGTTTCACTTACTTGTGGAACATAAGGAATAAAATGGAGGACATTAGGAGAAGGAAAGGAAAAGTGAACTGGGGGAAACTGGAGGGGGAGATGAACCATAAGAGACTATGGAGGGATGCCTGGGTGGCTCAGTCAGTTAAGCGGCTGCCTTCAGCTCAGGTCATGATCCCAGGGTCCTGGGATCGAGTCCCACATCGGGCTCCTTGCTTGGCAGGAAGCCTGTTTCTCCCTCTCTCTGCCTCTCTCTCTCTCTCTGAAAAATAAATAAATAAAATCTTTTTTTTTTTTTTTAAATCTTTAAAAAAAAAAAAGAGAGAGACTCTGGACTCTGAGAAACAAACTGAGGGTTTTAGAGGGGAGGGTTTTAGTGGGGGATGGGTGAGGCTGGTGATGGATGTTAAGGAGGGCATGTATTGGATGGAGCACTGGGTGTGGTACATAAACAATGAATTTTGGAACACCGAAAACATAAAGTAAAATTTTAAAAATAAATAAATAAAGATGATGTTTTCTATTAGTTTTGAGTCAAGAAATAGGGTTAGGTATAGGTAGTTTCCAACTATTTCTATTTTACTCACACTGGATATTTTTTACAATGAATTTTTGTTCTCCTTTACCTTATTGATATATTTATTTAAAAAGTTGTATGTGTTATTTTTAATTTAAATATATTATTCATATTTTGATAAATTACTTCACATTGAGCAATGTTGGCATTCTTAGAATAATCCCAACTTTCTCATGGCACCCTATTCTTTTGATACATAATTTATTAATATTTATTTAACATGTTCACACCTGCATTTATAAATTAATTTTGTCTATAACTTTGTACAGCATTTCTCAGGTTTGACTAAGACAATTTGTGATTACTTATAAAATTACCTGGGAAATCTCTAGACTTTCCTTGGGTAGGGGATTATCAGAATTATGTATTATCTTTCAACTCAATTCTTATGTAACTCTTAAAAAACCTATAACTCATAAGCCCATCTGAATCTGGCACCTTTTTTTTTTAAGATTTTATTTATTTATTTATTTATTTATTTATTTATTTATTTATTTTTATTTGACAGAGAGAGAGAGAGATCAAGAGTGGGCAGAGAGGCAGGCAGAGGGAGAGGAGGAAGCAGGCTCCCTGCTGAGCAGAGAGCTCTATGAGGGGCTGAATCCCAGGCCCCTGAGATCATGACCCGAGCCGAAGGCCGAGGCTTAACCCACTGAGCCACCCAGGCGTCCCAATCTGGCACCTTTCAAGTTAGACTTTCTTAAAAAAAAAATTCGAAATTTCCTTATGGTAATTTGTCTGTTGTTATAACTCTTCCTTAATCAAAGTGATATCTTTACTTTGTGGCAAAATCACCCATTTTTCCCAAAGCTTAAATATGTTTTAAAGAGTTATGCATAATATTATCTTATAACTTTATGTAAAGTAAGTTACAGTAAGTTCTGTTAAGTAAGGTTAAATTTTATTCTTAATGTTGTATGTCTTTCTTTCCTTACCCAAACCAACCAGCATCTTCAAGCAGCAGCTATTCATTGTATGTACTCTTACTATTTTCTTATCTCATTAATTTCTGTTTCTGTCTTTATTAAAAAGTTTCTTTCAATTTTAGGGGCTTATTGTAGTTTCATTTTACTAGTTTCTTATTAGCAATAATTCACTCACAACTTCCATTTTTAATTAAAAAATACTTAAAGCTGCAAATATTCTTCTGAGTCTAGCTCTAAGTTAAGCTCATGTTTTACTATGATTGGTTACTTTCATTCATTTCTAGACAATTTTTAATGCTGAGTTTATCATCACTGTGATTAGGAAATACTCAAAGGGTTGTTTCTTAATTTTTCAGGAGTAAGCTTTGTTCTCTTTTATTAATGTTTTGAATTTGTGTATTTATTTCTTTGTTTTTGGTACACAGTCTTACTGGGCTATGATAAAATAATCTGGTCTATGGAGTAATCTTTAATTAATTTTCTTGGTTGCTAACTATATTAGCGAATTTTTCTGTAAATATTCTACTGATTTAAGAAAAGAATACGTATGTATGTGATCTCTTTGGAAAACCTTGATTGTATTATTCAAATTTCTATTTGATTTTTGCCTACTGGATTTATCAATTTCTGTAAAAGACACATAAATACATTCCTTTGTGTATTTTGCTTCTATAAGATTTGGTACAAGACAGTAATGACTAGTATATTAGCACAGATTTTTTTCCTTTAAGATAGAAAGTTGTCTTTTTCTTTAATTTAATGTAGTTAGTATCCAATAAAGCACTGATATTAATAAAGCCTCTTTCTTTTTTGCATTTACATCAGGTGGATATAGTAAGTACCAAATGTATTTTAGAAATGTATAAGTTTGTGGGCATATGTTGACTTTAAGAAAATTTTTCAATAGCTTTAATGAGGTATGATTGTTAAGCAGCTGCACATATTTAATGTATGAAATCTGATGAGTTAGTACATACGCAAACACTTGTGATAACATCACCATGATGAAGATAATAAATGTATCTGGCGACTTCCAGAGTTTGGGTCTCTCTCTTTTTCTGTTTTTTTTTTTTGTTTTTTGATTTTGTTTTTGTTTTTTTGGTAAGAACACAACATGAGATCTATTCTCTTAGAAATTTTGAAGTTCACAATACCGTGTTGTTACTGTAACCATCGTGTTGTATAGCAGACGTCTAGAATTTATTCAGTGAGCATCACCGAAACTTGATATTGTTTGTATAACACCTCCCAATTCCCCCAGTCCCCAGCTCCTGGAACCCACTATTGTATTCTCTGCTTCTGTAAGTTGGACTATTTTAGATACCTCATATAAGTGGCAAAGGACTAGACAGATGTTTCACCAAAGAAAACATAGAAATGGCTAACAGGCATATGAAAATATGTTCAACATTATTATTTTAAGTAAACATTTAATCAAAATCTAACATTCCTAAAAGCCCCAAATCGTAAGTACACAGCTTTGCTAAACTATTATGGAGTGACTATACTTTTGTAGCCACCAACAAGATTAAGAAATACTGTTATTTCCAGTATCCAAAAAAACACCTTTGTTTCTGGTGGCAGTTATTTCCCTTTAAATAAACACCTTTATGTAGGGATTTGGCAGGCAGACTGTAAGGTGCCCTTGTCATCCCCTCCACCCTCTGAACCAACCACCTTGACTTGGTTCTAACCAAAAGAAATGGTAAAGGGAATGAGATGTCTATATGCTTGTTATGTTGTATGTGACTGTCTTGTTAGTGAATTAGCTCTGCAGAGTTCTTGCTGTCTTGACAAAGTGACTATGTTGGGAAAACCCACATGGCAAGAAATTAAAGGCAGTCTCTAGGAACTGCAGGAAGTCTCTAGGACCAGAGTCAACTGACAGCCAGAGAGAAGTCATGTGTCTCATTCCTACAAGGAAATAAATTCTGCCAGCAAACTGAATTGCTTTGGAAGCAGATCCTTCCCCAGAGACACCTCCAGAAGACAATGAACTAAGCAAATACCTTGATTGCTTCTCTGTGATAGTTCAATCAGAGGATCCAGATAAGCCATAATTGACCTCTGGGCCTACATAAAATTTGAAATAATCAGTGTGTGTTGTTTTAATTCTCTAAATTTGTGGGAATTTGTTACATAGTGATACATGATTAATAAACCCCTATTCTGAATTCGATCACCATAGTTTTGTGTGGTTAGAATTTTATATCAATAATTTAGTGTGTGGTCATTTGTATCTGGCTTTGTTTGCTCAGTGTTATATTACTTATGCAGTTCTTTGATGCCTTAATGTATGTAAATGTTAGATTCTATCTGCATTTTCTTCTTGTTTTTATGAGAGCACTGGCCTACATATTTGGCTCTCCACATATATCTATAATCAGTCCTTTTTATTTTACTCATCAGAGGGCAAATAGGTGACCAAAAGGATACCTAAGGAACAGCTATTTAATTGGCCATCTTTCCTGATTCCCTCCATTTTTCAATTTATTATTAAATTATAATATATGTCTTTAATCTCCGAATTTTTGTTTAAGTTTGAAATTATGCAGACAAATTAATCTGTAATTCAATTCACAATTTTAATATTTTCCCAAGTTATTTTGAGTGAATGCTACTTAGAAAATCCTGGTTATAAAAAGAGTTTTATTTTGCCACTAGCTAATATGGAGTGTTCTCATAGAGCTGTAAATGAGCTCAATATTCATTATGCAAATGAATAGAACCAGACAAAATTAAATGGGTTCAGCTTTGTGGCATCATTTCAGGGATCTAATTCAGGGGTTTCAGGTCTCCAGGCTAAGGGAGTCACGTTAAGTTGCTCTTGAGAAATAATAAAACATTTCAAAGAGAAATTTCATTGCAAGGGGTCTAATATAAAGGGAGGAAGGGTTTCAGGGAAATGGTACTAGGAAGTGATGATAAGTTCATCATATGTTGCTCCAGGCCTGAAGGCGACTTTCATGGTCCATTCTGCTGTGTTTGGTTTGGTGATCAACTCTAAGCGCTCACTTTATAAGGACCAATTATCTATTTTTATCAGCTTCTTCCTGATGAACTAACTGAGAGATACATATTCTCATGTATTTAACTTTTTGAGAGATGGATCAAACAGAAAAATGTTCCTAATGTACTTAGCACAAAACTAAATCTACTGTTTCTGGCTTTGCCATCAAAAAGCTGTATATTGTTGAGTAAATAACTTCATCTTCCTGGCTCTTCATTTTCTCCTTGATTAAAATACTGTTACTACTGTTAATAATAATAATAATGACAGAGGAGAGATGAATGGATGAGATAATCATGCAGGGAACTAAAACCTCAGAAACTAAAATGGAAAGAGTATTGAGCACAGCCTGATTCACAGACCTTACATACACAAGGATGGAACCTATGCGAGGTAAAGTAAAGTAACATCTCATGAGGCTAGCTAGGGACTAAACCCTAGTTTTCTTGAATTCAATTTCTGATTCTTTTTTACTATAATGCTCTAATTTCTAAGTGTATTTAACATTCAAAAATTCTTTTCGAGACAACATAAAAATATCCAAAAGGATTTGCAAGAAAATTGGCAGCTGTATTGGAAAAAAAAAAACACACGGAACTCTTTGGGTGAATAAGTTAATCAAAGAATAAACATTTCTGGTTTATGGACAATATGTGGAGAATTCTATATATTCTATTTTCTTATTCAACAGTGTTGTACCGTTAAGAGAGACATTGACTCCAGCACCCGAAGGAAGGAAGTAAGGATAAGTTGTGACATAATAATCCTAAATGTGGCTTAACACGTCAAAGTTTTCACAATGAGGAGTGCCTCTTCACCAATTTCAAAGAAACTAATAATTTTTACCAGGTATTATTCTCACTTAAGAAATAAGTGAATGATGGAGCACTTGGGTGGCTCAGTTGATTAAGTGTCTGTCTTTGGCTCAGGTCATGTTCTCAGGGTCTTGGGATAGAGTCCCACATCGGGCTCCCTGCTCAGCGGGAGTCTGCTTCTCCCTCTCCCTCTGTGTGCTCTCTCTTTCTTTAAATAAATCTTTAAAAAAAAAAAAGAAAGAAAGAATGGGTAAAAATAATAATGAAATTAGACTTTATGTTTAAAAACATGCTTTAATATGTAATATCACTTGATTTATTTATCATGTTATTATTATTGCCAGATAAAAAATTCATTTTCATTTCTCCAGTGGAATTTTGCCTCTCTTTTTGTAGTATCATCAAGAAAAACAGGGGACCCCCTATAATTGGCTCATAACATCCAAATAAGTCCAAGTCTTTAGAGAGAGCTATAATTACTTTGATGAGGTTGTCTAAACAACCAGCCATCCTGTCTTTGCAGGATTAGATGCAAAAGAAGCAGTTATTTCTCTAATGCCTTCTGCTAATCTCAAGGAATTGTTTTCAAATGGGAAGGAAAAGTTCATCATTTTTCTTGCAAGGAGCTGTTTTATAAGTATTGTTATCAAAATAATTGCAATTTCAAACTAATCGAAGATGTGTTTCAGCAGAACTAGCGGATGCTCAAGGCTAAGTATTTCCTTGGCTGCTCTAAGAATTGTGTATGCACCTCACACCTCCCCTTACTAGCCTCACATGCCTAAGGCCCCCACGTTTAGCCAGAAAAATCTCCCTTTTGTTGCTGGATGTTGACATGCCCCAAGATAAAACCAAAGAGTCAACTATTATTGTGAGCCACCAGAAGGACCCTGAGGAAATCTGCATCTGTCAGGCAAAGCTCAACCTCACTTCCCCAGATCCCGTTCCTGGTACTGTTCTGACAAATAGTCATTTTCACTATGCCATGCCTTCTCTGACATCTCCAGCAATGTTGGTGTGTGTCTGAAACTGTTCCACCCATGACAACAGTATTGGTTTAATGAGACTTGTTCCCCAGCTTCAATGACTATTTTCAAGTATCTTTTATAAGGATCCTGGGCCACTATTTTAGAGACAAATCAGAGAAAATAAAGTTACTATCAATCAGAGTAGATTTTGGTAGAACATTAGGGAGAACATCTTATTTGCCTAGGATAAAAAACAGAAACAAGTGACTGATGAAGGCTGAAAATCTTCCAGAATAAAAGAGACAAGCTCCATTTCAGAGTAAGCCTGAAGGCGAGGCTTCTATCAAGTGGTCTCTTCAAATTTTAATCTGAGAAGATATAGTTCATTTCAAATATTACCTCTCAGCATATAGGCCAGAAACAGGCTCAAAGAAGAGTCTAATGGGAGAATTGTTTATTTAATATACTGGAAAATCACCTTCATTGCTTTAACAGAGTTTTTAATCTTGTTCTCAAGTGCATCCCCAAAATTTAGCCTATCCCAGGTGTCCAAAAGATATTAGTTGAATAAAGTTATAAAGGAATTAATCATTGTCTCTAATTTTATGGTACGGGTATCTCAGTTCTAAAAAGGTAAATAATTCCTCCAAGGCCACACAGCAAACCTCGAAGTTCACTCCAATTTAAATAAATAAATAAATAAATAAATAAATAAATAAATAAATAAATAAATAAATAAAGGTCATGCTTGAGAAGAGCAGTGTATGGAGGACAAAGCCCCAAGAAGTCTCCAAATCACAATAATCCCTGTAACGGAGGCCTGGGGTATGAAGATAAACTCTTTCCCCCTAGTCGTTGTTCAGGCACTTTCTAACATGGCAGTGCAGCAAAACCTGATATTGGCAGTAATTCCTTCCTGAAACCCCTTTATTGAAGCTCAACATCTCATTAGCCTATCAAGTTGGTTGCTCACCTTCACTAATTAAGGTGCTTTTTCCTTTTACCCTAAAGAAATTATATCCAGCTCCTTATTTGCACTTCTTGTGAAAAATCTTTTGCTTAAACCCCTGCTTGTTGTATGTGAAGTGCATATATTTTTGAACCTGAGAGTTAATCATCACTCAATTATCATCTTAGGCATTACTCAAGAACCTTGTTTTTCTTGTTTTCTATACACCTGATTTATCATGAAGAACAGGTTTGTATAAGACATCAATTACACCATTGCTATATTTCTCAAGATAATTAATAATATTATCCAGATGGACTTAGGGATGGATACAAAGAGGCAAATAATTAATAAATTAAGAAAATAAATGAATATTTGGACCTTTTGAGGCACTGAGTCTCCAATGGGTAAAGACTCTAAAGATCCTCTCATCCCTCTGTGACTTGGTCACTCTATGTATGCTTTCAAATACCAATTTCCAATCTCTACCATTCATTCTAGGTTTCTCTCAGTCTTGGTCAGCACCTCAACTTATCATAATGATTTGCCTGGGGGGATGACCCAGGCACTTATCCCTAATATATTTTTGCCCTTTATTCACTCTTGTAAAGTCAAGGTTTTGCAAGTGGACATTCACTCTTATTGCTGGGCACAGAAGCACAAATGCCACAGTGAGCTCCCTAGTTCAGGACATTTCTTCCATCATATACTACGATGTAGAACAATACCAGCTCTTCATGATAATATGGATCTGCTATTTCCATCAGTAGAGTGACCTTTTTTTATGCTTGTTCCTCTGGCGTAAGAAATCCAAAGCAACTAGAAAAAAGTTATAGCTTAAAATTTAACAGAACTCTTGATGTTTCTAAGAGAAGCATTCTTTCTTCCCAAGATCTATGGTCACTAATTTGGAATAGCCTAAGGTCTGGGGGACAGAAAGTACTGACTCCATAAGCACAACACTGGGAATAAGGTGAGAAGAGCCAATCCTACTTCCACTGCTTGGTTCCCAGACCAGATATACTAGCTATTATGGACACTTAAGGTCCATTGAACAGACTGTATTCCGGTGGCCAGTGCCCCAATCTCTAGGATGTTATTCCTGAACTGTCTCATTAGTTGAACTTTTAATAATGCATTCCTCTGTTCTGTCTGGATGATGGAATTTATGGTATGAGCGATGTATCTGTTAACATGCGATCATTGTACATAGTCCCTTTGCTGTAAAAGGTCCCTTGGTCTGAAATAATGTTATGTAGGCTACCATGATAACAAATTAGGCATTTTGTAAGTTCCCAAATGGTGATGGTAGATGCACTGCTGGCAGGGAAGGAAAATCCATATTTGTAGTAGAAGTCAATTCTTTCCCTTTCTGAGTGGAAAGAATCCAATTTAACTGACCTACCACCGTGTGGATAACTGGTTTTCTAGAGGAATTATGCCATATGGAGGGATCATCCTTACAATGGGCCTCATTTTCAGTGCAGTCTGTGCTGTGGCCTCAGGAAGATGAAAATCTCCTTAATAGCTGCCCCAGAGGCTCTCTGGCTTTTGTGTGCTTTGAGATAGCAGTTGGCTGCCCTGAAGCTATCATCATCTTATTTCAAGTTTTCCAATAAAGAACCAAATGAATTCACATTCTTTGTAATTATCATTTCCCCCACGTCATTCAAGACCTGAGCTACTGCATTGCCGGCACATTCTGCCTGCACTTCCTTCTGGTTACTCACAGTGGAAGCCCCAGTGATAAGGATGCCCTCATCACCAGTCATGAGATCCTTGTTGTCATCAGATCAGAGAGCAATCCAGGTCCAAATTCCCATCTCCTTTCTAGAGCCACCCCCAATTCCACTGTCTTAGTCTGCTTTCCCACACAATGCAGGGTCTAATGAGAAGAGGTATAAGCTATTATTTTATTCAGAGTCCAACCCCAGGGAGCAGGACTGAGGAGGACAAAATTGAGGTAGGAAGCAAGGAAGGGACAATATGAGGAAGTGTTACAGAGTCAGGTTTATGTAACCACATTCTGCCCCTTGACCAGAGTTGTATGGTTCACAGTTGAATTCTTGACCTGTAATGCATCGATAGACTTCCTCAAAACTTCTCTTCCACTCCCTTTTCCTACTTGTGTTTTAATACAAAAATAAAATGTGGTCTATACTTAGAAAGAATATAGCAGAAGCTCAGAGTGAAACAAAGACAAAAGATGGAGACAGAGGAAATGCTTTTTCCTTATAACAACCTGATCCCTGACTCCAAACTGTTCCTAAAGTCCAGAAACTACAAGTTAGCCAGTTTTCGGTCAAGGAATTATACTTCCTTGCTTAAGATAACTTTAATGAGAATCTGATACAAGAGGAAAAAAAGACCTAAGCAACTATTCACTATTCATGGCTAAAGTTTGTCTTCCAGAAATCTCCAGACGTTGGTCCTCTATAGGATACTGGTGAATGAGGACAGGTGGAAGAATTAGGTGTTTAAAACTATTTTATGCATCTTTTTTTAGAGTTGGCTTTTTTCCATTTTTCACAGTATAGGACAGATTTTATGTTGAACTCCAGGATTCCTGCCTTCTGGTATCTGCACCTTTGTGAAATCCCCTCACTTTTGTGGGATTTGAACCTGGAACTTGCTTCTAATCAATGAAATGTGGCAAAGCTTAGGGGGATTATATAAGGATCTAGTACCTGTTTTGCTAGAGTGTCTAGCTCTCCCTCTTTGGCCTTGAAAGAACAAGTTGCCATGTGTAAGAGGGCCTCTGGTGAGGGCCATGTGACAAAGAATACAATTGGCTTCTAGATGCTGAAAGCAGCCCCCAGTCACAAGACAAGAAGCCTGGGACATACATCCTTCAAGTGCAAAGAAGTGAATCCTGCCAACAACCTGAGTAGGCATGGAGGCTGTTTCTTATCTGGTCTAGACTCCAGATGAGACTATAGCATAAGTGCCTCTTGATTACAGCTTTATGAGACTCTGAGAACCTTGCTAAGCTGTGTCATGACTCCTAACTCACTGAACTGTGAGATACTTAATATGTGTTGTACTAAGCTTCTAAGTGTTTGATAATTTGTCACACAGCAGTAGGAAATTAATATATATATGACCAGACTAATTATTGAAACCATACTATCAGACTATAACTGTGACCTGGGTCATTGCAGCAGGGTATGAAAAAGAGTATTAGGGTCAAGACCCTGACTTGCTATGTTTCCTTGAGTCACTCCTTATGGTTAATTCCAGGTGTTATCTTTTCAAGGTTGACCTTCAGAGCTACAGAGAAGTTCTTAAAGAAGAAGATATCTGCTCATCATAACTCTTACACTTTCTCCTGTGGAGTCCCTTGAACAAGTATGAGATAGATAGATAGATAGATAGATAGATAGATAGATAGATAGGATAGATAGATAGATATGGATAGACAGATAATGGGAAGGAAGGAGGGAAAGAAGGAAGGAAGGAAGGAAGGAAGGAAGGAAGGAAGGAAGGAAGGAAGGAAGGAAGGAAGGAGGGAAGGAAAGAAAGAAAGAAGGGAGGGAGGGAGGGAGGGAGGGAGGAAGGAAAACTTTGCTCTTCCTAGAGTGTGGATCAATAGCTAATTTGAAAACTAAATCACCAGGCCTGATTACATGGTTTGTAAATAATAGCAGTGACAAAAAATGAAAAAGGACCAAACTGTCCAGGTAAGTGTCCACTGAGGTGATACCAATGGTGTCACTTTCAATTTGTCAGAAGTGGAAATGTTCCAGGAGATATGTCTTAAACCTTTATGATTCCTTAAACTGAACACAAAAGGGAATGAAGATCTGATTTTTTTTTCTAGAGGACTTCATTTTATCTGAGGATAAAATAACACAATTCCAGCCTTCTTATTAGAAGTGAGGCTAGAGTCCCACTGTTGTGAGCTCGGATTCTAGATTGGCCTTCATTAAATGTGGGAAACTGAATGAACCATATAATTTCTTTAAACATTTAACACACCCATGTAGTGGTAACAATTTTTATTTATTTATTTTTATTTGTTTTTATTTATTTATTTTTTTGGTAACAGGTTTTAAATCATGATCTTGTGACAAAGCTTGAAGGAGAGGTTATACACTGACTAAGATCAGGACCTTTGACAACAGACAATCCTGTACTTGATGTAAAGCTCTAACTTTTGTGAGTTTGTGTCCATGAGTGACTGCCTTAACCACACTGAGTGCCGGCCTGTCATGTGTAACAGGACATCTAATTCCTACCCTCTCCAATTGTTATGAAGATTAAATGGCATAATGTACAAAAGCTTTGGGTCTAGGATGTTATATATAGCAAATGTTCAATAAATGTTATCTAACATACCTAGATAAAATATAGCATATCATGCACTCGATACTTAGTTCCTTTTTCTATATACTTTTATCACCTTTTCCTGTGTGTCATTCCTACCTTAATGTTCAGAGATAATTCTTCCAGAAGGTCCTGCTATACCATAAAGTTGTAAGAGACTAAATAAAAAAAGGTGTTCAATCATTCTCTGAAAATGTAATCCCACTAAAATCTAAAAGAACAGTGTGTCCAAAATTCCAAACTATTTGGAGAAATGAAGTATAGTATTTAAATTTCTTACACTTTGTCTGGACAATATAAATGCCTATATTACAATCCATGGTAAGCATCTATGACATGAATACACTCTCCCAAGTACTGTGTGTAATTAAAAATGTAAGTGGTTTTCTGACATAATTTTATGTTCAATGCAGTTGAAGAAAACATTTATTTACTCTGTCAAGGGAAATTTTAAATGCCTAATAAAACTATAGGTGAAGAGAATAAATATTCAATTTGGGTTTTGTTCACTTGTTTGCCTTAAAAATTTCAGAGCTCTGGAAAAAAAAAAAAGGCTTCACAAACATGAATATATTTGAACCTCCCACTATTTTTTAGAGGCCTGAGGAAAATGGAGTATAGGGAAGAGGGATAAAATGATGTGATATTAATGTAGAAATTGAAAAATTGCCATAGATTTTTTAAAGATTGATGGTGGGGATAATGGAAATTAGGCTTTATCATATTGACTGAAAATAGAATAAAATGCCAATGTTCCAGATAGATAAGATAGTGAATTGTGAACACTTGATTAAGAGTTATATTACCAACAACCTCCTACTTTCATCTGAGAAGAAAAATAATGTGAATCATATAGCAAAGGCAAATTCTGAATGTCTCATGGAACATCTGTGGTTAAACATTTTTCATGTTCTTCACCAAGATGTAAGATATACAAAGTATTCTTAAATAAGAATTTTTAATTAGGAAGTTTCAAAATGTTTTTCATGTAAATGAAATTTATAGCATTTCAAAACAAAGTAGTAAATTAAAATATCATTATCTCTTTGATGGCTGAGGAAGAAGGAAATGAAAGAAGGAGGCAAGCTCACAATCTAGTAAATCACTAGGTTGCTGGCTGACTTTATTGGACCATGGTAACAGGCCCTTTTTTCCCCCCTTGCCCAACACATTTTCCTGTCTCTGTTCTTTGGTAACTCACACAGTATTTTTGATCACAAAGACTGGCAAGTGAGCCAGGTTTGTGGAATCATACCACCCAATCTTCCTGGTAACAGTGAATAGGATACAGGATAGTCATTCAGGTCAAGAAGAATCAATCCAAATTTATCTCCTGGATTGACATAAGGACCCTAAGGAAAGAAACTCCTTTTGTTGGAGCTGCTACACTGGAGCTGACAATGGTTATCCATCCATAATGTTAAGAAACTACTTCATAAAAGGAAATGCAACCTTCGCATTGAGAAGTTGGAAAAAGCAGAGATGAAATATGAGTGGAGTGAAAGAGACAGAGAGAGTCCTCTGGATGGTGTCTCAGATCGCCATCCCTTAGGCCCTAATTCCTACAGAACCTTCTTCATTCTACTAAATTCTCAGTATCTTTCTCAACTTCATGAGCCAATAAGCCCTTTCTTCATTAAATTACCATGAATCGGGTTTCCGTTCATTGCGACAGAAAAAGTCTTGACTGTGACAAGAATAAAGTTTAAATATGCATTCCACTAAGCTCTCTGACATGAAAGAATTTCACTTTACTCCAGGATAGTAGAAACTCAACAGAAGTGTGATTTCCAGTAAAAAAGAAATTAGAAATTTTCAAAATCTTTCTGCTAATTTTTTAAAAATTTAGCACGTATCTCAGGATTACACTACTATACTCTTTCTCAGAAAATGTTTCTTGCCTTGTCAAGGCCAGAAACAATAAATGTTGGAGAGGATGTGGAGAAAGGGGAACGCTTTACACTGTTGCTGGGAATTCAAGTTGGTACAACCACTTTGGAAAACAGGGTGTAGTTTCCTCAAAAAGTTAAATATAGAGCTACCCTATGACCCAGCAATTGAACTACTGGGTATTTACTCCAAAGATACAGGTGTAGTGAAAGAAGGGCCATATGCACCCCAGTGTTCATAGCAGTAATGTCTACTATAGCCAAACTGTGGAAGGAGCTGAGGTGCCCTTCAGCAGACAAACAGATAAAGAAGATGTGGTCCATATACACAATGGAATATTACTCAGCCATTAGAAAGGATGAATACCCAACTTTTGCATCCACATGGATGGGACTGGAGGAGATTATGCTGAGTGAAATAAGTCGAGCAGAGAAAGCCAATTATCCTATGGTTTCACTTACTTTGGGAACATAAGAAATAGCATGGAGGACATTAGGAGAAGGAAGGGAAAAATGAAGAGGGAGGAAATCAGAGGGAGAGACAAACCATGAAAGACTATGGATTCCCTGAAACAAACTGAGGGTTTTAGAAGGGAGGGGGATGGGGGGATGTATTAGCCCAGTGACAGGTATTAAGAAGGGCACAGATTGCATGGAGCACTCGGTGTTATATGCAGACAAGGAATCATGGAACACTACATCAAAAACTAATGATGTACAGTATGGTGACTAACATAACATAATTTTTTAAAAAAAGAAAATGTTTTTCTCACTCCCTCTTTCTCACTAATCAGAAGAATAGAAACCTCTATATAATTATATTTAGGTGTTTGGAATGATGGTTCCAAAGGCTGGGGTGCCTGGGTGGCTCAGTCATTAAGTGTCTCCCTTTGGCTCATGTCATGATCCCAGAGTCCTGGGATCAAGCCCTGAGTCAGGCTCCCGTGCTCAGCGGAGAACCTGCTTCTCCCTCTCCTTCTGCCTGCTGCTCCCCCTGCTGTACTGTCTCTCTCTCTGTAAATAAATAAAATCTTTATTTAAAAAAAGGCTAAGAATAAGACAGAATTAACTCTTAAAATATTTACTGATTCAGAAAACATAGCTGTTTTAGTCACAAGGAAAGTCCCTCAATGGGTAATTTGCATCCTAAGGTAGATGAAAGGATCACACTAGTTCCGTGGATGCCATTGTTCTCAAATGAAGCTATACGGACATAAAAATCCCCTCCTGATTTTGCATGTTGTAATGAATCAGCATACGGACTGTGGGGAAAGACTCTGGGTTCAAAACTTGGCTCTGCTGTTCCTAAGATATATGATGCATTTGCAAACCACCTAAGTCAGTTGCTTCACATGTAAAACAACTACTATTAGCTACCCATGTGATATGATCATCAAGGGGATTCAATCCATTATCTACAGGATCATTAGAAGTGCTCGAGAGCATTTACTTGCTCTATTTTTCTCCTTCTGTCTTGGTGCCTGGGAGGCAAACCTTTGTACCCTGAGCTGCCAGCCTCCTCTTCTGGCTTCCAATTAGGCTTGCTGCCTACAAGACAGATCTGCAGGCTGGAGGAACAGGAAAGTGAGGTCTCTATATTTGTTCCTGCAGCAGCCCCCTGCCAGACCACAGCTAGGTCACACTGCAATCCTCTACCAAAAACCAAGTCGGCACTGAGTGGCCCAGTTTCAAAGCCACTGTTGTCCACGTGCTGGTAACCTCACCCCAATCTTGTTGCTTCTGAGTCTAGCAGCTTTCTCTGTTGCTGACTCTGGAGTACTTCACCATCCCCTATTATTTTCCCTGAATTCTGATCATATTTTTGTAAATAGTCCCTAATTAAACTCTAATAATTCCTTTTGGGTATGCTATTTCTTTCCTGGTGCATCCCTGAACAACATACACTTAGAAGGGTGTCCATCATGCAGTCAATGTTAAATGAACGTTATCTATTATCAGAGAAACTCACAGGTAAAGTGATGTCTTTTCTGGTAAGTTGAAAAATCACTGAAGAACAAAGAACAAGATTATAATTCCAAGATTTGAGCACAAAAATCCTTCTAGAGCAAGATTATAATTCAAAGTCTAGAAAGGACCAGAAGGACTACTTCATTCTAGAAGCACTGCTGCTTGTAGAAAGCAAGGCAAGCAACAAAGATTAAGATATGCAGTAAATGAGAACATCTGAGTGTAAAAGAATAAGTAGTTTGTTATACTTTAAGTTTTAAGATCCTACATTCTTTTATTCCAATAAAATAAAATACACCAGTAACAAAAACATAGATTAAGAACTGTCTGGAAAAACAATATGCTAAATCGTCTTTGAAAACAGGCACAATGGAATAGGGTTAATTTAAAAAAAATTTTTTTACTACCCTGATAAACACTGTTATATACTCAGCTATATAACTTTGCAGTGATCTTAGAGGAAACACACAGATCCAGGGTAGGTCTGAAATTAAACTCACCACGTGATGACAAGATTATGCCAATTTACCTTAGAGAACATATCTGGAGAAAGGATTACGGAAATAAGTGGTTGCAAAGGTTTGCATTCTTCTTCTTTAAGAAGTGGAGGGAAGTGAATGCAATGAATGGTAACATTGTTTATTTGCAGATAAAATAACAAATGACTGTGAAAATGCAGACAATCTGGATTCATGCACTCATTTTATACTTGGTATATTTAAATGGGTGACTCATAATCTATGATTGTACAAATATTAGAATTTTAATTTATTAGGATTTTTAATTCCTTATAAGCAAAGAAAAAGAATGCAAGTGTTTTAAAACTCTTGCCATCTATTTTTAAAAGTTGGATTGAGGAGCACCTGGGTAGTTCAGTCATTAAGCATCTGCCTTCAGCTCAGGTTACGATCCCAGGGTCCTGGGATCGAGCCCCGCATCGGGCTCTCTGCTCAGTGGAGAAGCCTGTTTCTTGCTCTCCCACGCCCCCGTTTATATTCCCTCTCTCACTGTCTCTCTCACGTCAAGTAAATAAATAAAGCCTTAAAAAAAAAAAGTTGGATCGAATGTTATCAGCATCTTTAGGGAAATTTCCTGTAAGTAGAAACATCAGTGCTGGTTTGTCTGCCAAAAGGATTACATATTTACAAACAGAATATATACTATATACTATTAAAAGTTTTTTAGTATTACTGCAAAACTTCAATGATTTTCCATTTAATAGGGGGAAAAAAACCCTTCCCATTCCTAGAGAATTGTTTCTTGAGAGGTAAAGAAGAAAAAAAAGAGAAACAGAGATAGAGAGACCATGCTCTTCTCAGCAGAAATCATTGCCAGGGTCAAAAGGTAATATATTTCATTTACCAGTCTATTAAAATTTTAAAGGTTTTATGATTTTTTTCTTCTTCACGCTTCTTTTTTCCAGCTGCCCATTGTCTCACCAGCTCTTCTGCATTGATCAGATGTCGTTGTTACTATTCTCTCCTGTTAAAGGTGAGGGATGTTTCTAGGATATTTGCTTTTGCTCTTTATGTTTTGGCAAAGACAATTCAAGCAGCCTCTCTTTAATCAAATCAAGTTTAAGGTAAAATAGGGACAAGGTTCTACATGCATAGGCAACGGGGATAAGCAGAATGGGATAGATTGAAGGTAACATTTAAACTTACAGAGACTGGTTTTTATAGGGCTGTTCAATGAACTGGTAAAGCTATTTGTGTGCTAAGCATCCTGTGAACTAAAGTAGCCTTTTCCTATTATGCTCAAGTGGGGAAAAATAACTATATATTCAATGCTAACTATATAATACAACCTAATAGAATCTTCCTCTGCAAAGTACTAAAATTAGATATTGGACACTGATGGAAAAAAAATCTAGAACTATTCCAAGTCATAATGCTACTTTAATAAAACAAGAGGAAGACGCCGTTAGCAGGATATTAATTTAGAAACCATGTTTGCTCACAGGGGCCTGGCTAATGCTTCTCCGTGACCAATCTCTATTCTATTAGATTCGGATCATTCTCTCTGTGTTTGATATTGAAACTGAGCTTAGGCCCAGGGTAATGAAGTAAAGGAAGAGATGAACGTCAAGCCCTCCTCCACGCAAGCTGGACGGTATTTTCTATATAAACACTTGTAATGAAAAATGACAAGTAGCATCATGTTGGTGTTAGAATTAGCAGGCTTCACTTTGCACAACTTGCAGGAACAGAGGAAGAGAAACGTTTGATAATAGATTGGGGGCATCTTTAAACAGGGAAACCAGTGATCAGAGGTTCTGTTTGGCATCTTACTTCCCTGCCTTGTTGGCATGTGAAGTAGTATAGTTGTAAATTACACAACAGTGTTGGTGGTTTATACCCCTCGAGACTTAATTTCAATGTCATTGGGCTTTGGATCCTTTTCTAGACTATGACCATGGCATTCCCACATTATCTCCCTCTCACACCTTCAGGGAAGAGGGAATTGTGTTTTATTGAAGACTTAGTGCAATAAAAGACCTTCAAAACCAGCCAATATCTAATGTCTTATAAGATCACTTTATTAAAAACGTATTTTCCTTTTATGAGCACCAATCTTTCCTTGTACAGCTTAAATACAGGCTAAGGCCTGCAAGGTCCTTCAACTGAGTGGAATTAAAGGTTATTGATGGTGATCTCAATTTGAAGGACACTGGACTGGTGATTATATACCACAATACTCAACCATTTCACTAAACTTCCAACATAAGAAGTCTAATTCCAGATGAAATGCAACTGCCCCTGTGAGGAGAATTATCTCAATTTCCTAAGAGTTTTTAGTTAATTGGAGCAGATATCTAAAAGCAGGCACCCTAGGGCACGGACTATGGGATGGGCAATGGGTGGAGAAGGGGTGGAAAGGGGAACGGGGAACAGAAAACAGAAGAGACACATTCATCCATTCAACACCCAGCATACACATACTGAGCTGCGCATGTGTCCGGTGCTCCACAGGACCCTGGGACAGAGGATGGACACTCAACAGTCAGGCCCCTGCCCTCACTGAGCTTTCCTTTCAGTGAGAGGAGACAAAGAGTAAATGAGATGTCAGAGACTGACAAAGACTGAGAAGGAAATAAGAGTATTGTGGAGCATTCTGGGGGTGGGGCAGTTCCTTTCACTCCCCAGGAGATGATCAGACATAACCTTTCTCTGATGAGGGGCACTTGAGTTGAAACTTCAAGGAAGAGAAGGAGCCACTCTCGAAAACTACCAGGGAAAGGGAGCTCCAGTCAGACAAACTTCAAGTGACGATTTTTTTTCTCCTACAAGCTCAGAATACCAAAGGATTACAAGACCATGTGGATGGACTTTAGTGGGGAGAACAGCAGGAGATAAGCTTGGACAAGTGGATAAAGCCATATCTGATCAATTAAAAAGACTGATTTTATGCTGAACTAAACAGTGAGTGATAGGAGCCTTTGGCACAGGGTGTATTAGTCAGCCCGGGCTGTCATAACTGAATACCACAGAGTAGGGGCTTCAACAGCAGAAATTTATTTTCTCACAGTTTGGGAGGCTGGAAGTCCAAGATCAGAGTGCCAGCAGGCTTGGTTGCTAGGGAAGCATCCCTTCCAGGCTTCCAAATGGCCTCTTCCTTGCTGTGTCCTCTCATGGTCTTTGCTCTGTGCACACACACTCCTGGTAGATTTTCCTTTTCTTATAAGGACTCCAGTCCTGTTGGCCCTCGTGACCTCATTTAACTATAATAACCCTGAAAGGCCCTATCTTCAAATATAGTCAGATTTAGAGTCTCAACATATGAATTTTGTGAGGGCGACTCAAGTAACTCCTAACATGGAGGCTGGGTGATATCATCCTGTACTTGTAAATAGGCCTCTGACCGCAGTCTAGAGCTCGGGTCGGGGAGGGGGTCATAGCAATGTAGAAACAAAGGCAAGCTTCTTCTGTACTTTATGCTAACGTGCCCCCCAAAGCCTCACCATTGTTAGAAACAGGTAAACAAACAGAAAAACTTATTAGCTGTTCATGTTTGACATGAAGGTCAGGGCTCAATGCAAAGAAAAGAACCCTGGATACACTCAAACAAAAACCACAAGATTCTTTTGTCAGTTTATTTTCCTCCTGTGGTAAGGGTTGTAAGCTCATGGTTTTTCTTTCTGTAAATTCCAAGAAAGGCCCTGTTGGATCATCAGCAACAGTATCAACAATGTAAAAGCCTCATAGATCAGAAAGGTCCTGCCTCCCGCACCAGGCAGCGGGTCACTGTTGCTCTATTAACCAAGAAGTGATTTGTTGTCTGAGCCCCGTGGACCATGGTCCTTACAGAGCTGGGATGATGGCTCCTCCACATACTGAAACGGAGAATTATTTTCCCAAACCACACCCAACAGGGGCAGAAAATGAGAGAAATGGGATAGTAATATTGGCTACATTAGAGCCATCAATGAACGCCACTATGTGCTTCAAAACATCTCCTTGAATCCGGAGGACAAACCAAGGAAGTAGGTATTATTAGCCTGATTTTAGAAATGAAGGAAACGAGACTTGAGGTTTGAAGCAACTTGTCCAAAACAGAAGGTAAGTAAGGGCAGAGCCAAGTGTAGACCCTGATACACCTCAAAAACCTTGATTCTGAGCGAAGTGCAATGGTACCTACTCTGCACACCACTGGGGGTTTGCTTCTGGAATTACCCAATGCAGCAAACATCAGCAAAGTTCTTCTAGACTTGAAATAACCCAAACTGCACATCCAGATGTGCAGGCTGTGAGACGAATTCATGTCTATCCTGATTAAACAATACATAAGCATCTTTTATGCGCACACATTGTTGTGTAGTTTTCGAGTACCTCAACATACATGAGCTCACTTGCCTCTCATGATACTTCTGTGCATCTTAAATGCTGCTTTTTTATATCTAAGAGGTAAGAGGCTGGAAGAGTCTAAGTGTCTGAGCCATGGTCACATCACAGTAAATGGCAGGGTTTGAATCCTAGGGCAGGATCTTCTCTTACTCATTAGGCCAGTGTATTTTGCACTGAGCATATTTTCCATCCTATTGCACCTCCCCACGCCCTGTCAACCACCATCTTCCCTTTATGCCTGCTAACTTTGGAACGCATACAGCTTGCCACAACTCAACAGCGGAAGGAGTGAAGTCTAGGGAATAAGAGAGTATTATTTGAATGCCTCCTGCCCCAATGAGCTCTTTTGTGACCTTGGTCCTTTATTTAATTTAAATTACTTAATTGTAGGGGCACCTGCCTTGTTCAGTTGAAAGAGCAAATCACTCTTGATCTCAGGGTCGTGAGGTCGAGCCCCACGTTGGGTGCAGAGATTACTAAAAAAAAATAGTAAATTAAAATATAAATAAATATCTTAATTGTGAAAGTTTCAACATTAGAAAGTTCCACCTTCTATAGAAAGTGGTTTTTCTTTTTTGTTTTATGAGACCACCAAATGTCATTTGTTGGCTCTATGCACTTGCCTGGCTTCTAGTGGCATTCTGGAGCAAGGCGGCTTACGCTGTATAAATGAAGGTAAGAACACTTGCCATACAGCTGACTGTGTATTGACATGGAAGGATGTGCGTAATGAATAGGAGGCATGGCACAATTCTAATTCTGCTTTTTTTTTAAAGTGTGTATAATCTCATAGATTGATTAAATGGGACTTCAGGCACAATAAAGAGTTATTTCATTCCTCTTCCCCACCTCATTTGAACTTCTCCCCTCCATGAGACTGGTTATACCTCTAAATCAAAATGTAATATGGAGTAGACTCCATAGCTTATTCAATCACTCTCAAAGAAACTACTACTTCCTTATTGCCAGAAAAAAATCTCATTTAAGTAATTAAAATGCTCAATGCCATGTAGTGGTCCCATCTGGATATTCATTGACACTGGTACCTCTCCCCTCTGCAGATGGAACTCTCCCAGTGAGGAAGACTGCATGGGGAAATGCTAGCATAGGTACTATCTTCCCTCGTTACTGGAAATCCTCCTCTCTTCTACCTCCACTTCTAAAAGGAGGCAGGAAAGCAATAAGGAACGGTCTTCAGTTACTGACCAGTATTAATGCAGGTGCCAATTGTTTTCTCTGAACCAAGCACATTATCTAAAGCCAATTCTTTCCCCTCTGTGACTTCTTGAGAAATACCTACCACTGAAGATCTCATAACTACAGCTCTGTTGACTCACAGAAACGTACCTCCACCGGTGGAGTTGTGGTGTTTCAGGGCAGAACCTCCCCTCACTTCTTTAGGCCGAAGGCTCCTTGGTCTCCCCAGTGACTCTGTCAGACATTGCCGGGCCTGCTTTTCTCACTTGTAGTTCTTTTCTTATCAAGTAAAAACTTACACATTTGTTCTGCCACTTAAAAAAGTGTGATTGCTTCTCAAACACAGCCTCCCCAGATCTCCACAAGGGGCACTTTTGATTTTCTCCTTGAGGGGATGCTTGAGGTGAGAGCAAAGTAACCCTTCCCCCCTTCAAGGCAGAAAGAGGGAACTCACAGAGCCAACAGTTTTCTCCAAAGAAATCTTTTCTCTAAACTCCAGCATCTCCTTTCCTGACCTTTACAAAGTCTTAGAGGATGGAGGTGGGTGGTCAATGGTTGAAGCTTCATAACCAGCTAGCTCGTTCAAGTCTTCCAAATTCTCCATTGTCGATCCAGAGACTCACTATGAAATGTGAAGTTATGGAGTCTTAGGGCCACAGAGGAGTCAGAATATTTATGGCATAGAATATACTGACAAGGATATATAGCACGCTATGAACAGAGGTTATATATCTGGGGAGTGGATTTAGCTGGAAGTAGATTTTCTGCACTGTTTGCATTTCTTCCCATTGAGGATTTATTATTTTATAATTTTAAAATAAGATATTTTTATTAAAATAGCTTCTACCTCAAGAATTGTACTTATAGAGGGGCTTAGCACAAACTAAATCTTGGTTAAATGGTAGCCATTATTACTACAATTATCAGTGTTATAATTTATACATTTAGCAGACATTTATTGAGCACTTCTACACAAGGCACAGCATACATTTCTGGAGATACAATAGTAAACAAGACAAACCTATTTCCTGCCCTTGCTTGTTAAGGGGACTGCAGAAAATAATATAAATAAATACAATGATTACAAATCATAATTAGTGTTATTTTAAAAAAAGAAACAATGAGGGATTGAGAGAGAATTCAAATCATGGGATGGTCACAGAAGGCCACTCTGAGCACTAAACTTAAACTGAGACCTGAACAATGAGAACGTATGGGGAGAAAAGCCTGGGAAGAAACACTACTCTTCAAGAGAAGAGCATTTCCCAAGGCAGGAAGTAACTTTCTATGTTTGAGGAACTAAAGCAAGATCATTATAGTGGCTGGAAAATAATGAGCGCAGGAGATGCTGGTATGAAATGATCATGAGAGAGAGAGCCCCCCACCCCCCCGCCCCGCCCCGGGTGCACAGCCCCATGAGCTGGGATCTGGTCTGGATTTCATTCTAAGCAGAGTAGTGATTTTCTTTGGCCATCCATTACAACATGTCTCACGACATAAACCTGGGGTGACCCATTGAAAGAATCCCTGTGCTCCAAAATCATAAAGATTTATGATCCTCATCCCTTAACTAATAAGCCTTATGAAGACAAAGATGGTCACTGTCGTGTTGACTGTTTCATTCCCCTGAACTTAGAAAATGATCTGGCATAAATTAAAGCTTCAATCACTGCGCTATGAAGGAATAAATGAATGGTGTGAATACTACATAGAGGCTAAATGTTTGAGCTGTGGAACCTCATAGACCTGGATTTGAATCCTGACTTTGCAAGTGTCTTGAATGTGCGGACTTGGACAAATACATTTAATACTTGAATTTAAGGCCAAGGAATTTACTTGAATTTAGCCTAAGGGAGTGTTGCGTTCCGTGAAGGATGCCCCCCAGAGAGGGAGCTGGTCTCCTACACAGCAGGACCATTTGAGAACTGAAACTGGCTCCATGGAAGCTGACCAGTACGGGGAGTGTTCAGCAAGCTATCATGGCTATGACTTGGGGGGCAGTGCATCATGCGGGAGCCAGGCAGCTAGATCACACAGGGTAGGGAGGGAGCCTCCCACCAAGAACCAGGGACAGGGAGACTGTGACCACACAGCTGCAAGCGCTGCCTCAACTCCTGCTCCTAGATGTGCCCGGGAAGGGCTGGTGCTTCAGCAGCCGTGCACGCCCAAGTGCAGGACCCAGCCTTGGAAGCCACAGAACCACCACATCGTCACGAGACCACCGCATCCTCATAAGCAGCTGAGAAGCTCCACACCTGTGGCCACAGCTCCTCTCTGCATATGACACCCAGTCCTATCTAGATCCCTCGGCACAGCCCAGAGCACACTGGACAGTGGGTGACACGTACCTGTGTCTGGCTTTGAACTCGTTTCCCAGCAAACACTAATCCTAGCCCATGGGTGGGGGGGGGGTTGCAAGTTGTTTCGTCATTCTTCCTCTTTTACCTCTTCGCTACTTTAAGCCTCATTTCTTATCAGTAAAATATGTATAACAATAATATCAATTTCATACGGTTGTTTGGGTATTAAACCAGACAAAGTAGGCAAAGAGTGTAGCATCCCTTTTTTTTAAAAAAAAATTTTATTTATTTATTTATTCATGAGAGACAGAGAGAGAGGCCGAGGAGGCAGAGGGAGAAGCAGGCTCCCTGCTCGAGCAGGGAGCCCAACGCAGCACTCGGTCCCAAACCCTGGGACCATGACCTGGGCCAAAGGCAGATGCTTAACTGACTGAGCCACCCAGGTGCCCCAAGAGTTTAGCATCTTACTACTGAACTTGTCTTTATTTATGATTTTGATAATTTTTTCAAAATGGAATCGTTTGCATCAATTTAGATTTTTTGAAATCTTGCTTTAAAATATTATTTCTCTTGGGACGCCTGGGTGGCTCAGTCGGTTAGGGTCTGCCTTTGGCACAGGTCTTGATCTTGGGGTTCTGCGTTTGAGGCCCACATCAGGCTCACCACCCAGCAGGGAGTCTGCTTCTTCCTCTCCCTCTGTCCCTCCCCTGCCCGCACTCATGTCCTCCCTCTCTTCACTCAAATAAATAAAATCTTCTAAAAAAATTATATATCTTATGGCTTATTTTTTTGGCATTTTCTTAAATGTTGCTTCTGAATTATGTAATTTGCTTACCTCATCCTTGTCTCAACCCTGCCTTATCTGACATATATTAAACACTAAATAAGTATTACATATATTTCTTGCTGTTGTTGTTACATTTTATTAGTTTTATCTCTCTTTCTCTCTTCCTCTCTCTCTCTCTACCCACCCTGGTGCCCCCCGCTCTCTCAACCTCTTTCAATTTATCTGTTTTGTTCCCCTTCCTTCATATACCCACATGCTCTCTCACTCTCTCACACACACACACGCACGCACATGCACGCACACACTGCAAAAAGCTACCATCACAGCTGCACACGGTTATTTACTGACATAGAAATTCATTTCCAAAAAATGAAAAATATATAGGACATTCATCGTAGACAGCCTTTTCATTTTTAATTACTCCCCATCACAACGCACAGACACCTTGTTTCATAAAGGACTGAATGCTGAAATTGCTGCATAAAGAGGCTTTTATCTGTCACCAACATGTGCTGTTGCTATAAGCCACATTTCCATCTAATCTGATCAACAATGTCAACAATTCTAGGACCATGTCTCAGGAAAAAGGCACAGATTTAGAGCTCGGCATAACCTCATAGAATGCCCAGCCTGAGAAAGTAGCTATGGAGAAATTTCTTGATCCACGCTGGCATTCTTGAAGGAGGACAGTGACCAGACTGGGGAGAATATACTTTAGGGGAGGAGATGCAAACAGCCTCCCTATGCATTAAAAAAAATGTCGTACATGTAAGAAAATAGCCATTTATTTGTTACCATGGATTTTATTAATGTTTCCTAAGTGATTTTTAAAAATATCAGTAATTAATAGCAATATTTCAGCAGCTATGAGGTTTAACATTTGTTCTCCACTAAAGTTGCATGCTAATGTTTTCTGGCATGTTTCATATGAAATTTTTGGCAACTATGGTCATTGTAAAGGCAACAAACGCAGAGGAGGGAAAAATAGGAGGTGGAAGCAAGAAGAGGGAGGAAAGAGAGGAACATAGAGATAGAAGTGGGTGCTTGTAAATAACAGAATATCTGAAAATTAGTTTGGGTCTTACAGAGAATAAACCTAGTCCTAAAATAAATCTGGGAGCATTAAAGTCAAGATCATAACAAAAATGAAATGTGAAAAACGTGCTCAAATGCAAGCAACCATCCCTGGAGTTTTGTGCTTTCTGCCAACAAAAGGGTGTTTCATCGATTGAGCTCAGAATCTGCATACTGGCTGAAATCTGATTTAAAAAAAATTCTGGGCAGAATTAGGATTAAGGCAAACCAACGACACGTGGGATCACTTTCAATTAAATGACCTTCTGAAGAGTGAGAATCAGAGTCTTGCATATGCTGGCAAAACATCCTGATCATCTTAAACTAGGCGCTGTTTTGAGAGCAGATGGAATTTATGAAGTCTCTCGTCGGATGTCGTAAAAAACATCTTTCTATTATCAGGTTCTATAGAATCAGAGAGTACCAGAGGGAAGAGGGGCTTTCATGAATGATTAAATGATCAAAGGAAATAAAATGAAGATGAGCTACCAGCAAACCCAGGAGGGTCATATTATGGGCATAATAAAAGCAACTCGATATAAAATTCTTGGGAGTCATTGCCATTTGGGTTTACAGATAAGCGGGGGAAAGAATAAATGCAGTTCCCGAAGTAGCTGACTTTCCCTGGACTTCGCATATGGGCAGTCCCTCGGGGGACCACCCTCTGTGTGTGTATGTGGTCTATTCGGAATGCAACCCTCTTGTTCAGGATACTGTGAGTCTGTCTAAAATAAATGAGACTTCGGATTTCACTGGCGAAGGAAATATTTCTAGATTCATTTTAGGGAAATGCTAAACACCAGGTTGATTTATAATATGGGAGGGGGGCAAGGGGATTTCGTTGTTAAAAAACTGTGTTTCACCTTACGTTCGCCATCCATAATTTATATGTATCTTCCCTGACCCCGAAGTGACATACTGTGCACTGTTTACAGGCTAATAACTAACCCATAAAAGGCATCATGTGTTCTAGCAGACTTCTAATAAAAAAATAATTGTCCATAGAGTAGATCTTAGATGTACATTTTAATAGAAAATTAATTCTAACAATTTGAGTTTTGGAGAGTCTTAACATAGACTCATTTTTTAATTGCATGTTCTAATAAAAGCAACAGCTGGTCAAAGCTATAATAGGCTACTTTTAAAAAAATATTGAGAGACAGTATATTTTACAATGAATTAAACATCTTATATAGCCTACATTCCTGGGATATTCTGCTACAATCACTTATGAGATTTTGATCATCTCCAAATCTACCAGGGAATAGCCCCAAAGGAAATATTCAAGCATACCCAACCTCTTGATTATTGTTTAAAGTGTAACAGAAAGAGAAACATTAATGCCTCATACTTAGACTTCCAATAAAAATTCCAATAAAATGTATCTAATTAGATACCCCCTAAATCCAGAGGCCAGCTATCAGTAAAACAATTAGGAGCCACCTTCATGTTTTCCATATAAGTGAGAATGAATGAACACTATTTTGTATATTCATTTTTGTTGGTTTGCTTTTAGAGTGAACCCACAGATCCTTATTATCTTAGTAGAAGACATAAGCTTATTCTTTCTAATATTCACACCCACACATGAAAAGCAATGCAGGGACAATATAGTCCTCTGGATTAGGAGAGTGCTATAGGCCTGATATCAGGAGGAAAGCTGTCTCTGTCATCTGGAGAGGGGCCATTTCTGAGACCCGCTGTCAACTTCGTCATGCCCCTGTTTGTAGAGAAAGACTCACCGTAGAGAAGTGATTCTTCATCTGGATCCACAAACATGTTTTCAGAGATAAAAGGCATTGTTTTGCTTTTAAAAAGGATTCAGGACCCATTGGCATTTGGATATCATTGTGATGAAATAGCTCGAGGAAGACATGAAAATGAGGAGCTGTTATTTTCCCTCCTGTGTTTTCTGAAACCTTCAAACGAACATGAAAACAGATGGGAAAAACCGCATCCTCACATTTGCTCTTGGAGCCATTTGCTCAGATCCGCCCCCTCACCCAGGGATTTTTCTGTATCAAAAGAGAGAGCCTGTGTTTTGCTGGGGTGGGCTTGAGGGTACAGAGAAGGCAAAATGCAAGTTTAAGGAGTATCTTCTGACATCTGACTAAGAGGCAGTGTGTGAGCCGCTCTGCTGCAAGGACACCGGCTTATCCTAAGGTGATATACAGAACGCAATGCAGTAATACAGGAAGTGACGTATCATGGCTCACTGATGTGCAGAGCTGCGTTCTGTGGCTTAACTAGAGGACTGGAGAAGTCTAATGTACCTTAGCAGATGGGTGGGAGAAGGGTGGGAGGAAAAAAGCAAGAAGGAAACCAATAGGATTAGTCTAGAAGAGTCAACCTTGAAAATGAGCCAGGTACCACAATTAAAAGTTCCTTCCCCCAAATTCCCAGGTCCTCTAGTGATGTCAACCAAGGACTTCAGTCAACCTGAAAATCCTGGAGATTTGATCTTTACAGAGTAAAACTATGAGTACATCACTGCTTTGCTCAGAAACCTTCAATGCTGACTCAGCCATTTGACTATTAATCAAATACTTGGCTTGACATTCTAAGCCTTGAACAAACTGTTCCAAACTACCTTTCTACTCTTAATGTTCTTCTCTTTACTACTATAAGCTCCAGCGCTACTCTTCTTTCTATAGTTTTCAATTTTTCATTCCACTGATATTGCATTTTGGCCTATAATATTCAGTTCTGCCTTGCCTTGCCTAAGCTGACCCAGCCTGAATGCTACCTTTTCCATAGACTCCACAAGATTTCCTCTTTTGCAGCTTCCTTCATATGCTCTAGAAGAGTCCACATGATGGAGAAAGAGAAATGCAGTCTACAGAGTTACACTGGGGTAGAGTGGACTTCACAAGCTACTAAGCATGTCATCTTTGACATTTCAGTCTTGCTTCATTTGGATTTCCTCATCTGTACAACAGGAACAAGGGAGCCCCCAACCTCACAGAGATGTTGTGAGGACAGCACAGTAACATGGGCAGGGTGCTAGCCTAGTGTTTCCTCTGCACTCTTTCCCACGGCCCCTTCCCATGGAAGCCCTCCTTCTGGAAGAGAGCTATTGAAGCTTACCCTGTGGATTCAGCTCCTCTTCATGTTCAATCTCTGTCTCCATCCCTAGTTCTAAGCCAGGGTCCTCCAATGAACTTCACACTCAGCATGCCCCAAGTCAAATCTATCATCTCTCCATTGCCTTCCTCCAAATCTGTACATCATTTTGCATGCACCATTTCCCAGGGTTCTGACAAAAGTGGAATCATAAAGGAAACTGAGGCTCAGAGAGGAGAACCAACCTGATGAAGAATACAGAGTGAGGAGAACCAGAGCCTATTGAATATACACTCATTGAAATCAAAGGCCTTATTTTTCTTCCTGGGGGCTGTATGTCTATGTCACAGAGCTGACTCAGTACCTAATATATCTCAGGTGCTTAGTAAATGTTTTTAAATAAATGAATGGATTGAGGAAGGACTCCAGACTCCTTGGCTCCTTATTCAGTGGTGTTTCTATTACATTTTGCCATTAGACTTCCCCACAGCTCTTTTCTGGTTATATTCTTTTCCTGGGCTTTTCCGGAGAGAGGAGGCCAGGTGTTAGCACCATTTGTAGCCACCCTTTCAGGCATGAAGTCTGCTCTCCTGGAGTGCCTTCTTGCAATACCAGCATTCTGACATGCTCACTTTTTTAGTGGTCATACATCAGTGGGTTTAATTAACTTTTTTTAAAATGGCACTAAATTTTGCTTCCCCAGGACAGAAGGTGGACTCTGCTGGTCCACCACAAAATCAATGTCTGTGTCTGCATCTTTTATACAATCTATAGCCCCTAACATTGTCTTTCGGTGAGTGATGCAAATGACTTCCTTTAGGTCTTTTATCATCTCAGGACGATAGTGCCTCTTAATCTAGTCATTGCTGAAGCTTTGCTCACTAAAGAAACTGGTTGTGCAAAGAACTGTCCCCCATGGGGAACAGGCAAAATCTCCTTTATGTTAGAAAGACAAAATATAGTAGCTTTTTAACAAATGGCATACCAATTATTTAGTGGAAATTGCATACCAGACACTTTGTTATCAATGCTTTAAGTTCATAATGCAAATACTATATTTGTTATCTTGAGAGCAACTATCCTTCTACATAAGGTAGGAAACCCTCCCAAAGTACTGCCTAGCCATATCTTGGGATCTACAATGATATGTTTTCAGTGTGTCTATCAACCCTTCTTTTATCTACAGTCACCAAGAGGAACTTGCCCTGTCCTTTCTCCCTTCTTCAAAATTCTAATTGCTAATATGGCTGCTCAAGGAGGCCCCATAGCTTCTCCTACTAATCATGGGAAAACCAGTGTCTGTGCTAAGAGGGCTGTATTTCTATGTCCCCAGAGCTTGCAATCCCAGTGTCACTAGATCAGTACTGGGTCCCATGCAGATGGGTTGCTTTTAATGCATGAGCATAACCTAATATTCAGGAAAGCCCCATTTAATCACTCTTGTATTTATTCCACCTTAAAGATCATTGAACCAAGGCCCAAAGAGGGAAAGAAACTTTTCCCAAGTCACAAAGTGAATAAAATGTTAGAACCTTGATAATACCCCCAAAGGACTGGTAGTCTCCAAATGGTATCTAGGTAATATGACTGGGTTAACGTCATTTTTAAACTATATTCTTGATGACATATCACATGGGGAACTACACTTACACATATACAAACATATTTTTTGTGCTATAAGCATAAGCACCAAATTTGAGTTTTAATTACTTGGACTCTGTCTTAATGAGTAGGAGAGAAAGACAAAGAGATGGAAGGAGAGAGATCAACAGAGAGAGAGACACTGGAACACAGTAATTACCAATGATTTTAAGTAGGTAGTCTTCCTGAATCTTTTGGAAGCAAGAGTCACACAATGGAAAGGGCCCTGATCACGCGGCCAGAAGACTTGGGTAGTAGCCCCCTGGCTGTAGGTCACTGTTATTTAAATCTGGATAAGCCAAAACATTTTTGGACTTTAGTTTTTTCATCTGTAATTGAAAGGAGGGGGTGGTCACATGCTTTTTCAGGTTTCTTATTCCTGTAGTACTGTATGATGTAGAATCAGTAAATACACACACAGATATTAATACCATAGACACATACACACACAAACACATATACGTCTTAATTATTTTTCTTTGTCAACACTTCAAACTTCCCCTGGTGAAGGGAGGAAGGTAGGATCTTGGAAAACTCCTACCCATTTGAAAGGCAGAATTAGACGCTTATAAAATAGAAGGGAAAGAGTGGCACAAGTCAGGGAGGTACCTCTGGCCTGTGAAATTTAAACACATGTTGTAGCAATGACCCTGAGTGTTTAAGGCCTTACCACCATAATCTGAAAACTGAAATCTCAGCACTAGCATGAAGCATCCAGTGCTGCAAGGAGTTCCAGTGATCCCACAGAAGGATGACTTCTATCTGAACTCTTCATGTGTGGGTTCTGGGTTTGCACGTGTTCTTCTACTCACAGAAACTGATGTGTATTCAGACCTGCCTGCAAGAGAGTCTGGGAATGGTCGTCTCAAATTTCCAGCCTTTCCAAAGATAAAATAGGTAGCAAGGACAGACTCAATACAAGTGATCTACCACACAAAATAACTGGGTTCAACAATTATGAACAACTGAACAAATATGAACATTGCTCATGACCAACATTACCCTTGAGGATGCCATAAGCTTCCCCATGGTATTATCACTCCCCAAATTCAATACAGGCAGATTTACTTCAGTCAGTTTTACACAGCAGACTCTTGTGTTCTAGTTAGGCACTTGTCTGTTTAGTCACAAGGTTTTTTCAATCATTACAACCAGTCAGGGACACAAAAGGCTGAAATCTGCAGGGAATTCAGAACAAGTGGGTGCCAGTGTCCAGCAAGTGAAATGGCAGGATACATAGCTTCAGTCTATGCATATTTTTAATTATTATTTTCCTCAGTCTATATCGTTGCATTTGCATATGCTAAATGCCCATGTAGTTCAAATCCAATGAATTTTTAAAGTTTATACTGTGTGTACCTGGTGCTATGCTCAGTACTGAGACCATTACAGATGTGAAGCAAGCATGGATCATAACTTCAGGGAGTTTGCCCCTGGCTTGGAGAAGAAGCATAAGTAAACAAATGTAAACCAGAAAGAGCAAAGTAAATGAAACACATAGATTTGCTTTTAGGGAGTTCCCAGAATGGGGAGGAGATCCCTTTTGAGGGAGAAATTAGCATCTGAGATAAACAAATGTGATAACATATGGAAATGAGTACATACTTTATATAACTTTTGCCTCTCTGGATGCAAATAATCCGATTTCTATCACTGTAACAAAATAGTACTGACTTTCCCCCTAAGAGTCAACTGTAATATGTTTTCCTGATATTCATCTGGCCAGACCCATAGTCAATTATAATTTGCTTAGTGGCAGCAAGAGAATTTTTGAAATATTAGTTTTGTTTTACTTAGGGTATTTCCCCCTTTATTCCTATCCTCTACCCTTCCTCTAAGCCATGCAGTTCTTAGTGTTTTCTTATTTCTGGAATTTTTCAGGTGTAAAGTAAAAGCTTCAAAATTAAACGTTTCCTTCCATTCTTTAAACTCAGAGCAGAGAATGTTCTCAATGTACTACAGAGGAAGGGGGAGAATCTCAAACTTTGCAGGTGTTAAGAGGAGAAAGGGAGATTTTCCCTAGGCTAAGTAGGAGGTGGAGGTCTCTGGGTTTCTCATGCCTGATTCTGGACATCAGTCCAGCGTGCTGGTGAAACACGTAGAGGATAAAGTTTGGCAAACTTAGGGAGGGTATTCCCTGGCCCCTGGTTCTTCCCTACGTAGTAAACCATCACATACCAGCATGTGGCATGGGATCCATGAGCCAGTATTCTTTCAGGGAGCTTGTGGACTTCAGTGATAAGGGCAGCAACAACAAGCATGACAGACTAGAGATTAGAACTTGCTGGATTTTCCCAGAAGCACATAAACCTTCCACGGATGAATGAGAGAGAATTCCCCACCCGTGTTCTCTTGCATACTTGAGTTAGGGAACTAAGTCACATCCACTACATGCATTTCTCCAACAAAAGTAAATATTGATTTGCAGCTCTGTGAATGAGAAAAAAAATATTTGCAAAGGGAGCTGTATGGACTTAGAGACAAGGAAAATAAAATCTGGCTGACAGATTTATCTCTAGCTGTTGCAGAGGAGCCTACACTGGACCAGACCACTTCAGGGAACAGGAGCTTTCTCATCTCATTTTATCTCTGACCCATTGTCAGACATCATTTCATTTCCACAAAAGGGGGGGGGATTTTATTTGCTATTGTAAAGTTTCCCTAAAGCTATTCTGTTTTAATCAGAACCTCAGAATAGGGAGAAAGGTCAGAGGATGATTTGGATCTATGTAGTCCAGTCAACTCAATGCACAAAGGTGTGATTTTAAGTAACAATCCCACTTTGGAAGTGTGTACACAGTTCTGAATTGCTTACAGGAAAAGTTTTTAAAAAGTCTGTTGGATTTTTGGTATTCTCCTCTAAAGTAAGAAATGTCAGATATATAATACAGGTCTTGGTTATCCCTTGGTCAAAAAAAAAAAAAGTAAGAAAAAAAAGGTTGTCTTATCAACCTCATATTCTGAGGTGGTTTCTTAATTCATTTTTAGNAAAGTAAGAAATGTCAGATATATAATACAGGTCTTGGTTATCCCTTGGTCAAAAAAAAAAAAGTAAGAAAGAAAAAAAGGTTGTCTTATCAACCTCATATTCTGAGGTGGTTTCTTAATTCATTTTTAGGCTGAAGGCCTGTCTCGGGAATACATATTAGATTGAAGAGACCTCAGACAATATTAGTTTTGATAATGATAAATTCTTATAGCAGAAGAAATTTTAAAAGGAGACAAATGAATTTAAGATAGGTTATAAATCATTATTTTCAATTGCGAGTGGATACTTTTTGATAAGCAAACCCGTTGAAGACTATTTTAAAAACAATACAGTAAGTAGCTTCACAATTCAGCCAAACTTTTCTATTTAATTTTAAGTAGATTTTTAAAAAGAAAATCGTTTTAACTTCTAATGATTTAGTTCCAAGTCTAAGAATAAAACTTTCAGGGGCAGCCTCATGGATCAACTCAAAAATACTGTTATCATAAATAATTCAGAGATAAATAAAGACAATCTCATTAGATGATCCAAAAAGTAACTACTAATAGTGAAAACCCAACAAAAATGATTTAAAGAATTCAAATCATGTTGCTTTATGGGACATGTGAAAAAGTCATTATAACATGTAATTTTAAACATTGGTAAACATGAATTAATTAATAAGTAGACATTCATTTCATGTATAAGACATTAATATTCATGTTTACAAACAGAAGAGAAACTTTTTAAAAGAATATCTTTTATGAGAAAATGTTTTGGTATGATTTTACATAGTCATATGTATCTTTATATATACATATATGACAATTACATATATATTTTACATATAATATATATTTATGTACAAATATAAATAACATTATAAAGAGAGCATTATCACATGTGCTATGGTGTTCTTATAGAACATAACATCACAGAGCAAAAATAGTGCTTATCATCACTGAGGTTATTTTTTCAGCTTTTTCTTTTTAAATCACTTCTGTCGAAAAGTGTGTACTATACAAAGTAGTACAGAGTTCCCTTATACCCTTCAAACAGTGTCTCCTGATAATATTTAACATAACCACACCAGGAAATTAATACATAAAATTACTAACTAACCTTAAGACCTTTATCAAGTCTCAGTTTTTCCATAATGTCATTTTTCTGGCCTAGGATCCCATCCAGGTTCACACATTGCACCTAGTCAAGTCTCCTTAGGCTCCTCCAATCATGACAATTCCCAATCTTTGTCTTTCATGACCTTGACACTTTTCACAGTGACCACTTTTTGTAGAGTATCTTTCAACTGAGTTTGGGGTCTTCTCGCAATTTTTGAAGTTGCACAGTTTTAATGAGTAACACAGAAGTGATGTTGGTGTGCTTCTCAGTGCATTCTAGCAGGGCATCCATGATGTTCATATATCTTATTACTGGTAATGTTAACCTTGATCGCTTGGCTGAGGTGGCATCTTCCGAGTTTCTCCATTGTAAAGTTGCTAATTTAAATAATAAATCTGTTGTGAGGAGACACTTTGACACACTACACATCTCTTAATTCTTATTATACTTTCTGCCACTAGTTTTAATGCCCATCAAGGGTTCTTTCCAATAACAATTACTAATGTGGTATTGCCTACGGTGAGTTAATTTATTACTTCCATGTAATTGTATTATTTTTCTTTTTCAGAGATTCTACTAATACTATTATTATTATGCCTTCTTTGCCTGTCTTCTATTTGTACCACTGTTCCTTTGGCCATTTTTTAAAAAATATTTTATTGACTTATTTTAGCAGGGGTAGAGGAAAAGGGAGAAGAGAGAAAATCAAAGCAGATTCCCTGCTGAGCACAGAACCCAACACAGGGCTTGATCTCATGATCCTGAAATCATGACCTGAGCCAAAACCAAGAGTTGGACACTAAACTGATTAAGCCATCCAGGGACCCCTCCTTTCATCAATTTTTAGGTGTTTCTTTAACTCATTTGATTTCTCTTAGTTCATTCTATGCCTTATTCAAAACCACTTATTAGATTTGCATTTCAGTCATATGTATGTATCCTATAGATAACCTGTTATTTTTTGTAATTTTATTTCCGAGATATTTTTTTCTTTTTCTTCCAGGTCTTCTACCTTGTTTTCATTTCAAGTTTTTATTTAAATTCCAGTTAGTTAACATAGAGTGTAATATTAGTTTTAGGAGTAGAATTTAATGATTCATCACTTACACACAATACCCATTGCTCATCACACGTGCCCTCCTTAATACCCAGTCAGCCATCATCTTGCCTACCTCCCTGCTAGCAACCCTCAGTTTGTTCCCTATAGTTCAGAGTCTATTTTATGGTTTGCCTCATCTTCCAGATCTTCCTTGAGCCAAACAAGTATCTTCATTTTCCTTTTTTTGGCCATTTCTATTTTTGTTTTTGTAGTTCTGATTCAAGGTGGTTTTCATATCCTCAAATGCTTGTTTGAGTATATTTTAATTCCCTTCAGAATGTTGATTTACAGTTTTCTTCTGCTTCCTGACTATTTTACTAGATAAATATCTGCAGTTAATATGTTTGGAATTTTGCTTTCAATATTTTTAAAATGGATCTCTGTGGATGATACGTGTGTGTGTGTGTGTGTGTGTGTGTGTGTGTGTGTATTTCCCCCTTTTGTTGTTCTGTATTATTTTGGTAGGAAATATTAAGATGAGTAGTGAATAACTTTATCTTCTGCTACCTAGACATTTTTTAAAGTATTTATTATCTTTCTTTTTCTTTGCTCAATCTAATCTTCTCTTTCTTCTTCCAACTTCCCCCTTAAGGCTGTTCTATGTGATTAAAATATAAGCCTTCTATTCATGATAGAACTATTTATGCTTGAATTTCTCTTATCAGAACAAATAAAGCAATTCTGCTCTAAGAAAGAGTAGTAGTTTGCTTAAGCCATGTAGTCATCAATTTTTATTCTAGACAAAGATAGTAGGAATCAGCCTAATTTATGATTTAACATTTTGTTAAATGAGAAAAGAATGTCATGGCACTGATTATTTTTTTTTACATAAAAGATTGTGTTTATATACTTAGAATCAAAGAATGCAAGGTAACCAGATACTTCTTATTTTTACATATTTTTTTCACTTGTTTGGATAATTTGTAGCATATAGCCAAAACATCATACTATTTAATGGGTTCATTTTTCTCACCTCACTTCAATATGTGGTAGATCTCCTTTAGAGTACTTATATTCACTTAAATTTTTCACAAATCTCTAGTCAGAAAATGAGAAAATATTTAGATATTTTACACATTAAGGATATTCACATTTTTAGTCTTTTTTCATTGCATGGCACCATTCTTGCAAATGGTATCTGTTTTGTAGTTCATTGTATTTTTGACTTCTCTCTTCCATGTTTATCTGACACATCATACATCCAACTGTCAAAATTAGGCTATGGTGGGGACGACTCCCACACGACTACTGTCAGCAAGGCAACACTGACAATGAAGGAAATGTACATCAAGAAAAGTGAGAGCAGCAGCCTCATAAACCACTGCTTGGGATTCCACAGTGACAAGGCTGGAGTTAAGGTACACACAGCTAATGAAGGTCAGAGAAAGAGAAAGTCAGGAGTTGAGGACAACCTGTAGAGCTGATTAGAGAAAACAGTAAGGATTCCTCATCAGATCCTAAAGCCATAGCTATTTCCAGTCCACCCAATAGCCTCTTTATTGTTTCCAGTTATAGCAATAGCTTATATTGACATGGGGTTGGCAAATAGGTTTCAACCTGCATGCTAAATTCTAATAAACTGGTGGTGAATTACAGAATTTTTAGGAGTAGAGAAACACCATATCCCATTTTCTTTGGACATTTCTATTTCATGTTTTTTTATTCAAACATGTTTATTAATAGCTGTCACTTTAACTTTCATAAGATTCCTAGTTTCAACAATCAAATATGTTTTCACTTCATCTATGAGGAAGAAGTTGAGTCTTCCTAAAGCTCACTGATCAATTTTTCATGTCTCCCCAGGGTTAAGGGTCATTTAAAAAGCTGGTTAATTTGGCAGGATACCATATGTACTTTGTTTGCCATATCCATGTTAATGGATGAGCAGATAAAAATACCTTACCTTGTTTAGTTAGAAGAATAATGAGAATAAAGAAAGTAGGGTACCTGGGTGGCTCAGTGGGTTAAAGCCTCTGCCTTCGGCTCAGGTCATGATCTCAGGGTCCTGGGATCGAGGCCCGCATCGTGCTCCCTGCTCAGCGGAGAGCCTGCTTCCTCCTCTCTCTCTGCCTGCCTCTCTGCCTACTTGTGATCTCTCTCTCTCTCTGTCAAATAAATAAATAAATAAATCTTTTTTTTAAAAAAGTAGACAATATAGGCAGACAAATTGACAACATATTCTATATTGGCTTATATAAATAATATTTTTTAAATGGTGATATGGTAATAGGAGTAAGTGCTTAATAAAGNGATGAGCAGATAAAAATACCTTACCTTGTTTAGTTAGAAGAATAATGAGAATAAAGAAAGTAGGGTACCTGGGTGGCTCAGTGGGTTAAAGCCTCTGCCTTCGGCTCAGGTCATGATCTCAGGGTCCTGGGATCGAGGCCCGCATCGTGCTCCCTGCTCAGCGGAGAGCCTGCTTCCTCCTCTCTCTCTGCCTGCCTCTCTGCCTACTTGTGATCTCTCTCTCTCTCTCTCTCTGTCAAATAAATAAATAAATAAATCTTTTTTTAAAAAAAGTAGACAATATAAGCAGACAAATTGACAACATATTCTATATTGGCATATATAAATAATATTTTTTAAATGGTGATATGGTAATAGGAGTAAGTGCTTAATAAAAGTTTATCATTTTCTGGTTTTACTCTAAGATGTACATTTTTTTCACATTTTAACACCATTAAAATCAGGAAACATCCTACAACTGATGAACTATTGTAGTTTAATTATGGTAAAATTTGTTCCTTGTACTACATAAAATCATAGTGCATTGTACCTGTCCCGATTTACTTTCTCTTTAAACAGCCACCACCACCCACTTACACTGTGAGTACCTATAAAATTACTTCTCCCTGGAGTGACCCTTAATGAATGATTTAGAAGTGAATTTATGTAGGAGGAGTTAAGATGCCAGAGTAGTAGGGGGCCCTACATATGCCTCAGCTCTCAAATCACAGCTAGATAAATATCAAGTCATTTTGAACACCCAAGAAATTGACCTGAGGACTAAGAGAACAAACTGCACAACGAGAGGGAGAAAAGACACCACATTATGGAAGTGTGTGGAGACATGATTTGGGGGAGAAAAGAACTTCGGGTGCTGTGGAGGGGAGGGAGCACAGGGGAGATCTCAGAGAGAGGAGAAGGGTGGGGAGAGAGAGAGCGCGAGAGTGAGCAAGTAGCATACAAAGGATTGCAGAAGAAAAACACTTCCCCAAAACCACTGATTGGGAAAATGAGAAGGGGTGATTATTGTGAGTTGTTACAACCAGTAGAGTTCAGTAGAGTTCAAAAAACTGAAGTTTCAGAAATCTGCACAGTGGCCAGTGTGGAGCCTCGCAGGTACCAGTGGTGCTCCTATGGAGAAGGAGGGCTGTAGCCCTGGAGTGGACAGCATGATCTGAAGATCCCCTGGGTTGCACTGGAAAAGACTGTTCCTCTTCTTGGTGTGAATTTGGGAGAGGTGATCTTGCCTCTCAGGGGACAAAAGAGCCAGAGGGCACCATTGTGCTGCCCCATTCATTAGAATAGGGCCAGAGACACCTGCTGAGGGCAGTTAATCTGGAGACCAGCTTTTTGCTGCACTTTAAACTCCAGGCACCTGTGCATTTGTACAGCTGCTTCCTGGGAGAAACCTGCACCAGCCTCAGAGTGGTGAGACCCTCCCCCAGAGGATCAGTGTGGTTCTGTGCTATGCTGGGTCCCTAAAGGTTGGAGTTTTGAAACTCAGCCATTATGCCTGAGATAAAACACAGGTGCACTGCACTGCTGGGTGGGAAGATGGCAAAGACACCGACAGGACAAAAGCAGGGATCTGAGGAATGTGTGGAAGACATGAGGAGACATTGTTTACTCTTCTTTGAGGGCTTCCAGGACAACAGTGGCACAAACTCCTCTCTCCAGGTACAAGAAAGCAGGCTGGCACCATTTTTATGCCTTACCCATCAACACCACAGACAAACTTCAGTTTAGTAGCACAGTGTCCACAGTGGAGGCCTAAGCCACTTACACCAAGCCCCGCCTCCCTGCACTCTACAAGTGCTTTTTTACTAGGGCAAGTACTCCTGAGAGCCAGAGCAGCAGCAGGCCCCTCCCCCAGATCAGCACAAACTCTCCACATGCGCCAAGTCTACTGACTGTAGAGTGCTGCAAAGCTTCAGCTCTACTGAATATAGGACCAGGCTTATTTTAACAAGCAGACCAAAGTACACCTATTTAAAACTCACCACACATTGGACAAGGTCCAAACACTTCCCACTGCAAATGAGGAGAAACTCTGGAGAGCTGACGTGAGGGAAAGAGCAGCCAAAGCACAATAGCAGAGTGCACACAGCATACACTGGAAACACTTCCTAAAGCACCAGGTACTGGACAATATATGGCCTCTTCTTAATAAAGTCACTACTCTCAGGAACAGGAAACATAACAGGCTTTCCTAACATACAGAAGAAGAGACCTAGATAAAATGCCAAGACAGAGGAATCATCCCCCAAGAAAGAAAAATAAAAGGCCATGCCCAGGGGTCTAATCGAAATAGATATAAGTAATATGCTTGATCCAGAATTTAAAACAACAATCATAAGGGTACTTGCTGGCCTTCAGAAAAGCACAGAAGATACCAGGGAGTCCCTTACCACAGAGATAAAAGCCCTAAAAACTAGTCAGGCTGAAATAAAAAAATGCTATAACCGAGACACGAAACCAACTGGATATAATGACCATGAGATGGAAGAAGCAGAGGAACAAATAAGTGATAAAGAAGACAAAATTATGGAAAATAATGAACCTGAAAAGAAGAGGGAAAGAAAAATAACTGATCACGAATGAGACTTAAGGGACTCAGCAACTCCATAAAGCATAATAACATCTGTATCATAGGAGTCCCAAAAGAAGAAAAAAGAGGGAAAAGGGGGAAGAAAGTTTATTAGAGCTAATTATAGCTGAAAAGTTCCCTTATCTAGGGAAGGAAACAGACATCCAAATCCAGGAGGCACAGAGAGCTTCCATCAAGATCAAGAAAAGCAGGCCAATGCCAATGCATATTACAGTAAAATTTGCAAAATACAGAGATAAAGAAAAATCCTAAAAGCAGCAATGGAAAAGAAATCCCTAGCTTACAAGGGAAGAAAAATAAGGTTAGTAGTGGACTTATCCACAGAAAATTAGCAAGCCAGAAGAGGTGGCATGATGGGAAAAATATGCAGCCAAGAATACTTTATCCAGCAAGGCTGTCACTCAGATAGGAGAGATAAAGAGTTTCTCAGACAAACAAAAACAAAAGGAGGTTGTGACCACAAAACCAGCTTTGTAAGAAATATTGAAGGGACTCTCTGAGCGGGAGAGAAAGACCTAAAGTGAAAGGAACAAAGGAATCTCCAGAAACAATGACTTAACAGGTAATACAATGGCACTGAATTCATATCTATCAATAATCACTCTGAATGTAAATGGACTAAATGCTCCAATCAAAAGACACAGGGTATCAGAATGGGTAAAAAAAGAAAAAAAAGAAAAAAAAATAACAACCAAAAAAAACCCCCCAAGATCTATCAATATGCTGCCTACGAGAGACTTACTTTAAAACTAAAGATACCTATAGAAAGTAAGTGGATGGACAACCATCTACCATGATAATGGACATCAAAAGAAAGCCAGAGTAGCAATACTTATATCACACAAAGTAGATTTTAAACCAAAGATGAAGGAGGTCACTATATCATTATAAAGGAGTCTATCCAAATATATAAATCAAAAGATCCAAATATATAAATCCAAATACATAAATCACTTAATCCAAAGATCCAAATATATAAATCACTTAATAACAAGCAAAAAGAAACTCATTGATAATAGTACAATAACAGTAGGGGACTTTAACACTCCACTGACAGCAATGGACAGATAATCTAAGCAGAAAATTAACAAGGAAATGGCTCTGAATGACATACTGGACCAGATGGACTTGAAAGATATAGTCAGAACATTTCACCTTAAAGTAGCAGAATACACATTTTTTTTTGAGTGCACATGGAACATTCTCCAGAATAGATCACATACTGTGTCACAAATCATGCTTGAATAAATACAAAAAGATTAAGATCATATCATGCATATTTTCTGACCACAACACTATGAAACTTGAAGTCAACCACAAGAAAAAATCTGGAAATACACTAAATACATGGAGGTTAAAGAATATCCTACTAAAGAATGAATGAGCTAACCAGGAAATTAAAGAAGAAATAAAAAAATTACATGGGAGCTAATGAAAATGAAAACACAACATTCTGAATGGGATGCAGCAAAAGTGGTCATAAGAGCGAAGTATACAGCAATACAGGCCCACCTCAAGAAACAAGAAAAATCTCAAATACACAACATAAACTTATACCTGAAGAAAGTAGAAAAGGAACAGTAAATAAAGACTAAAGCCAGCAGAAGAAGGGAAATAATAGAGAAAAGCAAAAATAAATGATATAAAAACAAACAAACAAAAAACCACAGGAGCTGTTAATAAAATTGATAAACTTCTATACAGACTTATGAAAAGGAAAAGAGAAAGGACTCAAATAAATAAAAACACAAATGAAAGAGGATAGATCACAACCAATACCACAGAAATATAATTATGAGAATACTATGAAAAATTGGGCAATCTGGAAGAAATGGATAAATTCCTAGAAACATACAAACTACCAAACTGAAAAAATAGAAAATCTGAACAGACTCATAACCAGCAAAGAAATTGAATCAGTATCTAAAAATCTCCCAAGAAACAAAAGTCCAGAGACAGATGGCTTCCCAGAGGAATTCTACCAAACTTTTTCTTCAAATTGGGTTTTTATTTTATTTTTTATTATTACTATGTACCAAATATTTAATGAAAAGTCAATACCTATTCTTTCCAAACTGTTCCAAAAAATACAAAATGGAATGAAAACTTCCAAACTCATTCTGTAAGTCCAGGATTACCTTGATTACAAAACCAAAGACCCCACTTAAAAATAATTATAGGCCAATATCCCTGATGAACATGCATGCAAAAATTCTCAACAAGATACTAACAAATCGAATCCAACAGTACGTTAACAGAATCATTCACCAGGATAAGTGGGATTTATTTCTGGGTTTCAAGGTGGCTCAATATTTGCAAACCAATCATATACCACATTAATAAAAGAAAGGGTAAGGGCCATATGATCCTCTCAATAGATGTAGAAAAAGCATTTGACAAAGTACAGAACTCATTCTTAATAAAAACCTTCAACAAAATAAGAATAAAGGCAACATACTTCAACATCATAAAGACCATATACAAAAGACTCATGACTAATATCATCTTCAATGGGGAAAAACTAAGAGCCTTTTCTCTATGGTCAGGAACAAGACAGAGATGTCCACTCTTACCAATGTTATTTAAGATAGTACAGGAAGGGGGCACTTGGGTGGCTCAGTTGGTTGAGCAACTGCCTTTAGCCCAGGTCATGATCCCGGAGTCCCAGGATCGAGTCCCGTGTTGGGCTCCCAGCTCCATGGGGAGTCTGCTTCTCTCTCTGACCTTTTTCCCTCTCATGCTCTCTCTCTCAAATAAATAAATAAAATCTTAAAAAAAAAAAAGATAGTACAGGAAGTCCTTGCCTTGGTAACCAGACAACAAAAAGAAGTAAAATGCATCTAATCAGCAAGGAATAAGTCAAACTTTCACTATTTGTAGATGACATGATACTCTACGAAGAAAACCTGAAAGACTCCACCAAAAAATACTGAGTACTGAAACACAAATTCAGTAAAGTCTCTTGGGATACAAAATCAACATACAGAAATTTGTTGTATCTCTAGACATCAATAATGAAGCAGCAGAAAGAGAAATCAAGAAATCGATTCCATTTAAAATTGCACCCAAACCCATAAGATACCCAGGAATAAACCTAATGGAGAAAGTAAAAGATATATTCTTTGAAAAATATAAAACACATATGAAAGAAAATGAAAACAACACAAAGAAATGGAAAACCATTCCATGCTCATGGACTGCAACAATAAATATTGTTAAAATACCTATACTACCCACAGCAATCTACACATTTAATGCAATCCCCATTAAGATACCAGCAATATTATTCACAGAGCTAGAACAATCCTAAAATTTGTTTGGAACCACAAAAGACACTAAATAGCCAAAGCGATCTTGAAAAACAAAAGCAAAGCTGGAGGCATATTAATTCCAGACTTCACGCTATATCACAAAGCTATATTCATCAAGATGGTATGGTACTGGCTTGAAATCAAAAACATAGATCAATGGAACAGAACAGATAACCCAGAAGTGGACCCATAACTATATGGTCACCTAATCTTCGACAAAGCGGGAATGGAAAAAAGTCTTTTCAACAAATGGGTGTTGGGAAAACTGTACAGCACCATGTAGAAAAATGAAATTAGAACACTTTCTTGCAACATATGCAAAAATAAATTCCAAGTAGATGAAAAGACCTAAATGTGAGACAGGAAATCATCAAAATCCTAGAGGGGAACACGCATAAAATCCTAGAGCAACCTCTTTGATCTTGGCCATAGGAACTTCCTACTAGACACATTGCCAGAGGCAAGGGAAACAAAAGCAAACATGAACTAGTGGGACTTCATCAACATAAAGAGCTTCTACACAGGGCGCCTGGGTGGCTCAGTGGCTTAAAGCCTCTGCTTTCGGCTCAGGTCATGATCTCAGGGTCCTGGGATCGAGGCCCATATCGGGCTCTCTGCTCGGCAGGAAGCCTGCTTCCTCCTCTCTCTCTGCCTACTTGTGATCTCTCTCTCTCTGTGTCAAATAAAGAAATAAAATCTTTAAAAAAAAAAAAAAAGCTTCTACACAGTGAAAGAAGCAATCAACAAAACTAAAAGGCAGCCCACAGAATTGGGGAAGATATTTGCAAATGACGTATCTGATAAGGGATTATTACCCAAAATCCATAAAGAACTTATAAAACTCAACATCCAAAAAAACTAAGAATTCAATTTTGAAATGGGCAAAAGACATGAATAGACATTTTTTCAAAGAAGACATACAGACGGCTAGCAGACCCATGAAAAGATGCTCAACATCACCTATCATCAGAGAAATATAAATCAAAACTACAATAAGATACCACCTCCTACCTGTCAGAATGGCTAAAATTAACAACATAGGAAACAACAGATATTGGTGAGGATGTAGAGAAATGGGAACCCTCTTGCACGATTGGTAGGAATGCAAACTAGTACAGCCACTCTAGAAAATATCAAGTTTCCTCAAAATCTGAAACCGAACTACCCTATGATCCGACAATTATACCACAAGGGATTCACCCAAAGGATACAGATTTGAAGGGGCGTATACACCCAATGTTTATAGCAGTGTAATCAACAATGGCCAGATTACGGAAAGAGCCCAAATACCCATTGACTGACGAATGGATAAAGATGTGGTGTATATATATATACAATGGAAAATTACTCAGTCATCAGAAAAAATGAAGTCTTGCCATTTGAAATGACATGGACGGAGCTAGACTGTATTAAGCTAAGCGAAGTAAGTCCGTCAGAGAAAGACAGATACCATATGATTTCACTCATATGTGAAATTTAAGAAACAAAACAGATGAACACAGGGGAAGGGGAAAAAGAGAGAGAGAAGGAGGCAGACCATAAGAGACTCCTAACTGTAGAGAACAAACTGAGGGTTGCTTGAGAGAGGTGGGCAGGAGGATGGGCTAAATGGGCGATGGGGATTAAAGAGGGACCTTGTGATGAGCACTGGGTGTTATACCCAAGTGATGAATTACTAAATTTTACTCCTGAAATCAATATTACACTATATGTTAACTAACCGGAATTTAAATAAAAGCTTAAACAAAAAAAGGAAGTGAATTTATATTCCTCAGTTTCCTTGCAGGACATTTTCTGAGATCACACCTTTGATTGGCCTCCTCCCTATGCTAGGCAATGAACGTGGGCAGCCTCGAAGCTCAAAAAGGCAAGGAAACAGATTCTTCTCTAGAGCCTCCAAGCAGGAAAGACAGTCCTGTCAACACTTTGATTTTGACCAGTGATACTTGTGTTGTATTTCCGAGGTAGATATGTATAAAGTGAAATATGTGTGTTGTTTCAAGCCACTAAGTTTGTGGTGATTTGTTAGAGCATCAGAGAAAACTAATGCGCTCTTCTTTCTTCTACTGTTTAAAATCCTTCAGGGGCGCCTGGGTGGCTCAGTGGGTTAAGCCTCTGCCTTCAGCTCAGGTCATGATCTCAGGGTCCTGGGATGGAGCCCCGCATCGGGCTCTCTACTCAGCAGGGAGCCTGCTTTCCCCTCTGCCTGCCTCTCTGCCTACTAGTGATCTCTGTCTCTCTCTCTGCCAAATAAATAAATAAAAATCTTAAAAGGAAAAAAAAAACCAAAAAGCAAACAAACAAAAAACCTTCAGTGGCTACCGTTGCACCTGGGCAGAGTCTAACATTCAATTTGGTGTCCAAGATTCTGTACAACCTATCCTGTGCCCAATGTCTGTCAACTCCACGCTTTCCACCTCTGCTCTGGCTTCCCTCAGATGCTCATGAAAACCAAGCTCCTTTCCTCTCATAGCTTCGGCAATGCTGTTTCTTTTCCCTGGAACACTTACCCTCTTCTTTTCTCTTGGCCAACTATCTGCTACTCAATTTCAAGTTCTAGTTTAATATTTTATTTTTCCTTGGGAAAGACCATCATGATTTCCAGACATCTGAGCCATTCACTAAACCTGGTAAAAATTTAAGAAATCATTATATGTGATTTAATGTTTCAAGTCTCTCTCCCCTGCTAGATGGCAAATTCCATGAGAGCACAAACATGTTCATTGTGTTCATTCTTACAAACCTAGGCCTAATGTAACACTTGGCACAAAAAATCTTTCCTAATCGAAAGATAAATTCTATGAGGCAGACACAGATGAGATAAATTTGAGGATCAAAGAAGATAAATTTCCCCAGATCACACGGCTGGTAAGGAGCAGATCTAGGATTCAAAGTAAAGTTTTTCTTGTTGTTGAAGCTTGAATGGTTCACTCTATATAAACACTCTATTATATTGCTTCTTATAGACCTTTAAAGATTAACTTCTGAACAACATAAACATATACACAGAAAATGTATAAAATATCTGGTAGGGCCTGGTATAGAGAAGATATTTAATATGTAAGCAAAGAATGCACAGAAGGAGAAAATTAGGAAGTAGGTACATGCACTAATAGAGAAAATACGTGGATGAAAGACGACTATAACGTGATCATGAGAAAATGGCACTCTGTCCTCACCCAAAATGCCAGAATTTTAATCAAGTGGAAACAGTTGTTGATTAAATTTCTGATGGTCTCTCTAATTTTGAGATGCCTTCTCAGTATAAACAATAACATCAATAGTGCCTTGACCTGATTTTGTAGGCCACATGCCCTGCCATGGTTTTATTAAATGCTACTGAGAAAGTTAATTTCCCCAAATTATTCAAGTTCAACTCCTGTCCCTGAAAACAAAGTTATCCTGCCTAACCATTAATAAATTGGATGGATGTTAAATAGCACTTTAATTTTGTTTCATTAATGTTCATTAAACAACCAAAAAAGGAAGGAAGTTGATTATGTCAAGCTCGCAGGTTTTAATTAAAATGGAAAGAAGCAGGAGCTCCTAATTTGCAAACACAGAGCTTCAGACAGCAAACAGATAAAGTTTACTGTGCACACCGTGGGAAGAAAAAAATTAGCAGTTAATTAAAACTTTAGTCATTTAAAATGTCTCTACCGCAAACACAAATTGCTACTTTGCATCTTCCCATAAACCACCAAACTCTATGGAATGTTTCATATGAAGAATCTTAAATACTGATGATGCATTACGTTACTGTACCTTGAATCCTCTGTATAGAGAGGCAGCACAGTAGTAGAAGCTGTACTTCCTAGGAATCCGAAAATGTGGTTCTCGTTCCAATTCGACTTTCGTCTGATTCCTGGTGTGATCTGGAATAACAATGTCACTAAATCTTCCTGTGACTCAGTTTCCTTTACCAGAAAAATGAAACAATACTTGCTCTTAAAAGAGCAGTTGTCTGTATTATTTGTTTGTTTGTTTGCTTGTTTGTACATGTTTGGCAAATAGATGCTGGGGCCGCATTACAGCTGGGTCATTATCCAAGCCAGTTCAATGTCAGGAAAGAAAATTCATAGACTCGCTCACTTTGTCAGCTTGACCCTTGAAGACTTTGATTCAGATTCAAGGTGTCAGTCTGTCAACTCAAAGGCTGTCTAAAAACCACAGACTTCCTTTTATCCTTACTGCTTGAATAAAGGAAATATGCAAACTTTTCAATCCTGTTTCACCCAGCCAAGGAAAACCAGAAAAGTTATGATTCCCTGCAAAGTAACTACTTTTCAGAGCATGACAGGTGAAAATACTTTATGTTACAGATGCATTCACGGGAAAAATAGTATATAATTGAATCCCATTCCAAAAGTACTTGGAGAACTTGCTATTTAAAAAAGCTTTGCAAGGAACACATAAAAATACGATTTTTTTGCACACATACAACATAGTCGATTTTACTTTTATCTTTTAATTTTATCTGCACCCTAGGTGCACAGAATAAAATAAAATTAAATTATTCACCACTCCCCACTATCCCTGGCAGTGTCCCTCTTCTACTTCATTGCATTATTTTCTCTTCATTTCTCATCCCTACTGCTCTTCCCTCCTTTTTAAAAGTACTCACCCTAGTGTTTTCAATATATCTTTCCAATTTCCCTTCTGTGTACCTATTTAGATATATGTGTATCCTTGAAAAATATATGGTGTTAACGTGCAGTTTTAATTTGCATAAATGGTGCTATAAATCTTATTCTTGCTTTCTTTTCTTATTAACATGTTTGTGAGATGTAGCCTAACTGTAATAAATCTGGCTCTTTGCTTCTGACTCCGCTTCATATTTTACTTTATGCATATACCATATTTTATTTAATCATTCCCTTGGGAATGGGCATGTAGGTTGCTTCCAACGATTCACAACCACCATCAAAAGAAAAAAAAAGTTGTTCTAAAAAATTGTGTACATGTCTTTTGATGAATTTACATAGGCCTATTTTGGATATAAACTTGGGAATAAAAGTTCTTGGTTTTAATGAAATTGTATATATTATATACATAATTAAATATTTTTTAATTTTAATTTTTAAAAATATATTTATATATATTATATATATAATTACATATATAATANGTTCTAAAAAATTGTGTACATGTCTTTTGATGAATTTACATAGGCCTATTTTGGATATAAACCTGGGAATAAAAGTTCTTGGTTTTAATGAAATTGTATATATTATATACATAATTAAATATTAAATTAAATTAAATTAAATTAAATATTTTTTAATTTTAATTTTTAAAAATATATTTATATATATTATATATATAATTACATATATAATATATATCTCATCAGTCTCTTCTTCACAATGAATAGACAGTTTAATCACCCACCAGCAATTCACAAGAGCTTATAACAGTCTCAGCAGTACATTAATATTTGACAACTTTGTAATTTTGTCATTTCTGGAGTTAAATTATCTTTTGTTCAGAATTGTCTATTTTTGTCATAAAGCCATATAGAACATGATATTTCTGCAGATTGTGAGATTTCTGCATGTTTGATGTGTTTTTCTCACCTATAGTTCATTATTAACTACAGTTCTATTTTTCTACCGTTAAAACATCATTACATTTCTGGAATAAACCTATTTGTTCACAATGTGTTTATTTAACATATTATTTCTTCAGTCAATTTAATTTAGAATTTTTCTATCTATATTTAAAAGTGAAATTGGCCTATGATTTCTCTTCTTGTACTTGGATATTGAGATCATTATTAATTTCATGAAAAATTAAATTACTTCCTTTGTTATTTTACTTTTCATAACCTCTTATTAAGATTGGGATTATTTGTTTCTTGAAACTTTAGCATAAGTCACCTTTAAACCAGATTTGGGCTTTCTGATAAAAAATGGAATCAAGTTTCATTACTAATTAAAGTTTTTGTTGTTTTTATTATGTAATTCACATTTTTAGTCTATATTTAGTCAATTTGGGTATTTTCTGTTTCATGAAATGTATCAAATTCATCTAGAATTCTTATTTTTATTGATAAATAAATTGATAAATATATTATTTTATTTTTAAAATCTATAATACATATAATTATTTAAGAACAGAGGAATATGTGAATAAATAGAAAGAAAGAAGAAATTAACAAAGGAATGGGACATCTGGGTGGCTCGGTTGGTTAAACATCTGCCTTCAGCTCAGGTCATAATTTCAGTGTCCTGGGATTTAGCCCAAATCCATTTAGCCCAAGTCCGGCTCCCTGCTCAGCAGGGAGTCTGCTTTTCCCTCTCCCTCTTCCCTTCCCTCCTCCTGCTCCTGCACACACTCTCTCTCTCAAATGAATAAATAAAACAGTTTTTAAATAATAAATAAAATCAAATTTTAAAAAGAAAGAAATTAATGAAGGAATGTATTGTTGACTATAAAGTTTTTACTAGCACATGATTTTCAGATCTGTGTATTTGCTTATTTGTGTTTGCTTGATCTACTGTTTTAGAAAAGAGTATTTTAAATTATTGAACTGTAATTGCTCATTTATATTTTCTCATATAGTTCTGTCAACTGTTATGAATTTTAAAATATTATTCAATACATACACATTAATTATTTTTATCTTTCTAATGCCTTCTCTCTTTCATCTACTCTTATATTACATTTGGCTAGCTCTTAAAATTCCTAGCCTAGATTTCTTTGGGCTTACAGATTATTTTCAAGTAAATAAAAAAAAAATAATTGTTTAAATAAAACTTTGCAGAACAATGTTAGTGTATCTTGACTTATATTCACTTAGCAGTCTATCATTTGACTGATGAGTTGAGCCTATTTATAAATACTGATATATTTGGACTTATTTCTGAATCTTATTTGGTATTTTCTACTTGCATTGCCCTTTTGTACCTTTGCAAATCTTCCCCTTTTCTGCCTTTTAAAAATAGATGTAAAATTTTTTTCTGCAGCTATAGAAGTTACTCTTTTTTATTTTTTTTAAAGATTTAATTTATTTATTTGTCAGAGAGAGCACAAGCAGGGGGAGTGGCAGACAGAGGGAGTAGCAGACTCCCCACTGAGCAAAGAGCCTGATGTGGGACTCGATTCCAGGGCCCTGGGATCATGACCTAAGCCAAAGGCAGACGTTTAACCTACTGAGCCACCTAGGCATTCCTAATTTTTATTCTTTAGGTGATTCCTCTTATAAATGAAAAAATGTTCCGTATTAATATCCTAAGCCCAGGAATATTTCTGCTTCCAAATTGTAATCATAACCAGAAATCTAACATACTCTCCCCTCCAGTTCCTTCATTAGGATAACATCTCCCACAACACCACGTATAGAATTTTAGTAAAACATGATCTGTTCTGTGTTGAATTGTGCTTCCTGGCCATTAGGCTTGGTCTTACCAATTATTAGGCATGTGAATTTGGACAAGAAAACTAAATGTGCCAGGCTGAATGTCCTCATTTGTAAAGTGTAACATTTTACTGATACAGCTACCTCATAAGACTTTTTGGTGAATCATAAAATGCCAAAGAAGGGAAGGTGATCCATGCACAGTGATACACCATGAGCAAGAAAGTTTTGATGCCCAGATCCATATGTTACTGGTAATATAGATTGACTGTCTAGCTTCTGAAAGAAGAGAGCAGGCACTCGCCATACACAGCAAAAATATACTGATGACCGTACTTGTTTCTTAAACCCTAGGGCACTACCCAAGAAGGGAAGGGTTTGAGCCTCCTGTCACGGCTGTGGAAGGCAATGTGGCACTTTGAGTTTGGGCAGCACCAAAAAACTTCACCTAGTTCACATTTTTCCATCATCAACATACTACCTTCTCATTATACTTTAAATATATCATTAAACAAAACATGGTATCTGAGAAAGTCTAAGTCTTTATAGACTTATACTTTATGATATCAGATAATCCCAAATAGACTGCTCTAGACATTTGGGGAGTGTTAAAAAAGAGAGAGAGAGACTATAAATGAATGATCCTCACACTCCTCCTCCAACCTTCACATGGCTGGCATGTATAGAGACCCATTTGCATGTCCAGGCGACATTCCCATATGCGCTAGGGACTGCTGTTAAACTCACTAATTGGGCACTGCACCCACAATAAAACGGACTTGGAAACAGGTCCTCACAAGCCCTGAAACAGATGAGAGGCAGACTAAGTTTGGAAATTTCTGGATTCCTGGTACATGGAGCATGGTCTAGAGAGGAGCATATAGGCACACAGCATTGGCAGACATATCGTATTCACTCGGTGGACTCAGAGAACAGGGAGGAAGGCAAGGAAGGCTAAGGAAGGGTAAGAATAGACCCAATAAGGGTATTACTCATCCCAGCTTTCTCCGGTGTCATATTAGTCAGTAACTCCAAGGGAAATCTTCACCAACATCATTTCGCTTTTATTTTCTTGCCTGGGAGGTAGCTTAGTGGAACAGCTTCTCTGTGTACTGTAACAGAATAATCTAAGGTCTTTTGTTTATTTGTCAGGACTTGTTATTTGACATTATGTCTGAAAATCTTGACTCACTGGTTCTGACAGTTTTATATATACATATATATATATATTAAATCTCATATATCTTTAAAAAACACTTTATTGAGGTATGACTGCCACAAAAAAAGCTGTACATACTTAAATGTAAAACTGCTGAGCATGAAGGTAAGTGTAGGTCCGTGAAATCATAACCTTAAACTATGCCATAAATATATCTATCACCACGATAAGTTTCCTCCTGCCATTTTATTTATTTATTTATTTATTTATTTGGACACCTAACATATGATCTAGCACTTCAGCAATGTTTAAGTACACCATACAGTGTTGTTAACTAGAGACTCCACCATTTCTTGCACATCTTTCTAAAGGAGATGTTAGTTGGACATTTAAAAACTTGTTAAGAAGGTAAACCTCATGGTAAATATTCTTTTCACACACACACACACACACACACACACACATACAAGCAAAGGACACAGCAGTCTTTTAGAGGTGATAAATATGTTTATTTCCTTGATTGTGGTGATGGTGTCACAGGTAGATGCATATATAACTCCTCAAAATTAAATATGGGCAACCTCATCAAAACATGTATATTGACTATGTGCAAATTCTGTATTTTAAGTATAACTCAATAAAGCTGAAAAATCATAATACAAGCATATGGCTGCCCTTAAAGGCTAGTTCAGATAGCAATAATTTTTAAAATGAATTACAGGTGGTCAGAAATGTAGTATACTTCATGGAATTTAGTACCTCATGAGATTATCACATTAATACTTATAAGTTCTGAGGAGCTATATAATATTACATAGGTTTAAAAAAAAAACAGTAGGTTACACTGACACTGAGATAGAGTGAAAAGACAAAAGAATATTTGACCAAGGGTTAAAAGAATCAAAACAGAGTCTAGTAAGAAAACAACCACTAGCTTTGGCTTTTTTGGGGGAACTCAATTCACTTTCTGCACCAAGTTCTCTCTGAGAAATGAGATTACAACTACATCATCATTCACCTTTTATTCTTAAAATATAATGAGCAAATAAAAGTCTTCAGTGTCATATCATATCAACCTCAAGTGTGCATCCTGTCAATCACAAGAATCTCTGTGTAAGTTATCACAAAAAATGCACTTCACCTTAAAGTAGTCTACCTGATGGGATTGAAAAGGAGGATTACTGGGGCGCCTGGGTGGCTCAGTGGGTTAAAGCCTCTGCCTTCGGCTCAGGTCACGATCTCAGGGTCCTGGGATCGAGCCCCACGTCGGGAGCAGGGAGCCTGCTTCCTCTTCTCTCTGTGTCTGCCTACTTGCCTACTTGTAATCTCGTTCTCTCTGTCAAATAAATAAATAAATAAATAAATAAATAAATAAATAAATAAATAAATAAAAATCTTAAAAAAAAAAAGGAAAAGGAGGATTACTGATTGGTTGCTCTTAATAAACTATTCTCAAATGTGGGACTTTGCCAGAGAAAGTATAGCTCTATTTTAACTCATCTGTCAACCAAGTCCATTGTATGTGTTTAAAGTCAATAGATACCAAGAAGCACACATGTAGGAATTTCAGCATGTTCTCCCGCTCCAGTGTCTTCCAGCTGGAATTAAATTAGAATTCTCAGTTGGACTTTGTATTTTACAAGGAAAGATGGAGTGGTGAAAACAACACCTGTGAAGCTTGGCTTCCATGTGCTCCTTGCAGCTTGGTGGACAAAGGAATTTACTTACTCAGTCTAGGCTTCTGTGTCCTGCATTGAAGGAAATAATGGCAATCATATTTGTAAGAAAAGAGGTCCTCATGAAAGATATAATGAGAAATAAATATAGAAGTGTTTTAAATTATTTTTTAAAGCTGTCAACATTTATGCACTAATGATGACATTTTGAAACCTGGGGACAGTGGTGCTTTAACCTATTCTGTGCTCTCAGGGTGAGACTGGGCTTAAACACATGTCTGTGGGGAGAGGGAGTAGAACTAGGAGACAGAGAAGCTATGTAATGGCGCTCATTATAGCTAAAAGGCCAACAGCAGAAAGGAGTCACCGTGATAAAAGTAAAAGAGAGAGAGAGAGAGAGAGAGAGAGAGAGGCATGAGATCACAAATCAGCTGGTCCTAAGTGTTTCTAAAACGTCTCTGTTTTCTTATCTACCTTTTTAAATCATTAAACATGATGCTTGTTGTCCTTTCATTTCGATAAGGCTCTACTCTGATACAGTGCTAATGCACATATAAAGCAAAAGATTCACGCTGCTATGAATTTTAGATATTAATCCTATATATGTATGTATATATAACTGCATATATATACAATAATTCATAGCACATGAAATCACAGTTGAATCTGGTTCATATGAAAGTGAGATTCTAACAATCAAGAAGAAAATTAGAGGTATAGAACAGGTGTGTGTGTTAAATACAAATGTGCTGTGAGGGATGGAGAGGAAAACAATTTTTATTAAGCATTTACTATTTGGTAAGTCACTATATCGCCATGCCTGACGTGTTTTATACAACATCTCATTTTATGCTACCCACAAATATATAGTTGTAGATGATTCTGAGACATGCCTAAGGTCACGGAACCATTCTAATACATATTGCTAGATCTGAGGTTCAAATCCCTTGAACCCATCTGAGGTCAAGGCTGAGAAGTTTTCTATCCTACTGTGCTGTATTCCAAAACCTATGTCAGTTATCTTCAGTTGCTTTGCCCGTGCAGTCTCCCTCTGCCTTTTTCCCAACCACCTCTAAGAAGAAGGAAAGGGTATTGAGGAAGAATTCTGTCTATTCCAATTAATTCCCTTTACACACATTTTGATCTTTACCCTTTAATTCGCCATGATGCTTATTATCACAGACAAGTGATTTGCTCATGTTTCTGTTTCTTGTCATGATAAGTAGAAAATTTTTGTGACAATTAGGACAGTTAGCCACCGAACTTCCATTCCTCGTGAATTGTATATTAATTAGTGCCAGACTGGATACAAATTGTCAAAACACCCAGATGAATTGCACAGATACCAAGGCTAATCAACACCTTATTTTACTCTCAATCTACTGAACAATGAGGTTAACCCAGTTCCATCAAAACTTACTAGACTGAGAAATGTACCAATTTAATGTAGCTATTGAACCTGTCGTCTTGTATTCTAAAGAAAAGCATTCTTCTTCATTGTTTCTAAAAACATTTATGCTTCAATCAAACTAGCAGTAGGGGCACCCCCTCTTTCCCCTTCATGTGAGACACAATTTATAAAGTTATTTTTCAGGGCTTTGAGTATTTTATTGAAGGACTTCTCTGTTGTTCTGATTATCTAGACCAAGAACTCTAGATTCTATTATATATCAGGGTCATTAGATAGAATAATTATTCTTGCAATTATGAAAACAGTAAAAAAGTATAGTCCACTAGCAGTTATAAAACAACTTTTTTTTATAAAAGTAGAACACAGTACAATTCTCTCAACATGTGCTCTTTCTCTTTTTCTCAATAACCTAACAAATGCAACTCAAATAATTAATTTTTCACTTATGTATACACATTTTACCCCATATAGCAAAGTATTCTAAAGAAAATAGATATGCAGTGGATAACCATGAGCAGTTATGAGATTCCCTCAAAATTAAAGACTCTAAGTTGGGGATACATATTAGTTATGGATGAAATGGATATTATTTGGAAGCAATGAGATGGAATTGACTTGCATTAGAAAGAATGTCTTATAATGTAGATTTAGAGAAAAAAAATGCCACTACTCCACCTGTCAAAACAGAATGGCAATCTGAGAGAGCCACTTCACACATTTTCCCATTTGGGGTGACAGCTGATTTTCTGTACATATGGCAACCCTTCCTTCATGTATAAAGTCATCAGCCACTCCTGCTAGAAGGGGGGGCACTTGCCATTTTTTCTACTAGCTTCTCACACTGACTTCTCATATGCTGCAGAAAAGAATTCACAGACTCTCTTCATGTGGACCAGTGGCTCTCTAGACTGATGAAGGGAAGGAAGTTAAGCAGCTGAAGTTGTCCCCACACAAAGCTGTCATCACAAGAATTATTGGCAGTGGGAGATCAGAGGGAGTCAATGGAGTCATAATAGGCATAAGGTAAAAAAGAATTGCAGTTTTATCTTATCCATTTCCAACATCAATGTTTGTGAAAAACAATTTTATGAAATAATAATTCCAGAAGATACTCAATTAGAAAAGGATTACCTGAACATGTAAATATGGAGAATCCTCAAAATATATAGTTCTCTTATAAATTCACACAATACTTTAGCCTACTAAAGGTACTGAGAATTCCAGAGTTTTAAAAAAATCTGTTTAACTTTTGCTATCAATTATAAAATGTATCTGAATACAGAACTTAAAGTCTATAGAACTATTTTCTTCTTTTTTTTGAGATTTTATTTATTTATTTATATGACAGAGAGAGATAGATTACAAGTAGGCAGAGAGGCAGGCAGAGAGAGAGGAGGAAGGAGGATCCCTGCTGAGCAGGGAGCCCGATGTGGGGCTTGATCCCAGGACCCTGGGATCATGACCTGAGCCGAAGGCAGAGGCTTTAACCCACTGAGCCACCCAGGCACCCCAATAGAACTATTTTCTACCAAAGATAGTTGAAAAAATATTGTCCCATACAATGCAAGGATTATGAGTTATTTCTGTATACTGGTCTCATGTTATTCATGAGAGGACATTTCATTCTACTCTTCCTTGAATTATATAGATACCTTGTTTTCAGATAAGCTTCATGACAACAGAGATTTTTGTGAGTTTTCTTCTCTCTCTATCATTGTACCTTTAATGCCTAGTGGAATTTCCAACACATCATAGGTATGTCTCAAATATTTACTGAATGTGTTATAAGGTTATAAGGTCTTCTATTGCCATTGATTCTATTTATTCTCTTCCCCATCAACATCTAAAGCTCTCTTGGTCTAAGTCAATTTGCTTGGCTTTAAGCTTTCTCACCTTGACTGAGCTTGATTTTTGGGTCTTCTTGGTAAGTCATCTAACTGAATCTGACCCACTGCTTTCCCTGACTCTATTCCGACTGCCTTAGCTGACTCATGTTCCACACTGACCCCTGTAACCTGTGTTATCCTGTCTGCATCCTGCTTCTTATCTTGCAGTTGTGACTTCTGTCCTGATACCACCCCCATTAATTGTGAATACACATAACAGTGTGAAAGTCAGTACAAGAATAAATCTCACCCAAAGAAGAGAGACCAGGTGGACTTGGAGACACATCTAGGATTGGAGTGGATCAGAAGTTTCCAGAACAGTCTGCAGTCTAGAAACACCAATAGGGGCTTATTGAGCAGTGGGTCAGTAAGAAATAAACCAGTGCCAATGTGCAAGTTAAGGAAGCTGGGCATTGAATAAGATTTAAAAGAAGAACCATATCCAGAGAAAAGAAACTGATTTCAATTGAAATGAAAATTAACTTTTACTTGCCATGGGCAAAGTTGCCAGGAAAGCCTACAACAACAAAGGGGCATGGATACTGAAATAACGTATGGCTTAAGTCTGAAAGTGTCTTGAAATCTTGCTCCTTCCAGAACAGGAAAAATCTCTTATCCTGTAGCAGTTTGTTGGCCGGGATATATGGCTCTGGCACCTTAACCCAGTCAAGCAGAAAAGCCTGACAGTTATGCCTTTTTGTTCTTTTAATTTTTTAATTTTCTTTTCACAATGACAAAATCCATGTACCAGAAATCCAGAGAGGCCCCACTCCATTCCCACTACACCCACAGAGACTCAGTGTGAGCCAGTGCCAAATGCTCCTGCAGACAATCGTCAGAGCGGAGGAACACGCTGGACCACTGTGATGGGAAGGACGTGCAGTCAGGGCAGAACAGAGCCTCGAAAACATTTCTGCCCTTCTATAATTCAGGCAAACTGGATGCTGAAACATAATTAAGGCTCAGGCTCATTTCTGTTCCCTTACAGAATCAAGCTACAATGAGAGACATAGAAGCAAGAATAGAAAGGATGATTGGTACCCTGAGGTGGCATGAATATAATGAATTAATTTCCCCACAGCATTCTTACGACTAAACGTGCCATGCTGAACATGGTGAGCCTGTGAACAAATGCCAGTCATTCTACAGCTTCCCCAGCTCTTTCATTATGTTTAAAATAGAGTAACTCCCATGTGCACAAAGACATATGTATGAGGATGTTTATTGCTTTCTTGGTTTTAGTGGCAAAGGATCACAAGCAACCTAAATGCGTATCAGAAGGAGACAGGATAAATAAACAATGGTACATAAGCAGAATACTCTGCAATATTAAAAATCACTGAGTACACGTGTGATATACTGTTACTGGGAAAACAAAGGAAGGCATAGAACGGTCTGCAGAATGTGGAAGTACTTTTGTATTTTTAGCATACACCTGTGTGTATTACATATACAAACATATATCTATGTGTGCATAGTGTTATCTCTTGGCAGCTATGAAAGAAACTGAGAGCTAAAACCTCTGAGAGAGAAAATCTTCGCTGTATAACCTTTTGCACGTGCTTGTATTAAGAAAAATAACCCACCCACTGAGTACACGTGTGATATACTGTTACTGGGAAAACAAAGGAAGGCATAGAACGGTCTGCAGAATGTGGAAGTACTTTTGTATTTTTAGCATACACCTGTGTGTATTACATATACAAACATATATCTATGTGTGCATAGTGTTATCTCTTGGCAGCTATGAAAGAAACTGAGAGCTAAAACCTCTGAGAGAGAAAATCTTCGCTGTATAACCTTTTGCACGTGCTTGTATTAAGAAAAATAACCCACCCTATTTAGACACCAACATGCATATTCCCTCTCAAAACAAAGAGGAAGTGAAGAAAGGAGCTCCATACATCACACTTTCATTTTAGAATGTCTAATGTCTGTTATCATTAAGATTAATCTATCTTACATTCTACGTAGTAGGAGTCCACGGCCTGGAGGGCAGGCCAACAGAGGATTCATNGTCTAATGTCTGTTATCATTAAGATTAATCTATCTTACATTCTACGTAGTAGGAGTCCACGGCCTGGAGGGCAGGCCAACAGAGGATTCATGAAAACGAAAAGAAAAAAATTGAGCATATCTGCTTATATCTGTTTTTTTCTCCTGAGAGGGTTTATAGCTTTCATCACATTCTCAAAAAATCTAAGGACTAAAAAATGTTACAAAATACTGCTCACCTTAGGCAGACTTTAAAGGCTTTTGTCAGTTCTTGTCAACTTTTGCCAATTCTTTAGATTACATATAATGTTATTTGATAAAATAGCCATGTGGCATCTTTCTTTGGCAGTGTGATAAATATTCATTCTTTTTAGTGAATACCATTTTTTGCAATTTGATCCCATTGTTCTGTGATACGAATTTATAACAATGATACCTTCCCCTGTGCTTTTAAAATGAGAAACCACAGACCTCCATGGTACTTGCCAGCTGGCTAGAGATTCCTTGAGGCCACAGAATAAATAGAATGCACCTTTGGGCAGCATCCATTCTACTCAGGAATTATAAAATTGTATTTCATAGTAGAACAAAGTTCGGTTGGTTATGCATTATTTAAACTTATTTTTAAGATAATACTTGAGATTAAAAACATTTCATGTGCCAGGGAGGGGTACAATTCATGGCTATCGTCTCAATACTCCCAGCATTTGTGTTCCTCTGCAATAGCTTAATGAAAGCATTTGAAAAGGTCCACCTTACATTTATTAATGCCCTACAGTTTACAGGGCATTTCTACTCCTTTATTCTGTCATTCCTTTCATCACTCAACCCTTAAATACATGCCAGGAACAAACATACAAAGTCTCTGCTAATCTAGGCCCATCATTTCCTTGGGGCAACCATACAAAATATATTAAATATTTAAATTATTATCCTCCCCTAAACAGTGATTGAAAATAATCAAAAGACAAAACCTGATCAATTTTCACCGGTTTGTATCTTAAGAAGGCCTGAGACATGCTAGTTCCTTTACTTACTGGAATTTGTAATTTCCAAATTTGTGTTCTTTTGGTTGTCCATTCTCCTAACTTCATAAATCAAACGATATGAGGAGGAGAGGAAGATTTCCAGCCCAGCATATAAGCAGTCACCACTCCATCCTAGCAACAAGAGCTTAACAAACTGAAGAATCAACGACTCTTCATAGATCCACCAGAGAAGTGAGGTCACAGAGCAAACTGATGCCCCCAAACCTGAGGAGACACAGGAACACACAGAGAATTACAACATAACTGCAGGAGAAATCCATGGGCAGAATCCTCTGGGAGTAAGTGCTGAGATAGGAAAACCTGACTATAATTGACAACTTGTTGGATGCTCAGTGTGGACAATTCTGAGAGTTAAAAACTCCAGGGGGACCCAGTCACAACTGGGGGTGGGGGACAGGTTGGGCACAGTTCTGTGAATTTTACTTCCAGGAGCTTTACCAGGTCCTAAGAGCAAAATCTGACAGAAATTCCCTTATGCTTCTGGCAAGGGGAAAAAAAGTGGTGGTGGGGGGGCGCAATTTTGCAATATGCCAGAGCATTCTGTTCTTCTGCCAGGCTTGCCCTCAAACAAAAAAGACAAAACACACACACACACACCCCAAAAAAACAAAAACCAAAAAAACAAAACACTGCATTACTAGATACTAACCCATTATCATTTACATTGGCAGCCAAAAAAAATGAAATACTTATGTATAAATCTTAAAAAGTACACACAAGATCTATATGAAGAAAACTGTAAAACTCTGATGAATGAAATCAAAGAAGAACTAAAGAGAGATAGCCCATGTTCATGATTAAGAAAACAATACTGTCAAGATATCAGTCCTTCCCAGCTTGACTTAGAATCAATGAAACCCCAATCAAAATCCCCTTAAGTTACTCTGCATATATTTAAAAATTGATTCCAAAGTTACATGGAGAAGCAAAAGATCCAGAATAAATAACTCAATATAGGAGGAAAAGAACAAAGTCAAAGGACGGACACTACCAAACTTCAAGACTTAGTATAAAGCCAAAGCAATTAAGACAGGGTGGTATTAGTGGGAGAAGAGGCAAATAGAATAATGGAACAGCATAGAGATCCCAGAAATAGACCTACATAATTATAGTCAACTGATCTTTGACAAAGGCAACACAATAGAACAAAGGTAATCTTTTCACCAAATGGTGCTGCAACAACCAAACATTCATATGCAAAACAGAAGGGGGGAAAAAGGGAAGGAAAGAAGGGAGGGAGGAAGGGAGGGAGGGAGGGAAGAGGACAGAGAGACACAGAAAGAACGGGAGGGACAGAGAGAGGGAGGAAGAGAACCTACACAGATCATACACCCTCCCCAAAAACTAATTCAAAATAGATCACGGACCTAAATATAAAACACAAAACTATAAAACTCTTAGAAGATGACATGGGAGAAAACCTATATAACCCTATGTATGGCGATGACTTTTTAGATCTACCACCAAAGGCACGATCCATGAAAGAAAATTTGATAAGCTGCTCTTGTTTGAAATTAAAAACTTCTGCTCTGCAAAAGACAATGTTAAGAAAATGAGAAGACAATCCATAAACTGGGAGAAAATATTTGCAGAGATACATCTGAAAGGGACTGTTACCCAAAAAATACAAAGAATTCTTTAAAATAATAAGAAAACAAACTACCCAATTTAAAACATGGGCAATACACGCGCAGAAAAATGAAACTGGATCATTTCCTTACACCACACACAGAAATAGACTCAAAATGGATGAAAGACCTCAGTGTGAAACAGGAATCCATCAAAATCCTTGAGGAGAATACAAGCAGCAACCTCTTCGACCTCAGCCGCAGCAACTTCTTCCTTGGAACATCACCAAAGGCAAGGGATGCAAGGGCAAATATGAACTATTGGGACTTCATCAAGATTAAAAGCTTTTGCACAGCAAAGGAAACAATCAACAAAACCAAAAGACAACTCACAGAATGGGAGAAGATATTTGCAAATGATATATCAGATTAAGGGCTTGTATCCAAAATCCATAAAAAACTTATCAAACTCAACAGCCATAGAACAAATAACCCAGTAAAGACATGAACAGACATTTCTCCAAAGAAGATGTCCAAATGTCCAACAGACACATTAGAAAGTGCTCAACATCACTCGGCATCAGGGAAATACAAATCAAAACCACAGTGAGATACCACCTCACGCCAGTCAGAATGGCTAAAATTAACAAATCAGGAAATGACAGATGTTGGCGAGGATGCAGAGAAAGGGGAACCCTCCTACACTGCTGGTGGGAATGCAAGCTGGTGCAGCCACTCTGGAAAACAGTGTGGAGGTTCCTCAGAAAGTTGAAAATAGAGCTACCATATGACCCAGCAATCGCACTACNGAAAGTTGAAAATAGAGCTACCGTATGACCCAGCAATCACACTACTGGAGGTTCCTCAGAAAGTTGAAAATAGAGCTACCCTATGACCCAGCAATCGCACTACTGGGTATTTACCCTAAAGATACAAAGGTAGTGATTCGGGCACATATAGCACATATAGCAGCAATGTCCACAGTGGAATACTATGCAGCCATCAAAAGAAACAAAATCTTGCCGTTTGCAACAACATGGACGGAACTAGAGGATATTATGCTATNAATACTATGCAGCCATCAAAAGAAACAAAATCTTGCCGTTTGCAACAACATGGATGGAACTAGAGGATATTATGCTATGTGAAATAGGTCAATCAGAGAAAGACAATTATCATATGATCTCTCTGATGTGAGGAATTTGAGGGGCAGGGCTGGGGATCATGGGGGATAGGGAGGGAAAAAATGAAACAAGATGGGATCAGGAAGGAGACAAACCATAATCTCACGAAACAAACTGAGGGGTACTGGGGAGTGGGAGGGTAGGGATAGGGTGGATGGTTTATGGACATTGGGGAGGATTTGTGCTATGGTGAGTGCTGTGAAAGGTGTAAACCTGATGATTCAAAGACCTGTACCGCTGGGGCAAATAATTAAAAAAAATAAATTAAATAAAATATNAGGATTTGTGCTATGGTGAGTGCTGTGAAAGGTGTAAACCTGATGATTCAAAGACCTGTACCGCTGGGGCAAATAATTAAAAAAAATAAATTAAATAAAATATAATAAATAAATAAATAAATAAATAAAACAAAACATGGACAATAGATCTGAACAGATATCTCACCAAAGAAGATGTACAGATGAAAAATAAGCATATGAAAAGATGTTCAACATCATACATCATCAGGGAATTACAAATTAAAACAATAGTGAGATACTACCATACACCCATTAGAATGGCCAAAATCCAAAACACTAATAAATTCAAATGCTGGCAAGGATGTGGAGCAATAAGAGCTCTCATTTACTGCTAGTAGGAATACAAAATAGTATAGCCCTTTGGAAGACAGTTTGGCTATTTCTTACAAAACAACACTCACACTAACACCCAGCAATTACTGCTTGGTATTTACCTAAATGAACTGGAGACATGTTCACACATAAACCTGAACATGGATGTTTATAGCAATTTTATTCATATTTGCCAAAACTGGGAACCAACCAAGTTTTCCCTCAGTAGGTGAATGGATAAATAAATGGGGGTATCCAGACAATGGAATATTATTCAGTGCTAAGAATATCAAGCAATGAAATTCAGAGCTATCAAGCCATGAAAAGACATAGAGGGACCTCAAATGAATATTAAGTGGGAGAAGCCAGTCTGAAAGGCTACATACTGTATGATTACGAGTATATGAGATTCTGGAAGAGGCTAAGCCATGGAGACAGGAAAAAGGTCAGTAGTTCCCAGGGGCTGGGGGGATGAAGGAATAAACAGGCAGAGCAAAAAAGGATTTTAAGGCACTGGAACTATTCTGTACCATACTACCAGTGTGGACACATGTCATACATTTGTCCAAAGCCATAGAATATATAACATCAAGAGTGAACTTTAATATAAACCATGGACTCTGGGTAATAATAATCCATTGATATAGCTTCATCAATTATAAAAAAATGTACCGTTTGGATGTGGGATGTTGACAGTGGGTGAGGTTGTACTCATATGGGAAAAGGACATATATGACAACTCTATACTCTCCACTCAGTTTTTCTATGAACCTAAAAAGGGTTATTAATTTTAAGAGGAGAAATATGGAAAGTGCTCTCAAGAAAGAGTCCAACCAATTTTTACATAGGTATGTCTGATTTTAATTGATGGACAGAAAAATTAGCCTTTTCAATCAAAGAGTTTCTAGTGGAACAAAAACATTTCATTAAACATGTAGAACTCGGTAGAAACTATATCCACTGGTACAAAGTTTTTCCTGCTTCCTATAAACACAGCAACTCTAGTTAATTATATGCAAATAAGCCTCACTAACAAACACCTAAATAACTCAGCCTTGTCTTCATTAAGCTAGAAGATATAGTACATTTCTCAGGAAATTAGACAAGGAATATTAATCAAAGATGCTTGTAAGTCCTAATGAGTTTATTGATTGTTGACCTTGATGCTACAACCAGTGGCAGAAACCTAAATGACAAGAGTTATTTGAGTAAGCAAATCTGATCTTCAAAAATTTAGAATACAATTTGTTTTTCATATTTGTGATATCCTGCCCAACACTTTTTTGTGCAAACTTTCTTTGTGGAGAGAAAACCTGTATTTAATGTTGTCCATATTGTCTGTTTTACACCGAAAGTCATGAGCAATATCTATTTTGCAGCAACCTGGAGAGCATTTGTGGCTACGAGAGCTGGAAGTTACTCTGTGGGCTAAGGGCAGAGAAAAAGGGCAGGCAGCAAATAAAAGGCAAAGGACTGAGAAGCAAAAGTGAGCTTCTTCATTGCTAGCAGTTGACCTTGAAGCTGATTTCTCCCTCACTCCTGTATTCTCAGAATTCAGTAGCTGCTTTTCATTTCCCCTTGGCTAGAGTGGATAGAGAGTATATCCTGTCACTAATTGGGCTTAATGTTAGCTAAGTGCTTCCAACCCCAACAGCAACTCCTGAAACATGGCTGCCTTTCTGTACAGAAGTTGCTTGGTTACTTTTCTGTAATAAAACACTCTGTTCTCTACCAGCTGATGACTTGATCGAAAGTTTTAAAGGGTAATTTAGCCCTTGTTATTTTCCATTGTAAACTTCTCCAATTGGGCTTTTATCCCATTCCTTGATACTATTGATTTATTTCAATTAAGATTCTCCATGTTCAAGCACCACAATTAGCTGCTGTCACTATCGATCCCCAACCCCAGGGATTTGTACATGGCTTCAAAGTGGACCACTGACAGTTTAGCACCAGTCCATTAAAGCTGAATGGGAAAAAAAGAAAAAGAAAAGGGGGGGGAAAAAGCGCTGAATGAAAAGTGAAGGCAGCAAGAATCTTTTAGCAAAGAACTACTTATATTCAAAGCAGCAACTATGAGTAAAGTGTTTATAACATAGTAGACATTATTCTATGAGCTTTATATATGTTAACTGTTTTAATTCACACCACAACCCAATAAGGAGGTACTCTTATTTTCCTCATTTTGCCAATAAGGAAACTATAATGTAAAGAGGTTAACTGCCAGACTCACTGATATAATAAGTGAGAGAGCCAGGATCCAAACCAAAGGAATATGGCCTTAGAATTTCTATCCTTTATCAATACAATCTACAGCTCCTGTAGTTGATACTGAATGAGTGACATTATAATTAATAATGGTAGCGCTAGCTGTTCTGATAAAATAAGCTTCTTTTATAGGTATCTCCTGGCGCTACAATTCTGTGGTCCTTTACTTGTTCCAAGCTTTGAAAAGTGAAATGACTGATAAGTGATCATATAGCTAATAAATGGGAGAATAAAAACCAGAATTGAGATTCTCTGTGTGCTTTACTCAATGTTCTTTCCACTATATCACTCATACTGTAGAGGTCGAACCATTGTGATATTTGACTATTTTTGATCTTCATGACAGTACTTTCTTATGATTCAATCTAATGTGTGAAGATGATAGTAGCTCTTTTCTCCTTGTAAAGAGACAGAATTCTCTGTCAATAGAAGGAGGAACGACTAATCTAGGATAAATATTCCTTTGTTTGAGGAGGTAATATCTGAGGTAAAGCAAAATTCCTCATCCTCAAACTTCTTTTTTTTTGTTNTTTGTTTGAGGAGGTAATATCTGAGGTAAAGCAAAATTCCTCATCCTCAAACTTCTTTTTTTGTTCATTTTATTATTATTATTATTATTATTATTATTATTATTATTATTTGCCCCAGGGGTACAGGTCTGTGAATCATCAGGCTTACACCTTTCACAGCATTCACCAAAGCACAAACCCTCCTCCATGCCCATAACCCATCCACCCTATCCCTACCCTCCCACCCCCCAGTAACCCTCATCATCCTCAAACTTCTTAAAAAACATATCACATGCGGTATGTGAATGCTAGAACCTTCTGAATCAGCACACTGTTCAAACCTGGAACACACCTGTCCTGGGGCAACAGTAGTTATNATCCCGGGGCAACAGTAGTTATTTGAGGTCTTATCTTTCTGAATTATTTATTTCTTAAACAACCCACTCTCTATGGGACCCATGAGAAATCAGGTGGTTGAAAAGAGTTTGTTCTTAAAATTGTCAGCTCGTATGATGAAGGCATCTGATGTGGATCTATGTGCCACAACTCAACCAGTGCTTGCACATGGTTGTAGGACAGAGCTTAAGGGAGCTCAAGCTGTTACATCTTCCTTAACTCGCAACCAGTTCTTCCCGATTTCTCTTAGAGATCTTTTACCACCACCCCCCTCCACATAATACTTCCCAAATTCTTTCTATTCTGTGTGTGTGGTTTTCTGGCACCCTCAAAGCTTCACACCTGCTCTATGGCTGTAGCCTTCCAACTGCTCCTGGGCAGCTCCTTTTGCAACCCATCCGTCACACTGTCACCATAGTAAGTGTCCTGAAACGTGCTCTGTGCCAATTATTTTTATATTCAAAAGACAGCGATTCTCCACTAATTCCCACCCAATGAAAATGGCATTCAGGGTCATCTATTCTCCAGGCAAAACGTAATTCCCACTTTCATGCCCTCTATTTGCCTACAAGGGCCAGATTTCTCACCGCCGCCCAGGTAAGCCTGTTCTGTCTCACCTCTAGGTCTTTGTGAAGCTCCTACCCTAACCTATTGACATTATGTTTACTTGGTAAGCCTTCTGTCAAGTGTTGTGTACTAAAGCGTAAAGGAAGCCATCACTTGACCTCTCACTTGGGACTGATGATCCCCGACTCTGAAAGCCATGCAAACTGCCCCTTTCTTACAGCAGTTCCCACACTTTGTATAGCCTCCACCTGTCTGAATTTTCTTGACAGGAGTGACTGGGTCATTCATCTTTGAATTCCCACATGTATAGGGGACTACACTTAGTTAGCAACAATAAACACCACAAGAATGAGTGCGTGGATATATGATCACCCCAGTAAAATTTCAAGTCTCCTTTAAGAATTCCTAAGCTGTGGGCCTTTCTTTCTGAATTTCCCAAAGATCTCAAACTAAATACAATAAATAACACATGAGATTCAGCTGTGTTCACTGCTCTGCCAAGAGAAACTACACTAATGGAATATTCACATTAGAGATTGGGTCCCAAGCACTGAATACCTGTTTTTAGTTTATACTCTAATAATTCTTCTGCCATCATTCATTTTACGTAGTATCTACTCATTCTCTGAAAAATCAGACCATTTTGGTCCTTTTTGCTTGTGTGCATGCTATCACTGCTTCCCAGAATGTCTGTCCTCGACCCGACCCTCTGAGTCCATTGCATGACACAGCCCTCTACAAACTCTTCCCCGAAATCCACTGGGAAGAACTGCCTTTTATGTTCATTATTGTTTTACTTTTTAAAAAAAATTATTTTATCCATTTATTTATTTGAGAGCGACAGAGCCCAAGTGGGGGCGAGGGGCAGAGGGAGAGGGGAGAAAGTCCCAAGCAGACTCCATGCTGAGCACGGAGCCCAACATGGGGCTCAGTCCCTCGATTCTGAGATCATTATCTGAACTTAAATCAACAGTTGGATGCTTGGCCAGCGGAGTCACCCAGGTATGCCATTTGTCATTGTTTTACTTCTATTTATTCTTCACTGTTGCTCATATCACACAGCATTATAATGGAATTGTTTCAATGTCTTTTTTTTTTCCATCACACTGTGATTGTTTTGATAATAAAGGACAGGTCTGATCCATGTCTTTCACCCTAATACCAAACCCAAATATGTTTGTCATAAATACACATAATGCTGAGCCATTTAGTACTGAAATGAGGACTTAAATTTAAGGTGGAGCTTGAGTAAAAGACTGGTCAGTCTTGTCCTCACAGCAAGTTCTCGAGCCAAGAAAGAGGACGGCTTTCACTTGAAAAGGCATATACATTTTTACTTGGATTGAACACAATTGGAATTTTCCATAACCAAACATGACAGGAAACCCATGAAATATGTCCAAAATATTGAAAGATTCAACAGCACATGGCTAAACAAAATTCTGGGAGTAAAACTGTTTCAAGTTTGTACTTAATTTCAGATCTTTTCATATACTGACTATATTAGGACACTGATCAAACATGGCCAAACATTTATACACAATTTCTGAGAAATATTAACATGTTTAGTTTATTAAATAACACAATATGGGCCAACTGACACATGTAAGAACAATCGTGACCATCTTTCTCACAGGACAAATGCAGAATACCTTCCTGCCTTTCCCAATTCCTACTTTAACTTGTGAAGGAAAGCAATGCATAATTGCTCCTTGAAAGTCTATGCTATGAATAATAATTTATTAAAAAATCACTTGGCAGAAGTGTTATAGGGTAGATTTTACAAGAGCTATTTTTAAACCCCATGCTCATTTTTTGTGTGTGTGATTTTCAGCTCTGCATAAAAGGCTTGCAGTGACTCCACAAACCTCTCTTGTCTTCTGTCTACAATACAAGTGCTTGCTATTTGAGAAGGTCAAAGTTATAGTGGCATTTGAGACTGTTTTGTAGAAAAACTTCTTTTAGAGATATGGGCATGCTTTGCTTTTATTCATCTGTGGGTTTTTTTGTGTGTGTGCTCCTTACTCATATCCATAAAATATATATATATCTTTATCTTTCAAATTCAGGCCAAAAGTTATTAGCAACTACAGTTCTGAAAGAGAAAGAGATGACTATATGCTGGTTCCTCAAAAGCACGAATAACAAACTACCTGAATATTCTCTTTACTGAGGTCATCACCCATCAACATGGTACATAGAACCAAGGGATTATAATTATAACTTTGCCAATTATGACCTCTTAATAATAAGTCTCAAGCTATGCTTATTATTCTTTAAAAGCTTAAAAGTTTAATAAAGAAAGCTAGAATTTTTTACTTCTTAAATTTGGCTGGGATTTTTCTAGCCAATTCATTCATAGGTAAACACAGGCTAGAGTAAGGTGTCAAATCCCCAGAACAAAAATCAAGACTCTTGCTTCTGTTTTGGTGAAGAGGGGTACAGAGTAGTGTTAAGGATAACAGGCCCCAGGGTCAGATTCAACCTGATTTCAAGTCCTAGGCATTGGATTTAATTAGTTGAGACACTGGGCGGAATGCCCAAATATCCTACACCTGTGTAGAATGAGGGTCATAACAGTATCTAACTCAAGGTGGCCATATGGCTCAAATGATGTAACCCTTGTAAAGGGCTTAGCATAGTGCCTTCTGCAAAAGAAGGATCAACAGATATTAACAACTGTTCTGTTATCTGACACTAGGTAAGAGTGCACACATCAAGCCAGAAAGAACGGTGTTCTCATCACTCTTAAAAAATTCAGGAGAATGGAAGAACTTCCTCATATTCCACCGTCGATTCCCATGGGTCAATTTGCCCAAATCCCCCTTCATATCCTTCTCAGTCTACATGACAGCCAGCGCTCAAGATGCTGAAGTCATGTTTATGTGTATGATTTACTGCTCCACGTGTTGTTGGATCATGCCAGGTACAGAGTTAGAATAACCAAGTATTGCAGGTTTAGCATATGTTCTGCACAGTGCTGAAGTTTTCATATAGTTACACTTAACGACAACATCTTGAAATGAAACAATATTAACCCCATTTTACAGCTGAAGGAGTTAAAGTATAAAGATGCTCAAGTGTTTGCCTCAAGTCACAGAGGAAGCACGTGGACTTTTTTTTTTTTAAGCATGTGGACATCTAACATAGTTTTAGTTTCTGAAGGCATTGAACTTACCACTATCTTTGAGTTCTTGCAATCTTCAGCTTCTTTGGAAATGTTACACAAACTTATTGGAAGAATTCCTCATTTACTAAATCAACAAGCATTTAAGAGCCACATACTCTGAAGGCAGAATGTTAAAGATTTAAAAACAATCAGGGCAGTATGTCTATCCTCAAGAAACTTTTTTTTTTTAGATTTTATTTATTTATTTGACAGAGAGAGATTACAAGTAGGCAGAGAGGCAGGCAGAGAGAGAGGAGAGAGGAGGAAGAAAGTTCCCCTCTGAACAGGGAGCCCGATGTGGGCCTTGATCCCAGGACCCTGAGATCATGACCTGAGCCAAAGGCAGAGGCTTTAACACACTGAGCCACCCAGGCGCCCTATCCTCAAAAAACTCTTATTCTTTACATTCGTGATTCAACATACATGTCATTTTAAAAAACCAAATGAGAAAAGAATACATATTTTCTGTATTATAGCAAGGGATTATAACATTGTTTATAACATTGGTATTATTACTAATAATTGCCAACCTTTTGCAACACCGCCTCTAAATTCCGTACAAAAGTCATGCCATGCAATATTCCACCCAACCTATTTTTATTGAGTAGACGTGATCATTTTTATAATTAAAAAAATCTTAAGGGCTTAAATATGTTAAGAAACTTGCCCAAGGTCCTACAACTAATAGGTTGCAAAGTCAAGATTTCAGGGTGATACATGGATTTTTAATTACAAGCTTATATTGCATTTAACTAAAATCCTAATAGAATTGACATACTTTAAGATTCAGATCATGATGTACTTTTATTTGTATTTCAACATCTCACAGTATAGTACATTATAGGTTACAAATGTTCAACAAGTATTTGTTGGAAGAATAGTGAGTAACCATGACGTGATCTCTGATGACCCCAGGGCGAATTCTGAGAAGGCTATAGAAAAATAAACCATCTGTGCCACTGAAAAATAATTTAATTGAAAACAAATCAAGGAATTCAATGGGCAATGAATGATAATATAGTGTGTGTGACAGCACTTTTCACAAATCCTCAAGCCAACTATTAGTTGTTAAGTTTATAAGTTTATAAATCATAGGGATACACTGCCCATAATGATCAATCATCAATCCATGCCTTTCCTTCCTGGAATCAAACTCTTTCTCCTCCATCTACCTACAAACAATGGTAGCTGTAAGATGTCTTTTATCCCCCAAAACATGCTATTGCTGCATTTCACATATGTCCTAGAAAAAGACACCATTCCTCACAGAAAAATTAGCACAATCCATCCCAGCATAAGATTCCATGGCTATTCCCACCATCAGCTGGCACAACCCAATCCAGTTGAGAACAGCAAAACTCATTCGCAGCACAGACTGGCACAGCCCACCTCAGTCACAGGACTGCACATCCTTCTAACTCATTCAGGAAGAAGACTGGCAATACTAATTTCACAGTATCCGTGATTCCCCATAGAGAGTATTACCCCTCCCAAAATTAAATCAAGTGCTCATGCAGCTGAAAGATATGCCATGTGCAGTTTGGGTTTTTGAACTCTAAAATCATGAACTAATCTAAAATCTAATCATGATAGGATTCTGTCATATGATACACTTTGCTGCTCCTCATCCAACATGAAGTTAAATAACAATAGCTAAACTTGGACCCCTCTCCTGTGATAATGATAGGAATCAGTCTGAAATTCTAAGCAAACCTGCCTTTTGATTCCACCTAAAAATTCCCAAAATGGCCATGTTGGTGGCAAATTGTTCTTGGACCTCCAGGACCAAAGCTCTCCAACCCTTCTGCGTTCTAACCCAGTTAAAGGGAGTGAGCTGGTGGTCATGTAACCACTTGATGTTTGCAGTGTCCTTGTTAAGAGTTTTGAAAACTGAAAGCTTAAATAACTTTACATGAAACAACGTGTGTGTGTGTGAATGCCCATCAATTTGGGGTAATACAGAAACTTGAGTCTGACACTGGGTTCAAAGAATGGTCATTGTTAGTAAAAGATAACTAATGTATGAAAAAAAATTCCATTGTTTGGCATTCTGCTTTGTTGATGATTCAAGGAAGTAGGCAAAAACCTAAAGAGGGAATTTCTGTACCTGTGTTGTGATATAGTGAATGCTACAGGTGGTAAAAGAGAAGATTGGCTGTCAGCACGCCTGTAACCTGAAGAAATGCACAAAAAAATAACCCACCTGTTGGTAGGAGTCCTAATGCACACAGGAAGGGAAACACTGCAGGTGGTTGCTGCCCGTGAGGGACTGACTCCCCCTGCTGGGTGTGTAGGTAGTTCTTACACATGGCTCCAGGGTTGAAATGGGGAAGGGTTCCTAGTGCTATGACTCTGTGTTGGGCCTCTTTTGTACATAGAGAGGAATGGGGGGAGCAGGGGGTGTCTCATCCGAAGACAGAGACCACGCCTATGTACATTCAACCTGGAAGACACAGCCTAAAATACCTGGCCAACTTGAACCTGGTCTCCTTTCTGCTTGGGAACATCGAATGGGTCCTGATATGGGGAAACTCCTCCATCTGGTGTGAAATAAGATGCTAAATTCCCTCATAAAAATATTTGACAGGCTGAGAGGGAGTCTAAGAAGATGTCAGATGTACCAGCCATTTGGTAGCAAATGGTGTGTTGGAAGGCAAGGGATCTGGCCTGAGCTACACTGTCACAAAAGTCTTTCAGATTCAGGCTTTTGGTCCTATCTTCGTAAGATACTGAAAATTGATTAAAAAAAGGGTCCACTTTTTTTTTTTAAGATTTTATTTATTTGACAGAGAGAGAGAGTACAAGTAGGCAGAGAGGCAGGCAGAGAGAGAGGAGGAAGCAGGCTCCCTGCTGAGCAGAGAGCCCTATGCGGGGCTCGATCCCAGGACCCTGAGACCATGACCTGAGCCGAAGGCAGAGGCTTTAAAAAAGGGTCCACTTTTTAAATGGAAAATTGGTTCAATGGAAAAATTAAAGCACCAATGAATTAAATGGAAAACTTTTAATGACTTCAATTTGCATAACATTTTCTCATCTTATAATGTAACAAAAGACTCAAACATGGAAAGCCTACACCTTGGCTTATCTTGACCATGAGATGTTGACTGTAGAATTTGCACATATCCTTTGCAAACTTGTGTCAGTTCTGTTTGTACTTCCTGTTAATGCTTTTCTCAGCTATGAATAAAATTCTTTTCTAATGTCAATATCAACTGGCTAAAAGATTCCTATTCATTCTTAAGCTAGTGAGGCAGGCACAGTGCCAGTAAGAGGAAGAACCAAAGTATGGAAGAACCAGTATGTGTCAGTTCCAGGGTCAAATGCAGGGACAAACCTAACGTTACCTTGGCCAGCTCTAACTTAGGTGAGTCTTCTTATCCATTTTCATGAAGGAGGCTATGAGCATACAGCACACTTTATCCTCGGAGGACCCCACTTGAGCAAGATTACATCCAGCCATTCCATTTGGCAGAGACAGGACTGTGTCTAAGCCATCCCTGCTTCCGAGTGACCCCAGGGAGCTCAAGCCAGGGTTACAACCGGCTCTGTGTTTCTCTGGCCACCTTGCCGTGAGCTAACATAAAAATCTCCTCACTCAACTCACAGGCAAGCAGAAAAAGCAGCAAAATTTTCTGTTTTCCCTCTTTTGGCCTGTCACAGAGCTAAGACACTAGAACAAAACCAAATCTGCATACTATCACACATGTTATTTGGTACTTCCAAAGAAAGTTTGTAACAAGTGTTTGTTTTAGAGGGTTGCCAAAACGTACAGGCTCATTAAAATCTTTGAGGAGAGGGTCTGCATCCGTCCAGAGATGCCGTCTGGCTTTGGGGAGGCATTTGTCACAGACGACACCACTGGAAACACAGCTTACATGCTGATCCCCTGACAAGCTGAGCAAGGAGAAGCTCCCTATCTCTACGCCTCCCCCGCAGCCCAGCCTCCTGGCAGGAAGCACTAAGGCTCCTACTGCTTCAGGATAAAACAGATCAGATGCTAATGCTTCTTGTCTGTGTACAATGTCTCAGAACATGTTCCCATAGAAGGAAGCAGCTTTCAGCTGGGAGAAATCCGGCTTCATCTGCTCTGCTGCTGGGTGTCATTAAATGAGCACCCTTGTGGAGATTACAAAGGAGGGAGGGGGAGAGGGGGGAGGAAGGGATGCAAACTGATGAATGAAAAGTGAGCTTTCAGACTCGGTACACAGCACCTGCCTATGGTCAAAGGAGGTATGAAATGCAGGGAGGATAGGCAGCTGCCCACTGGGATAAGTCCCTGAAGAAGGAAGACCCTTCTTCACCCACCAGCCGTCACTGACAGCTAAAAGACCCTCAAATAATTACAGCTGATCCTTGAACAGTATGGGCTAGAAAAGTACAGGTCCCCTTACATACAGTTTTTACTCCATTAACATAATATGGTACTGAAATACATTTGCTCTTATGCTTTTCTTAATAATATTTTCTTTTCTCTAGCTTACTTTATTGTGAGAATATAGTATATAATACATATGAGACAAATATATGTTAACTGACTATCAGTAAGGCTTCTGGTCAGCAGCAGGCTATTAGTAGTTAAGTTTTGGGGGAGTCAAAAACTGTATTATATGTGGATTTTTGACTATGTGGGGGGTCAGTGCCCCAGCCCTGCCATGTTGTCCAAGGGACAACTGTATTTGAAGGGATCTGAACTAAAGTCTTTAGTGTTTATTGAAGAATTGCAGAGATTCATTAATTCAGTTGCTTTTAACATCACTATGTTTGAAATGGATGCTCCTAGAAGAATATCTCTACCAGAATCACCTGGCCTTTAATTCAGCTACACAAATCACAATCTCTGTGGTACAGGCAAAAGGAAGCCCCCCATCCAGGCACCGGGGCCTGGAGGAACAGTAGACATTCTAATGTTGGAGACCCACTGCTGTAGAACTTCAGTGGGGATTCATCCCTGAAAAACTAGCTGGATTGTTGCTTTTTCTTCCTGAACCTTGCCATTCACGCCTTGCATTTTTCCTAGTTCCTTATCACCTGGTATCTTTTCCATAATTTCTGCATCTTGCAATTGCTTGTTTAGATAGGAGTATTTTCTTTTCCCTGACATGTTTTCACCCTGTGTTTCCAAGTGGCATCACTGAACCTATGAGTTTCAGGTCTGTCCTCTCAGGGCCCAGGCCACGATCCATAGGCGCTCTTACTAAGATTATCTTCAGAGCCTGCCTGACTTGGCACTATTATTCCTTTCAGCCTTAAAAGAGCTTTTAGCATTAAAGAGTACCCCTACTCCCACTGAAAAGACATCCTCACTCATGGTGGGCAATTTACCAATATTTATGAAGTAAGATTTTTAACTGTTTTTACTTATCCAGTGAATAGATAATTGATGATACACACTAGGATGATAGTAGTCAATCTATAATGGTAAAAAGCAACTTCAGTGTCTGTTAAGTAAATTTTTATGCTCCAAATGAAAGAATGCTATTAATATTTTGATGTCTTTGCCACATAATAAGAAGCGGAATTTTTTTAAACAATGTTAAATCTGATCATTTAGTTTGGGCTCTACAGCTTTTGTCCTCAAAGCTACCTGTGCCATTAAAAAATGAGAGAAGGAAGGAAGGGGAGAGAGAAAGAGAGAGAGAAAGAAAAGAAAAGAAAGAAAGAAAGAAAGAAAGAGCGAGCTAGAGGAAGGAAGGAAGGAAGGGGGAAGAAAAGGAAAGAAAGAAAAGTAAGATAAAATCTAGAATGGGCTACAGGAAGGAAGAAAAGAGAACAGGAAATAAAAATAAATAAGTGAAATGACTAAAATAATATTAAAAATATTCTACTGAAACAGGTAGAATATGATTCCAAAGAGTCTATTAAACAGGCTCTCACCCAGCTCCCACCAGCAAGCCCCAGAATGTTCTCACCTACACGTACTTCATCAAGGACTCCGTGAAGTCACTGGTCTAGCTGCTGGCCATGAAAGAGCTCTACACTGTGAGCATTAACAAAGGCAGTAGAATTTTGGAAAAGAAATTTCTGAACCCCCAAATCCCACCCCCAAAAAATGCAGTTTTTGGTGTTTGCCACATAAAAGCCAGTTTCCCCCTGACCAAACACTCTTCGTGTAAACAAGGTTGCAGGAGCCAGATTGGATAAATAGCTGTAGAAAAGTCAACCCTGGGAATGAATCTTAAACCACAAACTGAGAGGTACAAAAAATAGAACATTCTTTAATTTTCTGTATTGTACTAAATTTCTATTTCAACCCCTCCTCTGCCAAGGTATAGGAATACCAGATCTATTTCAATGTATCTGCCGTTCACAGCTTTTTCTCCCTACACTGACTCTGAATACCAAATCATGAGGCCTCATCATGCTGTTAGTTCAGCTTGTCATTGTTAACTCATCCTTTGTACCCACCCACAAAGCCCCTTTATATTAACCAGCTCTTTCTATTAACTTTGTGCTGTTCATGGGTACAAAAGAATCTTCCTGACACCTGTGGGCCTTGCTAAGCCCTGGAAGTATCTGCAAGACTGCCTAAGGCCCCATTTGCCTAGGCACATCACCTAGTCATTTCCTTGTCGTGTGGTCTTACCACCTCTCCACAAATTCTTCCCTTTCCTGTGCCCATGAATTTGCAGTGTTAACTTTGCCTTTCAGCCCCTTGACTCTGGCCTCATAACCTCTTGTAGCCAACATGCATGTAACAAACACGAGAGAGGCAGAGACTTGAAAAGTGCTTTTGCCCTGAGTCGTGTGTCTCTCACTATACTAGGCAGCCGAAGACCATCATGAGAACAAAGCAAATAAACCCAGGCTAGTATTCGAGAGGCCTGTGCTCCCTTTACTGTTTATCTCAGGCTGGTATAGACATATTAATCAATGGTCTAGACTACAACACACAGAAATAAATCTACACGATTACAGTCAACTGATATTTGACAAAATGTGTTAAGGGAATGGTCTTTTCAACAGAGATGCTAGAACTGGCATAGCTGTATTCTAAAAGAAAAGAAAAAAAAACTTAGGCCACAATGGTAAAACAAATCACTGGACCAGAGACCTAATATAAGAACTAAAAACATAATAGTTACTCAAAAAAACACAGGACACCTTTTGCATGACCTTGGGTTCAGAGGTATATTTTTAGGTACAACACAAAGAGCACAGTCCATAAAAGAACAAAAGGAAAGATACATTCTGCTTCCTCAAAGTTTTAAAAATTTGCTCTTTAAAACCCATTTGAAGTAAGAAGACAAGCCATAGACTAGAAGAACTGCTTTGCAGATCATATATTCACTGTTGGCCTTATCTCTAAATTGTATCAAGAATACTGATAACAGGGCGCCTGGGTGGCTCAGTGGGTTAATGCCTCTGCTTTCGGCTCAGGTCATGATCTCAGCATCCTGGGATCGAGGCCCGCATCGGGCTGTCTGCTCAGCAGGGAGCCTGCTTCCTCCTCTCTGCCTGCCTCTCTGCCTACTTGTGATCTCTCTCTCTGTGTCAAATAAATAAATAAAATCTTTAAAAAAAAAAGAATACTGATAACTCTGTAATAATAAGAGTTATATATTAAATATTAACATTTTTAAAAATATTGACATAAGATTTAAATAGACACTTCATCAAAGAAGATGACCAAAGGCTAATAAGCACAAGAAGGGAAGCTCAACATCACTAGCCACAAGGAAAATGCAAATAAAATCATAGTGAAACACAGGGGCGCTTGGGTGGCTCAGGTGGTTGAGCATCTGATCCTTGATTTCAGCTCAGGTCCTGATCTTGGGGTCCTGAGATCAAGCTCCATTGTCTGGCTCCATGTTCATCAAGGAGATTCCTTGAGATTCTCCCTCTCCATCACCTTCTGCCCTTCCCCCAATCCGACACACATGCTCTGTCTCTCTTAATAAATAGATCTTTTTTAAAAAAATAATAATAATGAGACACTACCAGAGTGGAGACTATGATGGTAGCTCAATGTAGTTTTAATTTGCATTTCTAAGAAACAATACTAAGTGTCAGTGAGAGTATGGAGAACACAAAATTCTCTTACACTGCAATTTTGCAAAACAGTTTGCTAGTTCCTTAAAAAATAAACACGTACTTCCCATACGGGATGATTGCAATTCCACTCCACTCTTATATCTCCTTTCAGAGATATGAAGATCTATGTCTGTACAAATGTTCATAGCAGCAATTATTCATAATTGTTAAAAAAAATTTTTAAAAATGCTTGTTGGAGTGCCTGGGTGGCTCAGTTGTTAAGCGTCTGCGTCAGCTCAGGGCATGATCCCAGGGTCCTGGAGTTGGACTCCTTGCTCAGTGGGGACCCTGCTTCTCCCTGTCCCTCTGTCCCTCCTCCTGCTTGTGTTTCCTCCCTTGTTGTCTCTCTGTCAAGTAAATAAATAAATAAAATCTAAATAAATAAATAAATCTGCTTGTTAATGAATGGATGTTAAGATAATACCATGATGGAAAACTACTCAGTAATGAAAAAGAACTAATTATTTTTAAAGCAAAAAGAACATGCCTGCAAAATTATTCCATAAAGTGAAAGAAGCCAGACACACAGATGATACAGTGTATATGATTCTATTTATGTGGAATTTTTTAAAAAGACAAAACTAGAAGAATAGAAAGCACATTAGTTTTTTCTTGGGACTGGGAGTAGATAGAGAAATCACCTTAAATACAGTAGAGGAAACTCTTCTGTGTAATAAAACTACTCAAAAAACTAGATGGAGATGATGCATGCAAAACAGTATAAATGTACTAAAAATACATCATCTGTACATTTACAATGCATAGATAATTTAGATAAGACAGACAAATTCTTAGACCCAAACTATCTAAACAAACTCAAGGAAAGAGGAAATCTGTATAGACCTATGAGAAATAAAGTGCCTAGGGGCCTCTGGGTGGTTCAGTTGGTAAAGCATCTGCCTTCAGTTCAGGTCATGATCCCAGGGTCGTGGGACCAAGCCCTATATCAGGCTCTCTGATCAATGGAGAGTCTGCTTCTCCCTCTCCCTCTGTCCCCCACCCTCTGCTTGTGCTCTTTTTCTCTCTCAAATAAATAAAATCTAGAAAGAAAGAAAAAGAAAGAAAGAAAGAAAGAGAGAGAGAGGAAGGAAGGAAGGAAGAAAGGAAGGAAGGGAGGGAAGGAAGGGAGGGAAGGAGGGAGGAAGGGAGGGCGGGCCTGAGTTAGCAAACAAAAAAATTCTTCAGAAAAAAACCCAGAAACAGATAGTGTCACTGGCAAATTCTATCACATATGAAGAAGAAGAGGAAGAGGAAGAGGAATAATAATAATAATAATTATTATTATTATTATTATTATTAACACCAATAGTTTACAAATTCTTCCTTGAAGCAAAATAGGGAATTCTTCCTTATTCATTTTCTGAGATCAAGTATTTCCCTGATATAAAATCCAGGCAAAGACATCACATGAAAATAAAACAGACCAATATTCCTGTGATGGTTGATTTCATGTGTCAACTTGGCTAAGGCATGCTACCCAGATATTTAGTCAAATATCTAGATATTTCTGGGAAAGTATTTTTTACACAAATCTAACACCTAAATCAGCAGTCTTTGAGTAAAGCAAATTGCCCTCCGTCAAGTGAATGGGCCCATCCAGTCAGGTGAAGGCCTCCCCAGAAGAAGAGGAAGCTCTGCCAGCAAACTGCCTTCAGACTTAAGTGTCAAATTTGCCTGAGTCGCCAACCTACTGACCTGCTCTACAGTTTGGACTCCCCAGCCTCACAGCCATGTGAGCCAAATCCTTAAGTCAATCTCTTTTTTCTCTCTCATATACACTATATATAGATACAGATATAGATATACATATATATATGTATAATAGGATATAAATATATATATACACATACATAATACCATAGATAAGTGTGTTTGTGCATGTACTTATTATTCTACTATCCCTTTTCCTGAAAAACCTTAACACAATTCCTTATGAATATAAATGCAAAAATCTTCAACAAGTACTAGCTAAATAAATCTATAAATGATTATATAGCATGACCAAGTAGGATTTATCCCAAGAATGTAAGGTTGGTTCAATACATAGAAATCAATGTAAGATAACCATATTAATAAAGGATAAAAACTCACAATCATCTCAACAGATACAAAAAAAATCATTTCACAAAAATTAATACTCTTTCATTATAAATACACTCAACAAATCAGAAGTAGGAAAGATCTTCCTCAACACAATCAATAATATGTATAAACAAATCCATAGCTGATATCATATTTAACAGTGAAAGACTGAGACCTCTTCCTCTAAGAAGATCAGGAATAAGATAAGAATGCCAACTGTCACGAGCCTATTCAACATTGAACGTTGAACATCTATTCAACATTGTGGTCGAGCACTAGTAGCATCCAGATAGACCAGAAAGAAGTAAAAATGTGTCTATTCACAGATATTATATATGTAAAATCCTGAAGAATCCACATACAAAAGAAGCTATTAGAACTAATAAATGAATTCAACAAGATTGTAGGTTACCTTATTGAGACACGCACACACACACACTCACACACACACACACACACACACACACACACACAAAAAGGGATGATGCAAGAGAGCAGGAGTGAAGTCCTGGAGTAAACAAGAAACAATGGAACTTAGAACTTGGGTGTCAGCTACGGAAACATGCTATACATACCAATGAGAAAGAATACCAAGAGTGTGAATGTGGTTGTACAAAGGTTGGTAGATTCAATGGTGGAAGATGATGTTTCTCATCATGACTTCACTGAAGGTGCGAGTATCTGGTGGAAAGTATGACATTTGAAGAAAGAAGACAAGTAAAATATTCTGGAAAGAGGGAAAGTGATCTGACTAGGGAAATTTAGAAGAGTATTTGGGTACTTCTGATGAGTTGAGTCCTCACTTTACATTTGCTGCTACAAATTTAAATTAAATCCTAGCAGTAAGTTTATGTGATTTCTCTAGACACTGCTTTATGGGAGGAAGAACAGAGTAGGGAGAGTTAGGTTTAAGAAACACTGAACTTTTATGAGATTCATGGTGGTAGGGAGGGGTCCAAGGGAACTGAAAGTAAATTAAAAACAAGTGACGAATGATGGTGGGCTATGGAAACTAAGCTGGATAAAAGGGAATGAGGACATAGACCAGGAGAGAGTGGAAATGGTAGGGGGGAAATGGGTTAAAAGTTCCCATAGAGTTAAGCTGTTGTCATTAGGGAATGGAATAAATGAGCAGAAATACAGGAGGTGGTGGTCAAAGACATCTGAAATTTTGGAGACAGTACTGTTATTACCGGTGATGTGTAAGTGATAAATACAGGACTAGATAGCCAAGGTAGAGTGGTAAAAATATGAGAGCCCAGGGCATACAAGCGATCACCCCATTGCTGTTAATGTCACCAAGAATTATTCCAAATTATGAGTCAAAAGAAGACCAATGAGCCTGGTGTTAAAATTGGAAGGTTGGGGGCGCCTGGGTGGCTCAGTCATTAAGCATCTGCCTTCAGCTCAGGTCATGATCCCAGGGTTGTGGGATCGAGTCCCACATCAGGTTCCCTGCTCAGCTGGAAAGCTGCTTCTCCCTTCCCCCCCCTCCCGCTGGTGTTCCCTCTCTCACTGTGTCTCTCTCTGTCAAATAAATAAATAAAATCTTTAAAAAAAATAAAATCGGAAGGTTGGTAGATGACAGCAATACGAAGGTGGAATAGGTCATCAAGGGTGAGGCACACACTTTAAAGGAACAGGAATTTTTGAAGGACAAAGATCTGGAAATGACAACCAGAATCAAGAAGGAATCCTATTTCTAGGACTTGTGGTTTAAAAAGTATACAAGTAAAATACGATGACAACTTCATACTGTTGCAAGTAAAGCCATGGATTCTGGATGGATTCAGGATTTACAACAAGAAAAAGGGACCAGTAACTGAAGAAGTTAAAGAGATGCCAGACTTACATGCTGACAGATTATGAGATCTGGAGGGTTTTGAGTGTTTGGGGGGAATGAGGTAAAGCATAGAATGGAATCAAATTGGGGGAGATATATATTCATATAGGAAATAAGTTATCTATCTACATGTAGCAACAGGCACTTTTAGACTTCCCACAGTGACTGAGGTAAATAAGGATATTAAAAAATGATTCTTTTCCAAATAATTTACCAGAGAAAGATGGAAATGTTGGATTAGTGGTTTACCAAGAAGGAGAAGAGCTGAGGAAACACCTTGTTTCTTACTCAGTGATATATGATAGCCAGGAAGAACACGTGGAGTACTAACGCTTCTGTATAAATTCAGAATCTACTTGTTTTTAGTAAACCACCTTATGTCAGCCCTTCAGAAATGGATCTGTGGCTATTATACTTAAAAAACTGCCTTGGATTTTGCAAGAGTCCTGAGTATTGATGGTTTGATTTTTCCCCTTAATTGGGAAAGATTTGGTTTTACTTTTTCTCCATTTTTTTGATGAGTCTACTCCCCTGCATTTGGGTAATGCAGAAGGAACAAACTGAACATTAGCATGGCTCTTTTGCAAAACAGCTCTTATATGCTTAGTGCAGTCCATAAAATTTAAAGAGGACCTAGGTAACTGGGCTGTGGAATCCTAACATCTCCTCCGCCTCTCCTACCTAACACATTCATTTTCAAATGTCAATGTTAATACTTTTCCACCTGAACTTGCTAAAATGGTGCAGGAGGATTATAACCTTATCAATAAAGTCAGGATGGAAAAAAAAACGCACTGCAAGATTTAATTTTCAGATCCCATGAATTTCTATTGATTTGGGAGTACACAGCCAAGAGTAGTGAGAAAGTAATCTGCAATTTGTATCAAGGATGCCTATTTCAAATGCCTTTGTGTTCTCAAGCTGTTATATTGCAGAAAAATGGTAACCCTGATGGGAAAACTCATGAGAATCTTTCTAGATATTGTATTTTCCTAAAATTAGTTTTAAATGTGAGAATAAGAGGTAGTGATAACCTAGTAATGCTGTAAATGTATATATTTTTTTAAAAAAATATGTAAGTGAGGTAGTGAAGATTAAAAAAAAAATCACATTCAAAATGACCTTACAAGAAAACTTACATGAGGGAGAAAGGTTTTCTTGTAATTTTATCTTAGAATTTATCCTTCAGGCTTTAAACAGCCAATTATTAGAATTAAATAAGAACAAGTAAAAAAAAATAACTGCCAAAAAATAATTTTGCCTAGAGATATAGCATTGTATATTCCCGCGTCTGTCTGATCTTTCTTTTTTCTGTGTGTGTGTGTGTGTGTGTGTCTCTGTGTGTGTGTGTGTCTGATTTTTCAAGCTGAACTGGAATAAAAGCAGATGAGTAAATTTCAAGAATCCGACAAGTCATGTAAATAGTTGCTTCAAACATAGTGTTTACTCAGTTTCCTTTACAGTATCTAATTTGGGCACTTTTATTTCTAGATCAAGGGTAAATAGAACAAAGAGTAAAGCAAATGAATAGTGATGCTTTCTTCCTCATCAGATTCACATGGTGGGAAGAATACACAGGCAGCAAAAACATGGTCTTTGCCAGCAGAGAATTTATCCTCTACTTTCAGAGAGAACTTACATAAAATGTACATATAGAAATCTAAAAGTTGCTCAAAAGACTTCTTAGAGTTCAACATTACTCAGGGTGAGTTGGAGGAGGCTATGGTCCAAAAGGGAGGTTGCCTTAAATAAGTGAAGGGAGAAAGGAGGTGGTTTTAAATTAAGAATTTGAACAAAGCACAACCAGATAATGAAAACCTCAGGTACATAGGATGCATCACGGTTTCTGCTCAAACAGCAGGTTTGCCTCAAATTAGACATTGGTATGCCTGGATTTGACAAAATGGAAACATGTCCTTGCTGATTTAATAAGTTATTTTGAAAACACATTTTTTTCCATTTCAGTTGCTACATCATACTAAGAAAATCAGTATTTCTCTGGAGTCTCTCTTAAAAAAAAGTAATGTCTATAAACTTTTTTGTTCTTATAATCTTTTGGTTTATAGAATCCTTTGACCTCCAAAATGCAAAAACACATACATCCAAAATGAATTTTGCATACATTTTTGGATAGTTATGGATTCTCTGAATCATTCTTGGATCAATACATGAGGTTAAAAGTCTGTCTATTGCTATTCAGTGGTGCATAGTTTATATAAAAAACAAAAACAAATACAATGAAATGCACAAATTTCTGTCTCTAAAACCTAACATGTTAGGTTTTATGAAGGTATGTTTATATTGGTTAATATATTGTCTTTCCCTCTAATGTTATTCAAAGTATTTTTATGAAGAATGTGAAACAAATACAAAAGTAGAAAGAATATTATATATGAACTCCCACACACCCATCACCCAGATTCAGCAATTATGAACTCACGGTGGAGTATGTTGAATCTATGCCCCTTCTACTATCCCATCACCCATATTATTTTGAAGCAAATCTCATCTACCATATAATTTCATTCATAAACATTTTAGTATGCATTTCTAAAAGATAAGGACCATTTTCAGATCTAAGAACAATACCACTGTCATACCAAAAATAATTTATTATTTCTTAATATAATCGAATTACAACTAATGTTCAAATTTCCAGTTGTCTTACAGAAATCTTACCTATTTTTACCATTTATTAGCATTAGGATTCAAATAATATCCCCATACTGGGATTAGTTGACATGTGTTTCAAATCTTTTTTACTCTATTATTTTCTCTCTCCCTTTCTTCTGTGTCTGTTCTACAATTTATTAGTCAAATAAACTGGGTCATTTTTTCTGTGGAGTATTATAAAATCAAGACTTTGTTGACTATACTCCATGGTATAGTTTAACATATTCCTTTGTTATCTAAATTTCTTATAAATTAGAAATTCGATCTAGAAGCTTGATCATATTTGATCAGATTTTAACTATTTTTAAGACTTTTATAAATAATGAGTTTTTCCGTTAGAAAACAAAGTATCTGGTTGTTGCCCTCTTTCTTTTCAAGATTTTTTTTTTAATTTATTTGAAAGGGGGAGGGGCAGAGGGCAAGGGCAAGGTTCACAGACTCTGCACTGAGCACAGACCCCAACGCGGCCTGGATCTCAGGACCCTGAGAGCACAACCTGAGCCACCATCAAGAGTCCTACGGTTAGCTGACTGAGCCACCTACGTGCCCCTTCTCTCTTTTTTGAAGTAGACGGTCTTTGATGTTGAAGGTCTAGACTCATTTCTTTTTTTTTTTAAAGATTTTATTTATTTATTTGACAGAGAGATAGAGAGCACAAGTAGGTAGAGCGGCAGGCAGAGGGAGAGGGAGAAACAGGCTCTCAACTGAGCAGGGATCCCGATGTGGGGCTCGATCCCAGAACCCTGGGATTATGACCTGAGCTGAAGGCAGCCGTTTAACCGAATGAGCCACCCAGGCACCCTATAGACTCATTTCTTGATTAGAGATTGAAAATGTTGATATTTTAACGTTAACATTCATTTGTATTCATTACTTCCCTTCATCTATTTGGTTATTCAGTTACACAATGGCATAGCAAAAGCAGAATAAATACTTGACTCCATTTATTTAGCAGTTTCCAAATAATGAACTGATTTCTACTACCCTTTAATGATAATCATTATTCTCTTAAGACCTTTTATTTAATCATCAGGAAAATGAAAATCAAAACCACAATAGGATACCACCTTACACCTGTCAAAACAGTTAGTATTGAAAAGATAAATAAAAAGTGTTGCTAAGGATGTAAATGGGAACCCTCATGTACTGTTGGTAGGAATGTAAACTGGTGCGACCACTATAGAAAACAGATTTTCCTCAAAAGACTAATAATAAAAATATTGGGTGGCTCAATTGGCTAAGCATCCAACTCTTTGATTTCCAGCTCAGGTCATGATCTCAGGGTTGTGAGATGGAGCCCTGTGTTTGGCTCTACACTGAGCATGGAGCCTGCTTAAGATTTTCTTTCCTTCTCCATCTGCCTACCACCCACCCCGTCTCTCTCTCTCTCTAAAAAATAAAACAAAACAAAACAAAAAAATATATGAACCAGTAATTCCACTACTGGTATTTACCCAAAGGAAACAAAAACACTAACTGAAAAATATATACACACTTCTATGGTTATTGCAGCTTTATTTACAATAGCCAGAATATGGAAGCGAACTAAGTTTTCACTAATAGTAGAATGGATAAAGATGTGGTATATACATATGATGGAATATTACTCAGCTATAAAAAAGAATATCTTGTCATTAGTGACAACACAGATGGACCTATACTAAGTGCAATAAGTCAGAGAAAAACAAATACCGTATGATTTCGCTTATTCACATATCTAAAAAACAAAACAAATGAACAAACAAGCAAATAAACAAACAAGACAGAGACAGAATCATAAATACAGAGAACTGGTAGTTGCCAGAGGGGAGGAAGTTGAGGGTAGAGCAAATGTATAGAACTGTCAAATTACTGTACTGTACACCAGAAACAAATATAGTATGTCAACTATACCTCAGTTAAAAAAATCAGATTTAAACACATTTGACATGTTTTAATATATTCCTGTTATTGTCTTTATAGATGACCAAATTTCCACATCATTGGCCAATAGGAGCCTCTTTTTTTTAAAATTTTTTTTAAATTTTTTTCAGTGATCCAAGATTCACAAAAAAAAAAAGTTTTGTTTATTTTTGGATAGAAAGAGAAATTTCAAGCAGGGGGAGGGACAGATGGAGATGGGAAAGGATGAGAGAGAATCCTCAAGCAAACTCCCTGTTGAGTGTGAAGCCCAATGCAGGGCTCGATCCCATGACCCTGAGCCATTAAGTGTTTGACAAACACTTAACCAACTGAGCCACACAGGTGCCTGAGTGGGAGCCTCTTAAGGTTGACTCCTGGATGATTGTGACTTGACTCTTGCTTTTTACTATACAAATATTTTCACATAATAGGAATCTAATGAATAAACAAAGAAAGGAAGGCTAGTCATCAATTCATAGTCACTAAATGAGCACCTACTACTTGTAAGCTTAAATCTAAGGACATTACAGAATACAAAGACACTTTGTACATAAAATAATTGTGGAAACAAAACATACAAGTATGGATTATATGAAAGATGATGCCTCCTTGAACTGAAAGGTCAGAGCCCAATGAAATTCAGAGATAATAGGTACCACAAACGTAACTGAAGAGAAAGTTTCCAAAGCACTGGAGTGCAAAGTTGCTGCTGTTGTCATTCAAACTATATCCAAAACAATCAAGGGGCCCAACTGACAGGATGGTTAATGTCCGTTTCAGCTTTTCCTGAGAACTTGTGTTTGACCTGCTTAAAGTCCAACTCTGTTGATAGTTTCTGTGATCAAACAATGTAAAACATTCAGCAGGTTAATCCCTATTTCGTTTCATTCTCTACAAGGTTGTGTTCAACTGTGTATGTTCCCTGAATCTATGCCTTCGTATGATACCTAGTAATTAATAATAGTTCATGTCCCTCCTCTAGTAATAGATTCCACCTCTGATTAAGCAATGCTATTTTCAGAAAGAGTCCAGCCAATGTTGCAAACTCAAAGGAGAGCAGAAATATATAAGTATGGAAGAGGCAATTACTGATCTAATATTATTAAATAATATACTTTTTAATGCAACAGAAATTTAAAATGAGACTCTGTCTCATCTCTGGCTGATTCCCCAAAGGCCTAGACTAATACAATAAATGTTAATTTTGCTTATATGGAGAAATAAGGTGCTAGACCTGCTAGGAAGGACACGAAGGAGATTGCAAAAATGTCCCTACTGCCTTTACCTTATACCCACCTCAAGACTATAAAAGGCTTTAGATAAGAAAGCTAGAAGGGAAAGGATTTTGTTTGAAGAAAGGTGTTAATATTAATTTATTGTATGTTTTTTCTCTCCATACAAGAGGTGATTGGAAGGCTTTTCAATTACCCTGTGTTCAACCAGACAGGTTTCAAAGGCAGTCTTTGGAGTATTTGCCGCATTTCCTCCGGAGAGTGGGAATTGGTGGCTTGGTTTCTGATGCACCCCTGAGAAACATGGAAGTCACAGTCTAGCCACAACCAACAGAACAGAGAGAGGATTTATTTAGAGAGAGCAATTACTGTGCTATTTATATTGCCAACCTTGAGGAAAAGTAGAGGCAGACTTCCTCAATTCAAATTAAGACGAAAGGATTGCAGAGACCATTCAGTGATCCTGAAAGATACCATATAGAATATAAGGACCATGGTGACTAGTGTTTGCCTTACGCTTGAGTATCTAAAGTTGAAAATCTGTGGCTCCTGAACTGTGGAGTATGGAGGGCTGTGTGGAAGGTCAAGCTGCCCTTTTCCTTCACATTTTGTAAAGTAAAAACCTGCATACTTTATGGGAATTTGATACGGACCCCCAGGAAGTGAAGTGGCTTGAGGTCTTCTTAATTCCTATGGAAGACCACAGAAGGAGATAAAGGAGCTCCAATTAAAGCAAGTGGAAGGTGAGTCATAATTGACCAGCCAAAGGAAAGGCAATATCCAGGAGGAAAAAAGAACCCCAGCCTAGAAGATATTTGAAGAAGCTGCAAAAATATCCCGGAATAAAAGTCATCTTTGGTCAGCTCATACCAAGAGGACACTGATACTAAACTGCCTCATGTAAAGCTCTACCCTTCTCCTTCTAAGCTCTTCCCCCCCAGTCTAACCCTGAAGGGATATCGATCAGCAGCAAGCCAATGAGAGAGGCGGTGAATGAAAAGAGGAAAGAAGAAAACCAAGACCCCTTTTCCCATGGCAGTATTCCAACCCTGAAGCAGGCTGGATCATGAGGAGGAGGAGGAAAGTTTTAGCTTTGAATGATTTTAGAGTTGTGATATCATATCACCAATGCCTGAACATGAACAAAGTTATTTATATTGCCTCAAAAATAACTGGGATATCCAAGAGGTTTGCCTGAGACTAACCTAGGGACTGAGGAAAAGGGGAACCATAAGGCAAGTTTAGTGGGAAAAGGCAAGAAAGAATAATGTTGTTTTCAAGATTGCACCTTATTAAGTTTAGCTCTTTCCAAAATTGGGATATGTTCAGCTGTTATATCAAATGGGTAGGAAATAAAGGATGAGCCCATGGAGGAAGCATAGTGTTTTCCTCCAGAAATTCCTAATTTAGGCCATGTGTGGCAATAATATTTTATTAGGCATATAATTATTCAAGCTTTGATCATCTACTGTATGCCAGGTACTGTTTGGAATTCTGGGGATATAACATTGAATAAGACACATGGGTCTCTCTTTTAGTTAAGTTTGAATTCTAGCAGGTGGAGATATAATAAATTAAAAAAAAAAATAATGGGATTCCCGGGTGGCTCAGTCAGTTGAGCGTCTGATTCTTCATCTCAGCTCAGGTCTTGAACTCAGGGTCATGAATTCAGGCCCCATGTTGCCCAGCATGGAGTAAATAAATAAATAAATAAGAATTTTAAATTGTGGTAAATATTACAGAAAAATGACACAGAGAAATATGTCAGAGAGTGATGGCATGTGTTTCTGGGTAGAGCGGCTTAATAGAGCAAATCATGGAAAATCTCTTTAAAGAGATAATAGATGAGCGCAATACTGAGAAAATAAGACTTGAAAATCTGGAAGATTGGTGTTCTTGGTAAAAAGAATGTCAGATGTAAAAGGTCCCAAGACAGGGAAAAAAAGGTACATTCAAGGAGTGAAAAGAAAGCAATAAGGCTTGAGCAGAGGAATCAGAAGGACAGTGAAATAAGAGTGGGAACAGCAACTGCAGGGTCATAGAGTAGCTCTATTTTTAATTTTTTGAGGAATCTCCACACTGTTTTCCAAAGTGTCTGCACCAACCTGCATTCCCACCGACAGTGTAGGAGGGTTCTCTTTTCTCCACATCCTCTCCAGCACTTGTTGTTTCCTGTCCTGTTGATTTTGGCTATTCTAACTGGTGTAAGGTGGTATCTCAATGTGGTTTTGATTTGAATTTCCCTGATGGCTAGTGATGATGAACATTTTTTCATGTGTCTGTTAGCCATTTGTATGTCTTCTTTGGAGATGTGTTTGTGGAGATTCCTCAAAAAATTAAAAACAGAGCTACTCTATGACCCTGCAATTGTGCTACTGGGTATTTACCCCAAAGATACAGAATTAGTGGAAGAAGGGCCATATGTACCCCAATGTTCATAGCAGCAATGTCCACAGTCACCAAAATGTGGAAAGAGCCAAGATGCCCTTCAACAGACGAATGGATAAAGAAGATGTGGTCCATATATACAATGGAATATGACGCAGCCATCAGAAAGGATGAATACCCAACTTCTGTATCAACGTGGATGGGACTGGAGGAGATTATGCTAAGTGAAATAAGTCAAGCAGAGAAAGTCAATTATCATATAGTTTCACTTACTTGTGGAACATAAGGAATAAAATGGAGGACGTTAGGAGAAGGAAAGGAAAAAAGAATTGGGGTAAATCAGAGGGAGAGATGAAAGATGAAAAAGACTAGACTGTGAATTCTAAGAAACAAACTGAGCCTTATGGAGGGGAAGGAGGTAGGGGTATGGGTGAGAGCCTGGTGGTAGTTATTCAGGAGGGCACATATTGCATGGACCACTGAGTGTGGTGCATAAACAATGAATCTTGGAACACTGAAAAAAATAAAATAAAATTAAGATATTTAAAAAAAAGACTGGGAAAGGCAAAGGTACATAAGGTACATGAAATCACAATAATGCTATGCTGAATACTTTTGGGATGTCAGAGTTGGGGGTATTGTGCAGACCAGTTACAAAGATTAAGATTATTTAAGATCACAAGATGGCACCCCACATTTGACAGCCCCTTGAATTAGAATAAACCATGAAACATGCCCTAGTAAATCTATGAAAGCAATTGCTTGCTGCACTAAGTGCCATGTGATTCTTGAAATGCTCCCATTTTCATGCTGTGATTACCACTGAACACAACTCAAAGCACATCATCATGCATCTGCATGTCATGGGCCTGCTGAGGCATGAACTCCAACTAGAAAGAAAACCATCTACCTCAGATGTACTCCCACCTGGCACCACACAAGTTAATTTCTGACCTTAGGAGTGAGATGAATTCCCAAGGCATCTTAGACTAACAACTGGATATAGTTGCCTAGACAATGATGGCTGATGAGTTCCTACAGCATTCAATGCAGCCTCTCCATCTAAGCTTTAATTCTAAGATAAGTGCTTTAAAACTATTGCTTCCCCATTAGACTTTTTTTTCTGAGGCTGTTTTAAATGATCTGTCATGGTAGGATACAATATTACTGTATTTTCTATAATCCCAGATTCTATGCATCTTCATTGCAAAGGAAGTAAAAAAAAATTTTATAGGGGTGCTTGGGTGGCTCAGTCAGTTAAGCGTCTTCCTTCAGCTTTCAGGTCATGATTCCAGGGTCCTGGGATCAAGTCCCATCTCAGGCTCCCTGGGAACCTGATTCTCCCTCTCCTCCCCACTCCTGCTCTCTCTATCTCTGTCTCTCTCTCAAATAAATAAGTTAAAAAAAACCTTTAAATAAATAATGTTCTATAATATTCAAAATCTCTCATTCATATGTATATATGAGATATATGTGATATGTATTATTTTAAAATATATTTCTTTTTTTTTTTTTTTAAAGATTTTATTTATTTATTTCACAGAGGGAGAGAGATCACAAGGAGGCAGAGAGGCAGGCAGAGAGAGGGGGGGAAGCAGGCTCCCCGCTGAGCAGGGAACCCGATGTGGGCCTCGATCCCAGGACCCTGAGATCATGACCTGAGCCGAAAGCAGAGGCTTTAACCCACTGAGCCACCCAGGCGCCCTTAAAATATATTTCTATAAATTATATATATTTCTATATAAATATATTACATTATATATACACACACACATATGACCCTTGCACAACTGCAAAATGCTCTTATAATTTCATTTTGAAAGAGAATCAAGATTTACCTTACTATGTCTCAACTTAGTCAGACATACATGATCTGCCCTACTCTCTACAACCCTACGGAGAACTAAATGCAAAAATACCATATAACATTAACCGTGATGGGCAATGTGCCTTCTGAGAAAGAAAGATTAAGACAAAATAAACCACCACCAAGAAGTAAGCAAAATTCTTCTAAAGCCCAGACTGATACCCACAAGGTTAGTGATTAGAAAAGTCTTGGACTTAGTCTAGTGTTGTTTTTCACAAAGAATTAGCCTGAAGAGATCTAGAGATCTCTGATGTAACTTCTGAAGATCCCCGAAAATGCTATAACTTAATCTCCCATCCTTACCAAAGTCCCAATAAATTTCCTAGGGCAGTCAGCCAGGGGGGGAAATAAATCTCACAGAATGTAGGCTTCTTGAATACTAGAACCCCATTCCCCAAACTCAAATTTTTTACCTATTGAACCATAATAGCTCCAGAAACATACAGAACTTAATGCCATGAATCCCTCTACCAGGGACTGGTGAGGGATCAAGTTTATTACGTTTGAAGTCTGTGTGGACAATTTCATCAGTTCTTTGTTTTACCATCCTCTTAATTCTTTGATTACTTTCTGACATTCACTAAAATTGTGTCAGTGCTGGAGACTGTGGACGTTTGCATATCAGGGTATTGTTCAGTGGGTGCTTTTCAGTAGCCAGTGAAGATGCTTCTACTATTGTTTTCCAAGCAAGTTAATTGAGCCCAAGGTCCTCTAGAACCAGGGTCATGCCTGAATACACTGTGAATTGTGCTGGTTCTCACCAAATTCTAGATGACATTACTTTTGGTTTTCTTCTGTGTAAAATAAGGAATGCATAGAGTAAATTCTCATTAAAAGTTTGTCTCTTCCCCTTTTCCTAACTCAGAGCTTTCTACTTCTGGGACTCTCTAATTAGAATGCCAAGATGGGCACTAGTGAGGAACTGGTGTTGATGGCTACCCTTACAACCAAAATCCATGGTGTAGCTTTGCACAATGCCTGTTACATGGTGGTTACTCCATCATTACCCACGGAGGAAACACATGAGTGAATCTTTTAGACAGTTGGCACCATTTCAAACACACAATACTTTCTAGCAAAATATATAATCCACAAGACGTGTTTCTAAATTAAAATTACATACCTAATTTTTCATGAATTCAGCTCAACAAGTATTCATTCATTAAGTGAGCAGAAGTAGGGGGAGGCACAGATAAGACCTTATTGTAACCCTCAGCAGAATATGCAGCTACATCAGGGAAACAGACGTGTAAATAAAACGTGTAATGTGGTAGGAGGCACACCACTCTAGAGACGGCACAGTGGCACAATGAAGAGGGAAGTTTCAGCTTGTGTGGCTCAGGGAAGGTTTCTTAGAAGAAAGGGGTAAGTACCCACCAGGCAGATCAATTTTGGGGCAAAGGGACTGCAATCATGGGAAACAGCCTGCATCGGGACATGGAGGCATGATAGCATGGTACATCTGAGAATTCTAAGTGGTTTCCTATGGCTGAAGAACCAAGAGGAATGTTTTGCTTATTTTTAAAGAAGATGAACAGATAGAGGCCAGGACACGAAGTTCCTTACATAAAGAGTTTGGAGTTTATCCTAGAGAAAATGAGGGATCACTGAAGGTTTTCTAAAGTGGGCTAAGACATTTCTAGATTTAGGTTTTAAAAAGATCACAGGGTAACTCAATATATATTAGAAGTGGGTTAGACAGGAGTTTGAGAGATTATTTGCAAAACTATGGGTAAACATAGCATAATGTACAAACTTGTCAAATCACTATGTTGTCTACCTAAAACTAATATAACATGGTGTGTCAACTATACTCAAATTGAAAAAAAAAATTACATGGGATATACTTATTTTAGGCAACTTCACCTAAAATTCTTTTTATCATGTCTCAATAGAGGTTGCCATATTATAATCCCAGAGGATGTCTTTCATGGTGAAATTGGATGCCATTAATAATTACCAGAGAATAACAGAAGTAAACCAGAATTATCCCAACAAACCAGGACACAGGATGATCTTAAATTTAGCGTCCCTCAGGTAATCAGCTGCACTGGTTTCTTGAGGGTCTATATTCCCATGTTTTTTTATGCATTGCTTTTCTTGTCTATCTCCCTCACTTAACTCTGTGGTCACTAAGGACAGAGTATCTTTCATTACATTTCTAGTCCCTAATATTGTACCAGCCCATGGGAGGCTCCCAATAAATTTGATTGAGTTTGACGGACAACCAGTGAATTAGAATCCAATTGAATTAGAAGAGTTGATACTGGATTGCATCAGACTGAAAGAATTTTTCATGTTAAGTTACTGACATTCTTGCTCTTGGCTACAACATCCATTTAGTAAATGACCTTAACTTCTCTGAAACCTTAGTTTCTAGTCTGTAAAATGATGATAGGTATTTCTGACTTCCCATATAACGAAGAATATCAGATGAGACAACAGATAGGAAAATCCTGTGTATATAGGAGCGTTAACTAGTTGTTTCCATCCACTATGTTCCTAGAATATTGTTTTTTTCAATTCTCCATAGCCATTTGCACAGATGTAGCAATGACTTCCAGCCCCCTACCAATTTTTGACTTCACTAACATAGCCAGAATGCCTTCAATTTTCTTACAACTTTAGAAAACATTAATTCTAAAAACTCCAGCATCTGAGTTTTCCTCCCATCAACATCTATTCAACCAAAACTACAAACCAATAGTCATTACTGCTTTGTCTCACCAGAATTCTGCATAGGGTTTTTCTTCACATACAAAATATCTGACTTGCAAGGAACACTACACATGCTAATCCCTGCTGTGTTCTCATAGTGTAAGAAACAAGGGTCCCTTATCAAGCCAACTAGCTATTTTTGCTTCCAGAGAACGAAGAATATTTTTTTTTAATGTTAGTTTGAGGCTATAACAAGATCCATAAAACCCTAATGCAACCTGAATTCGATGGGCCTGATAAGATTAGTTTTAATGTTAAAGCTATTCCAAACAGGCTGGAGAAGGGAAGAAAAAAAAAAGTCTGCATTCATTTAAGAACACCTCCAATACAGAAATTAGAGTTACCTTTTAAAATATCCTCATTTGAGGGGCACCTGGGTGGCTCAGTCGATTAAACGTCAGACTCCTGATTTTGGCTCAGGTCACGATCTCAGGGTCTTGAGATGAAGCCTGGCATCTGGCTCTGTGCTCAAAGGGGAGTCTGCTGGAGATTCTCTCTCTCCCTCTCCTTCCTCCCCTCCCCCTGCCCTTGTGCACCCATTTGCACACATTCTCTCTCTCTCTCTAATAAAATAAATAGATGTGAAATCTATTTTTTCTAAAACAGGTAAAATAAAATATCCTCATTCGATTCTTTATCATGACCTAAGATTGGTTTAGCCAATCATTTTCCCTACCATGTTTGACAATCTTCAATTATAGATATTTTATTTTTGGTGATGGTATTTATTTAAATGGCCAGTCTTATTCCCCTACATTTCTTTTCTTTCAAATGATCATGCCTGTGGGGCAATGGTAATTAACTAACTCTTTGGAATTGGAGAATTATTGATCAGGTATCCCTAGCAGAGCAAAATCAGTACTTATTAGGAAAGAGGCCAGATTGGAGATCCTGTCCAATTTTTTTAAATGACAACAAAACTGTCTTGAGATTACTGCCCATTAGGTAACTAGCTCTTTTTTTTTTAAAGATTTTATTTATTTATTTGACAGAGAGGTAGAGAGCACAAGTAGGCAGAGCAGCAGGCAGAGGGAGAGGAAGAAGCAGTCTCTCTGCAGCGCAGGGAGCCCAATGTGGGACTCGATCCCAGGACCCTGGGATCATGACCTGAACCAAAGGCAGCGGCTTAACCAACTGAGCCACCCAGGCACCCAGGTAACTAGCTCTTAACATCTAAGTACTACTTTCCTGCAGAACTCTTACTAAAGACAAGAGGTCCTGGCTCAAAGAGTTTTTATAAACTATAATTAGTTATAAATTAGTTTTTTATAAGACTATACTGATCCTTGCTTGGTCGGCTTTGCATCACCGGAGATGAGGGTTAGGTCCTCAAACCTTCTTCCACTCAGAGAACCAAAATGAATAAGAGCTCCAAAATCCTCTTTGACATTTCACAACAGGGATGGGGAAAGGAAAAGAAACGGAGAGAGGAAAAATTTCAAAAGCATCCCTTCAAGAGTAGATTTAAACTCCACCACTCAGATATTCTATGCCAAGCACTATAATTTCTTTCACATTATCTTATGGGCAGGGGTTATAAAGGAGGGTGGTAGATACTTCAGTTTACAGGAACGGATGCTCTTCTTCACTGAACAGCAATGTCTGAGCACTTACAGTGAAGAAAGCGTTATACTACCTGGGAAGAATCATATGAAATGAAAAACTCAGCTCTGACCTCATATAAGCCTTTTGCGGAAGCACATATACACATGCAGAACGTCTGTAGACCGCTACCTAATTAAAGGCAGAAATTAATTCACGGTCAATTGTTTCATATTTAAATTATTTGCAGCAATTGAGGTAAAGGTGGGGAGAATCACTATTTTTCAGCCAACAAAGTCACTACTTAAAATAGGTGCTAATTCCAAATGTAAGGATGCAAACTGGCTTTGAGATATATTGACAGAGAACAAGACTGAGGTCCCTAAGATCTTGACTTTCATCTGGGCTCTGTCCCCAAAGAGCTGTGTGACCTTGAGCCAAGGCACTTCTCTTCCTTGGACTAAGATTATCACCTAGGGAGACACAGATTACATTTTTACCTTCTTTGAACTCATGGTGCCAGAGGACAGTGAGTATCAGTCAATATCCAGGAACCATATCTCACTGAGGTCTTTTGGTGCCATTACTGTACTACTTTCACAATTAGGGTTGCTTGCAGGAGGCGGACTATTCCTTCACAGTTTATATACAATTTAGGATCCCCTGTGTTACACAATATTCCTGGTGATTAAGTTTTAATTAATGTTAATGGGTAAAATTCTAGATGTCAAAATAATTGGACAAATATATCAGAACTTAGTTCTCATTATTTCTTTAGGGGAACCATAGATAAGAGGTCCCAAAGGGAGAGCTGACCTTCAGCTTCATCTCTGCATATACAATATTTCAATATTTTGAATAGATCCAAAATGTAAGCAGAAAGAGTATTTTCATCTTCCATTACCATGTGTGAAACTAGACACCTCTTTAAATAGAAAATCTACTTTGGAATTCTGTTTGCTGGCTGTGGATACTGATTAGCTCTCTGTGGGAGAATTTTTGTTTCAAGTATAAGAAGAAAAATGCTTGTAGTTACTAATGAGTAATCCCATATGGGAATGATAAAGATCCCCATTACATTTGGTCCATAAGCTGCCCAAAGCCTAGGCTATGTCCTCTGAGGTTTGAGGGTGAGATTCCAGGCTGGAGCCTGAGGTAATTTAGACAAAGCACTGGAAATGATCTTAGCCATGCTAATGCAAATGGGTTTAATTGAAACATTTGGTTTAAGGGCCAAAGCAAATCAAATATTGTGAGATGTTTCAATTATACTGATTGGTTCTCCTGAAAGAAAGGTTTCATAGGCAATAATTTCATTCTATGTTCCATTTGCTTCTCTGAGCTCTTAGGAAAGCCATTCAATGTCAAGTTTCCTTGCGATCATGAAGGGTAATTAGATCTCACTGTGGTATGGATGACAAGCACCATTTTATTGCAGCACATGTTTACCTGACTTATGCATGTGGGCAGGGGCTCTAATTTTCTCTAACAGTCGTGCTCAGCCTGGGTCGCACAAAATAATTCACTGGGATCAAAAGGAAAATATTAATATGTATTTGTATTTATTTTTAATCGAAATAAAAGGTAAGTTTTACTAGTATTTATATTGCTTCTGTGGTTGCTGTTACAGTTACTGGCACTTACCCAGCACAGGTGATGAGAGATGTTCTGGTAGAAAAGGTGACTTAAAAAGTCAAAGGGTTTAAACTACTATGTATTTACCCAAAGACTATGAAAAAAATAAATTCTAAATGATAGATGCACACCTACATTTACTGTAGCATAGTTTACAATAATCAAATTACGGAAGAAGTTCCAGTGCCCATTGATAGGTGAATAGATAAAGAAGATGTGAGATATATATATATATTACTCAGCCATAAGAAACAACAAAATCTTGCCATTTGAAACAATATGGATGGATCTAGAGAGTATAATGCTAAGTGAAATAAGAGAAAAACAAATACCATATGATTTCGCTCATATGTGACATGAAAGAAACAAAACAAAGGAAAAAAGAGACAAAACCAGACTCTTTTTTTTTTTAAGATTTTGTTTATTTATTTGAGAGAGAGAGAGAGATCACAAGTAGGCAGAGAGGCAGGCAGAGGGAGAGGGGGAAGCAGGCTCCCCACTGAGCAGAGAGCCCGATGCGGGGCTCAATCCCAGGACCCTGAGATCATGACCTGAGCTGAAGGCAGAGGCTTAACCCACTGAGCCACCCAGGCACCCCCAGACTCTTAACTACAGAGAACAAACTGATGGTTACCAGGGGGGAGGGGGTCGTGAGTGAAACAGGTGACGGGGATAAAAAGCACACTAATTGTGATCAGCACTGAGTAATATACATAATTGTCGAATCACTATATTGTACACCTGAAATGAATATAATATTGTCTGTTAACTGTACTGGAATTTTTCTTAAGTCAAACGATTTAATAGAGACACTCTAAAATGCTTGTTTATTTTCAGTGTTTTGCAACTTAATTCATTTCTGTTTTTCCAGTTTTATTCCTGTTTTACTACTTTTCCAAGACAAATAATAGGGAAATTAATTTTACTAACTCTCACAAAATGCCTGTGTGGCTTGAAAAATTTGTAGAAAGGCACTGTGAATTAAATAAAGTATTTATAATATAAGCACAAGCAAACAACAAGAATATGGCAAAGGATTCTTCTCTTAGAATTAAGTCTCCTCCCCTCCACTTTTTGTCCTGTACCTGACATCTGAAAAGCTTTACCTTATTCTCTATTATGCCAAGTTGAAATTTTCTTTGGCACCCACTTCAAGTTCCATGATATCTAAACTTCTGATTACAGACTTCCATGGATTGACATCACCTTAGCTGAACTTAAGGCAGAAACCTGCCATTCTTATTCCTTTGATCATGAAAGATTCATGTCCTTAGGATAGCTCCTCTATTATTATTTAACATCGAGTTTTTGTGTCTTCTTTTTCCAGTTGCTATGAAGGATATGAGTTCTGTGTTTTTCTAATAGAGGACCTTCTGTCCAATAAACTTTCTGCAATGAGGAAATGTTGTAAATTTGCACTGTTCTACATGGTGACCATTGGTCACAGGTGGCTTCCTAAGCACTTGAAAAATCATGAGTGCAGCTGAACTTTTATTTCATTTTAAATTATTTCAGTGTAAGTAGGTTCATGTGCCTAGTACCTATTATATCAAACACACTGGCTCTAAAACATCTGACATGGTCTTCTGAATATAGTAAGTGTTCATTTTTACTCCTTTGCTCCAAAGATGAGAAAAGTCCCTGCCTCAGTGCCCCCCCTGACTGGAAGTCTCCCATCACTTATTAGTGAATCCTTTTCCTTACTTGAAAACTGCTTTGCTCCCAAATCACTGAGCAGTTTAGGAAAGAGTCTTTGTTTGTCACAAAGGTTCTACCACATTCAGCTTTACATTTGTCTGTATATAGATTATCTTTGAGAATATATTTAATTCTAAACTCTCTTTTTACTCTTAATCTTGACCTTCCTTTTTCATATGTTGCACATGCAAAATCATTTTAATATCCACCTCATTAAAATGCATAATTGGAAATAAAAGTATGGGTCACTTATATACACAGTGTTTTTTATGATGTCATGATTCAGTTCAGAATATCTGTGCCTTTTTTCAGAATAAAACTGACTCCTACATTAACATTCCCACCCCCAACTGACCATTATCAAACCACAAGTTTACAAGTTCACAGAAATTAGACAGTAAAGAGAAAGGCCTCAAGCAAGAAAGGGTAAAGAGGAACCTCATATTTTATCATTTTAATTTTTTAAAGTAATAACATATATATTGACATGGAAAATTTGGATGTATACAAATGAAAATGTTAATGGTAGTTTTATCTAGAGGGTAGAATTTCTAATGGTTCTTTTAAGATGTTCATGTATTTCAAGTGAACTAACATAAAAATGGAATATATTTTGCATGTGTAATGAAAACACTCATAAAAATAAAATAACGAATGCATATATATTTTGTAGTCTGGTTTGCTGATTATATATCAAACTATCAGGAATTTAGTTATTTGATACTTTGCATTTCCCTACTTCCCTGATTTCAGAGGTCAAACCTTTGGACACATATCTCCATTGAGCTAAGGGAAGCTCACACGCACCTGCTGTGGGCTTTGTGACTCAAGCATATTGCTGAAGCAACCGTGTCCAGCGCTGCTTTCTGCTGTATCACCGACTGACCATTTTCCAAACTCTTCACTAAACTCTTCTAGTCTAGCAAGTCATTGAATCTCAAATAGCTCCTGTTCGTTCATCTCACAGTTTTCTCTCACTTGTGCCTTCCCATCCATCACTTAGCCCTCCATTGTAAACTGTCTGACCTTGTGCTGTCCTTCATTTGCTCTCAGAGCCATCCCCTTCATTAGCAGGGAGGATGGAAAGAAAACCACAATCTAAGAGGAATGGCTGCAGTGAGATGAACGAGGGAAACGAGGGATTCTGAGTGCTGGTACCAGCGACGCTGTTACCACATTCATTCATCAGTTCGTTCCCCAAGGTCACATTTATAAAGTACATGTTATGTACCAGGCATATGCTCCGTGTCTGTGGAACGGTAGTGAGAGGGAAAGACCCAAGTCTCTGCCCCGCTGTTTGATGCTGGCTGGGCCATGTCCCTTCTCTCAACCTGTGCTCTCTCTCCTGTTCTGCAGGGGTTGGGAGGCTCTCAAAGGTCCTCTTCAGCGCTATAACCTATGGATTTATAGCTTCTTTTTTCTCTATTAACTCAGAAACGGAAGACAACGCCCGTGGCCACCCTAAAACAAACACATGCAATTTTGGGGAAAAGATAAAGGAAAGAGGAAAGTGAACTCAGAAGTTTCTAGTACTGAGGCATGCCCTGTGAGAGTCCTCCAACATCTCCAGGAATAAATGCAGCAATAGTAATGACATTTCCTGTTAATGACCTCATAAATATTTTTACTACCTTGTCTTGAAGTCCTAGCCATTATTGAGTCAAGTTAAAAGAAAATGAAATCATCTCATGCTATTTGGTATCTGGCTAGGATAATGGCCAGTGTTGTCCAGGAACAGAACCACTTACAAGGTATTGTTTTTGTGTATACCTGCAGTCTAGAAAGCAATGGCTTCAGGTCAACACAGATACCTAAAACTATGCATCTTTTGGTTACACACTCAGATAGAACCTTCAATGTCTATTGCTCAGAATGTCCATATGATTGAAAGTATGGTTCCCACACAGGTCATTAAACGAATTTCTCCTTGCTGAGGCTATCATTAACAGACCTCAACTGTCTGTGTTGCAGTGTTAAAAAGTTCATGGTCATATACATATATCTCAAGGGATCAAGTTAATGATCTGAGATGTTATAACATTGAGCAAGGTGAGGAATGAGGGGTTAGAATCACAAAAAAATATATGAGAAATGTTGTATGGTCTCATTAAAAATAAACTATACTAAGTACACAATCATGAAATTTAAAATGAAATGCAGTGAGGAAAATCTTCTCATGCCTCATCTGTAATTAATTGGTGCTCTTCTCATGCAATGTTGAAAGTATTAAAGGACCTGCCATCTTTAAAGAGATTAGCACAGCCTGGTGATTAGTGACTTGTGATTAGCAGAGCCTGGTCGGCAGACAGGGAAATTTGGTTAGCAGAACTGTCCCTTACTTACAAGGCGTCTGTTTCATGGTAGACATAACTCCAGAGATGTTACTGCACAGAGGATTTTCAAGACATTTCGCTTGGTACTGTGTTATGTAATTTCCCTTTGATACCCCCTTAGGAAAATCTTCCGTAAAGATATACACGATTGTTTCAAACCTTTTGGAGTTGTTATGTGGCCATTTGTTTGTATCACTGCGCTGAGACCAGGCCATTTCTGTGGTGAGAGGAAAATGAGCCAGTTTTATTTAGATTACCCATTAATGTTGGTGAGGTGGAACAATGAAGTAGAAATTGCACTACTGACTTTTTTTTTATTGCACTACTGACTTTTAAGTCTAATATGCAAAACTTACAAAATATCTTTCCTATTGCCCTCTGAACAGTAATGATTTCTGATCTGAAATTAGATGCAAACAATTCAGAAGACTGATTTTATTATTACCATCTGTTCCTAGGGTGTATTGGAGACTGTTTCTGTGCCCCAAATCCAGTGATTTCATACCATATCTGACCACCTTATATGTGTCTTTCCACCCCAACCCATGGAGGGTCAAAGTATTATTTATTATTATTGTTGTTATTTTTACTTTTAACAGCATGAAATTAAATAATGTAAAAGGATATCAATTAAGAACATTTAATTTTAAGGAAAAGCAAATCCGACTGCATTTCAATTTTGGTAAAATACCTGAAGAATTTGATATTTCAGAATTTCATTCTCTATTCTACTATTATAATAGAATAGTATAATAGAATTCTACTATTCTTTTTGGCTCATTGAAAATGGATTTTTTAAAATTATTTTTTAAAGTGACTACTAGATGTCTCTTTTCATCAAATGTTTTTATCTGGAAAATTCTGAGAGACTGCTTGTGTCTTAGGAAGACATGACAGGATGGAAAGTGGTCTTTGGAGTTTTATAGATTTGAATTCAAATTCTGATTTTAATTCTAAAATATCCGTCTCTATCTTTTTAACTATGCGAAGCAAGGCATGTTGCTTAATTTCTCTGAGTCCCACTTATCTCAAAATATTTTTTTCAAAATAGTATTTTTAAAGGTACTAGATATACAGATTTACATGGAGACATGCATATATCTGAAAAATCTAGTTTTTTGTTTCTAAGATCAAACTTTTAAAATTCCAAGAACTTCCTTTTGTTTATAGAAAATAAAATGTTGACTCATTGTTTATCTGATTTTTTAACAGCATTACTCTAATAAAATTATATCCTTCATAATTTGGGTAATATTTTTCTTTTTGAGTTAAGTAGAATTAGGGGGAATATTTCTCTCTTGTGAAAAAAATTTTTCTCCTCCCAAAAAGGAAATTGCACTGATTTTGATAATTCTCTACTTGACATTAGCCTATATCCTCTATCTTGAATTAGCAGCTGAGCTACTATTTTTATTTAGAGTTGAAGTTGCCTGCAGTTTTGTGGAACCACTTTCCACAGCAACATAAAAATATATGTTCAATAACTACATGCACTTGAGGCTCTGAGCATATACCTAATCTTTCCATGGGGCATTTTATAATTTTATTACCTAGTTGATCCAGAGTCAACATATATTTTGGCCAGTAAATGAGATAATGTTACAAATGCCTGTCTTCCCTATTCTTACAATGTGGGGGTTCCTAATCTGTAACAATCTGGATCTGAGTGGACCAGTAATAAAAATCAGGATGGGGTGAGGGGAGCAAGCCAAGAGGTAAGCCATGAGAGTAAGAAAATGAAGGCAACTTACGATACCTTGGAATCAATGCCTGGAAGAAATGGAGAATAAGATAAATTCCCTGAGGCAAACAGTAGTGTATTTATGATGGTTCTTATTTCATTGATGTATATAATCTTGGAGTCTTACAAGAAAATGTGAAGAAACTTCATGAAACACACGTAGACATGACAGAAACTTTGCAAAGGGGCCCCTTCCAACTTTTTGTGATATCCACCAAGCACGCATTATTTCAAAGTCTACTTAATATACATGGCTATATGGACACATGGCTACAGATCTCTGCTCTCAGCAAACATCCAGATCTTAGCCAGACCCAATAACACAAACACCCTTCTATATCCATTCCACCAACTCATGCAGGGACTATTAACTACTTTGAAGGAAAAGCCACGATACTGAGATCAGTCTGAGATTATGCCGAAACCATCTCTCTTCAAAACACAGGAGCTCAGTGACTGAGTCTTGCTCCATATAACTCTGAGGTAAAATAGGTTTCCTATGAATCCTGGGTAAAGATGACAAATGAGAGAGCTGTGTTGCAGGACAGGTAATGGGGTGCCTCAGATCATTCCCGGGCATAGTCTTAAAGTCAACAAAGATAAGACAATCACATCTTCATTCCTGGCTTCCTTACAAACAACTGGATAAGTACTTTCTTTAGAAGTCTTAAACTGCTTCCTCTACTGTTTCTTCTTCAGAATCTCAGCAATAAAAAATCTCATGTATTTTCCAAAACAATTTGGGTCTACAAAGACACAAGTGTAGTAATTATTCCCCTTAGTTCTGGAGGGATTAAGGGAGAAAGTTTTAGAAAGCAAATAATCAAACATAAAAATATAATTTTATGGCTGTATTAAAAAAGACAACAGTAGTATTCACTGCACAAATTACAGAAAGTAAAATTTAACAAAATCTGTGCAGCTGGGGAAAGAGGCAGATTCTGTTTTTTTCCCTGGTAGATGGTGGATGATCATACCATAATCTGGAGGAAAGTAGAGTTCTTCTTCACATTGACATAGACTAGATTAACAAAATAATCCCGTTACAAAGTAGAGAGCAGGAGAAGAATGTTTGCTTGCAGTTAGTAATCTAGTGATAAGTGTGCAAGCCTCAGGAAAGTACAAATATTTGTCTTGTAAAGATACAGCCTCTGGACTCTACCATTAAATTAAAATCACACTCCATGCATCATCTGTGTCACCAGCTTCTTGTGATGCTTTAGCGAATTGGTTGACAGTTCTTTGCTCTATTAATGAATCACTCCTGATAAAAGTAAGAAGAGCCAAGGTAATTTTTAGATGACCTGCGAGTGACTTTTAGTCATTGTTGATGTTTTTCTTTAGAATCTAAGAGAGCCTTCCCTGCTGAATTTGTGTACTTGAGGATAGTTGAAGAAAGGTAGTCAGGGACAAAGGGCCCCTCTCCTTAGAGGAAACTACCCTTAAAAGGAAAAAGACCCCATTCTGTTATTGTACACCACCCTGAAAAGAGCCCTCCACCCTTTCCCATGTAAACAACTATCTGATAGGTGGATGAGCATATAGACAAAAATCTGACTAGGTGACAGGTGCATGGAGGATTAAGCAGATTTAAACAGCTGTCCACAATCTCATAAAAACCCCTAGACTTAGACACTCTACTGGCAACCCTCTCAGGTCCTCTCCCTCTTCAGGAGCTTTGTATTATGGCCCAATAAACCACTCTTCATCTGGCTGGCCTCTTCACTCTTCAAAGACTTTAGCTTAAGGACTGCAGGCACTAAAGGAAAAGAAATCCTGCAACCTTAGGATCAAAGAGGCTGATGGACAGCACATGTTTTGGGTACCCTTCACCTGACTGTGTATTTACACCTGTCTATTATTCCAACCACTACCAGTTAACTAATGACTTAACACTGGGAGTAGTGCTCAAATTTCTATTATTACTCTTCTACAAAACAAAGATAACAGTGCCTTCCTCAAAAATATGTAATCAGACATACTGAAAGAGGACTTCAACTGCTTTCACTCTGACCTCAGTCTGTACTTCTAATTAAGTTTCTCTTTCCAGTTTATCTCTTAACTCAGGCAAAAGAACCTGTAGGCAAAGCATCCCCTGAAGAGGACCAAAACTAAGTCCCTCAAGGAACAAGGACTTAGCGGGTCAGACCCCACCCATGATGGACTGCAAGATGATGATAAACTTGACCTTCACTCCGCACCTGCTGTACCCACCAACCTTTGTCCCACATTTTCCTTATATAAATCTAGAAGAATTTTTGGAACTTCAGAGATAGCCTTTGAGACCACACCAGTCTGCTGTCTTTCCAGTGCTGGCTTCACTGGAATAAATCCCTTTCTTGTTTCACCACCATCTGTCCCTCTGACTTTGGATTTTGTTAGCAGGGAGGGCATGAACTGTGTCTGTTTGGGACACCTGGAGCTAGGTGCTCCTGCACCCCACCACCCCTCTTACAACGTGATAGCAAATGTAACTTCGTCCACCCAGAAAATGGCCTGCCACCTTCCAACACCTAAATGTGTTCCCTAATATTGCATTTTAAACAACTCTTGTGGACTTAAAATATGTTAACTGGTTTTAAGAATACCTATTTAAACCAGAGACACTAATGACTGAAGATACAGGAAAAAACTACCTAGGAAAACCAATGATGGCAGTTTTTATTATTTTTCTGTTGCTGATTTTTAAGCTCCCAGGAAAAAGAACAAACTAAAAACTTACATGGGGCTTTTTGCCAAAGACAATCAATTTTATTTTATTTTTTTTTAAAGATTTTATTTATTTATTTCACAGAGGGAGAGAGATCACAAGGAGGCAGAGAGGCAGGCAGAGAGAGGGGGGGGGAGCAGGGAGCCCGATGCGGGCCTCGATCCCAGGACCCCGAGATCATGACCTGAGCCGAAAGCAGAGGCTTTAACCCACTGAGCCACCCAGGCGCCCAACAATCAATTTTAAAAAGATCCATTTATGATACGTTTTGGAGAAAGGGAAGTAATTTGGGCAATGGCCAAGAGAATTACAGTAGAAATCTGAAGAAAGAAGAAGCAGAGAAATAGAAACTAAACAACTTAATGTTTAAAAAGAAGTAGACAGGGCGCCTGGGTGGCTCAGTGGGTTAAAGCCTCTGCTTTCGGCTCAGGTCATGATCTCAGCGTCCTGGGATCGAGGCCCGCATCGGGCTCTCTGCTCAGCGGGGAGCCTGCTTCCTCCTCTTCCTGTCTCTCTGCCTACCTCTCTGCCTACTTGTAATCTCTCTCTCTCTGTGTCAAATGAATAAATAAAATCTTTAAAAAAAATAAAAAATAAAAAATAAAAAGAAGTAGACAGAGAAGAAGAATAGTAGAATAACAATAAATGGCACAGCTAAAAAATAATTTTTATCAAACATTAAAATGTGACTTGCGAGTTAAAACAATAACAAATAGTCATCCAAATTTCTGGGAGATTTTCCAAGCTACTCTACAATTCAGAATTGGTGGAAATTTACTCCTTACATGTTTTTTTAGAAGTTGTGAGTAATTAAAATAATATATTATTGTTACTTTTAATCTAAAAATGAATCATTTAGAATTAGCTCTCCAAAAATAACTTCTATTGCCTCACATTAAACAAACTACTGACAGTTATTATTTTGAGAACCTACATATGCCCTTGTACTGACTATTCTGTTACAGAAAAAAATATTTAAATTTAGGATATGAAATTATTTTTTTGGAACCAGGTGGCTTCTGGTATAAAAATGAAACCAGCGTCCAAGCTACTGGGAGAATTACAGAAGAGAAACACAAGATGTTAGTTTAAAAGAGATCTTGGCCACCTGTGTTTTACAGATGAGGTCACTGAGACCCAAAGAGATAAATTGTCTTCCAACATGGGTACTTCGAAAAAAAGAGAGCATAGCAAAATAATTGCTAATCAAATTCAAGAAAACATATTTGAATCAAAGACAAAGCTGAGAATAGAAAGAAACTGTCACAATTATTAACACAATCAGCCTTTAAAAATCAGAACCATATCTATGCAAATAGGAGGCTGAGTAAGGGTGGTGGGCATTACAGACTGAGTAGAAACATTAGCTTTTCTGCATGGCTCTGAGCAGAAATAAAAGAAACACAGATTTTTATCCATAAATGTAGAAAATGTTTGACTAATCTCTGATTGCTATTTTGCCCCCATGGTCCTATCTATTATTAAGTTTCCTGGCAAATCAGATTTTTTCATTTGCCGTGGCTATAATCATATGAATTATAGGTTTCATTTAGACTCATCTCACCTCTCCCAGTGGGAAATATCCTTCTGTCATTTTCACCAGACAAAAATAACATTTGCCAATATGAATAAGGAATCAAATATGCTCAATTACACAGCCGATCTCTATGGACATCCGAAAACCTTGTGCCTTGCCCAGAGCAGTGTCCTGATGGAAAAATGCATGGTGAATATTTGATTTCTAGAATGTCCTTTTGGGTAATATGCACATTGATAGTTATCAAGACCTGTTATACCCTGCATTCTGTCTGTTATCAGAAACTACACCTTTGCCTCCCTAGGCTATTAATCTTCCTGAGACCTCAAAATTGCTGAACAGTATTCAAACTTGAAAATAGACTATTGGCTTTTTAAGAAGCTGCATTTCCTATTTATTCTGACATCTCCATTTCAACCCTGCATTCTAAATGTCTACACAAGAAGCTTAAATAAAACACTTTTAGAATCTAGCTAGAAAGGTGGACACACCTGTATAGGTATGGTGCATACTTATTAAATTGTTGGGAGGATGAAGGAGAGAGAGAGACGAATGACCACTGCTCTGTACAGTATATGGGCAGGTGGGACTCCATGCCATTTTAATGGGTGAAGTTCTTTAGGGACTTGTCTATGTATCACCTCCTCCAAAAAACTTCCCAAATACTTTATTTTTATTTTTTAACAATTTTATTTATTTATTTGAGAGACAACATGCATGAGCGGGGGGGGGGGCAGAGGGAGAGGGAAAAGCAGACTCCCTCCTGAGCAGGGAGCCCGATGTGGGGCTCGATCCCAGGACTGCAGGATCATGACCTGAGACAAAGGCAGACACTTAACCAACTGAGTCACCTAGGTGCCCCAAATTCTAAATAATTCTTAAAGGGACAGAAATCTGAGGACGGCTATTTCCTATGCAGGAGTTTAGACACAAAGAAACATTTTTGTTTTTAAAAGTTTTTAAAAACTTTAAAAAAAATTTTTTTTAAGTAATCTCTACATCCAACATGGTGCTTAAACTCATGACCATAAGATCAAGAGTTGCATGCTCTACCCACTGAGCCAGCCAGACACCACCAAAAGGAAATATTTTGAGGGAGGAAGGGAGTGGGAGAAGGGAAAGTATGGGGAGGAAAATGATATTTCAGAAAATAGCAACGTAGTAGCTTCTTTTCCTTATGCAAGTTACTGCTTGTTTTATTAAATGCATGTGGTCTACAATATGAAGTAGCTCACAAAAGTTTTTAAATAGCCCATGGATTTAAACATTTAATGACAGAGAATTGTTAACCTAAGCCATAATCTAAAACCAAAGAGAATGGTTCCTTTCACTTCTAAGAATTTGGAAGCGGTGAGAGCTGCACGCTACAGGAAAGTAATGAGCTTCACATTTTGTGCATGTATTTTTACAGATATCCTTAAGGCATGAGAATTTATCCAGAGACTATAATTAATATTTCAAGGCCGAATTAGATCTGCTCACCAAAGATGGAACAGAAGACCCCAAGGAAAACACTGTTGGGAGGAGGGTATATAAAAAGACAAGATACTGTCTGAAAATGTACCTTAAAAAAAAGTATGGGAAACTTCAAGCAGAAAGGAAAATGCTGCCAACTTTTTCCTGAGAAAACGTTAACAGAAATTCCTGTTTAGGTCCCTTTTGCCTGAGGTAAATATTTAAAATCTAGATGCAGTATATTCCTTTTGGAGGTGGACTATCAAATCACTTGAGAGACCTTGAATACCAGAACCAAACAAATCCAGAGACTCGTTTAAAAGGCAAAGTCTTCCCCGGGAGCCGAAGTTAGGCTTCACAGGCCTCCAGCTTAAAGTATTCCCTAGTCCATAAATAACAAAGCAGATGTCTAAATACTGATTCACAACAAGCACATCTATCCCCTGCAGGCCAACTCTACCCTGTAGACAGTTGGTTTCTGAACAGAGTTCTTATGTTTAATAACCATTTCAAAAATAGCTCCATATAGAGAAGGATCTAATTAGAATGCTGGCATCTAAGAATAAGGATAACCTCATTTAAAATTGAATATACTGAAACTAACATCACTCTTATTTAAGCCCTTTTCATTGACACCAATGTATTTGGCTACCTGAGCTAGGGGTACATCCAAAATTGGCAGACTATGACCCATGGGCCAAATCTGTCCTGCTGTCCACTTTTGGGTGAACCATGAATGAAGGATATTTTTTACATCTTTAAATGGTTGGAAAACATTTAAAACAAGAATAAGGGGCACCTGGGTGGCTCAGTGGGTTAAGCTTCTGCCTTCGGCTTGGGTCATGATCTCAGGGTCTTGGGATCGAGCCCCACATCGGGCTCTCTGCTCAGCAGAGAGCCTGCTTCCCCCCCCTCCCGCCTGCCTCTCTGCCCACTTGTGATCTCTCTGTCAAATAAATAAAATCTTTAAAAAAATAAAATAAAATAAAAAACAAGAATAATATTTCACAACATATAAAAATTAGAAGTTCAAATAGCATACCTACATAAAATCTAATTAAAACAGAATTATGGTCATTCATTTATTGAGATATTATGCATGACTGCTTCACCCTACAATAGCCAAACCGAGTAGCTGTAACAAATAGTACATGACCCACATAGCCTAATATAGTCACTATCTGACCTTTACAGGAAAAGTTTGCTGATCTTCTATCTACAATTCTGATTTTCTGGAACAGACCTAAATTTTCAATGTTATCTTCCCTTGTGAATGTATGTGTCCTAATTGTTTGATAGGACATGTGTTAACTATAAATCTTCATCTGTATAGTATAAAATGACTTGACTCTCAAAATAATCAAGCTCATGACATTAAGTAGGCACTGAGAGTAAGAATTTATTATACCCCGAGTCCTTATTTCATATTCACAGCCTAGTGAAATGTCTGAATTTTGACCCATATTTATCTAACACCAAATGACTGGGAATCATTCATAGTAAAACACCCCTAGGGATGACATGTGAGCCAATTCATTTAATATCTGTGCTTAGGAAGTCATTCAGATTCTCTCAAGTGTTGGACTTCAGCAATCCAAAGAAGAATGGGACAGTTTCTACCCTCAAAAAACTTCCATCATATAGAAGAACACCTAAGATGAGAAATCACAGTATATGTCTGGGGCATAAACTGATTCTACGGCTCTATACCATTATGGGAATTCTTTATAGGTTGTTGGCCAAATGAGGAAAATAAGTACAGAATTGTTAGTCTTTTATGAAGACAGGTTGTTACAATTTAAAAATAGCCATTTATTTAAAATTTGTAATCTTTATAATTTTTTAAAGTTAAACTCTTTATTTATTAAATAATGATATAATTACAAAAGATGGCACTTTTATTTTTATTTTTTCTATTAAGCTTATGTGTTATAATCTATTAAGCATATGTCCAAAGCTAAAAATCAAAATAGTAATTAATAATAATAACAAAAACATAAAAATCCATGAAATCCTGAAGTCTGGAAACTACTGGTCTGGTTTGGCAAGACTAGAGTGTCCAAGTAATGCAATAGCTGTTGGAAAATTTCAGGGGTGAGGCTGGTATATTCAAATTACCCAGAATCATGATAGTTAAATGAAAAACTTTAAATTTAATTTGTTAGTCAAAGGGGAAAGCATTACATTTCTGCACTAGAGAATAACATAATTACAGCTGTGCTTCAGCGTGATGAATTTGGCAGCAGCAAGACTGGGTGAGAAAGAGACCGGAAGTGGGGGATAATGTAGGAGATGACTGCCCAAATGAGAGGTAATGAAGTCCTGAAACTAATAGTGACCATGGGAGTAGAAAGGAAAGAACAGGTGGAAGACACTTGTGGAGTCAGAATTCACAGGACCTTGTGACTAACTGGATAGAAGAGATGAGAGGACAAAGTCAAAGAAGGTACTAAGGTTTAGGGTGAGGCAACTGGGTAGACATGGATACCATCATTAGGAACAGCAAATGGTAAAAAAGAAACAAATCTGTGAGAAATTGCAAAGGCAATATAAACTCTATGATGAAGAATGAAACCTAGGCTAGATATAAGGCACAGAGTGTGGCAACTGGAAATATGAGTTTGATTATGTAAACGCTGTAAAACTACTGTGACCTCTTCATTATAATTTCTGCCCACAGGAACAGAAACCTAAAGAACTGTATTTCCAGAAGACTATGGGATTTTAAAAAATTGAAGTAAACAAATACAATGAGAGCTATCCCTTCTTAATTGATAAAGTACCCTAGTGGAAAAGTAGATCATAAAAGTTGAACATCCTTACAGATCCCTTAGTTTTCTGGATATGATAGTGGCTCTTAAAATTTCCACAGGAAACCAGCACTTTCTGTGTGTACAGTATCTGGCTCCATCGGTTCCCCGCTTGGCTCAGGGAAACAGTCAGTGGGCCGCAGTGTAGAATTACCACTCTCACTGCCTAGTTACCAGCACCTAAGACCACGGATCATAAATAATTCTAACAATTCTAAACTTCAAGAATGTAATGAATTATGAGCTTTTCATCAGAAGACATGAGGATCAATAGAAGCAGAAGGTTTCTAGATAAGCACATTCCATAATTACTGCTTAGGACTGAATAAATCAATTTAATACCACACTTCAGAAAAGTTTTCAAAATGTATTTTCCCCCAGATTTATTAGAGTGATGGTGTGTTGGTTCATGGTTCCATCTCATCTCCTTTTTAATATAACCTTTTAAGGAAATTTAATTTCTACTTCAAAAGGAGTTACATAAAACATCGATTCTCTGTAACTGGATTTGACACATTTCTGTTTTATTTTTTTCCTCTGGAGGAGATGAATCAATCATCCAGTTACTTCTCAATTTATCTTATTTTTTCACCGTGCCGCTAACTTAAATTTATCAGGCTTATTTAGCAATTAGATAATAAATAGGTATTTAAATATTCTTTACTTACAACCTAATCACCCAGGTAATGAGGCTGAAATAGACTGCATGATGCATGACAAGCTAGCCACTTCTTTCACATTTAATAAACCTTTTGTAGAACAATTAAAAATGCATACTTGCTGATCACCTAACCAGTGTACAAAACTGTAAATAATCGAACATTTTAATGCTCAGTGCCGATAACTGTAAAAAAAATGATTTGGGTTATTATTTTTGTTGTAAGAAGCACATTAAAGATTAACAGGGACCGTAATACAAATGTATATATTTGTTCTGTGGTGTGTGTGTGTGTGTGTATGTGCATTATTATATAATTAAAAATTCACTGGTTGTCTAAAGGATTAGTCTGCAATACATAAAATAGGATTGTTTAACAGCTCAACACTGCAAAATCCTGCAAGGTTAAATAACTGATGATGTTTCTGAAAGCAAAAAAAAAACTCTTGATAAAACTAGAGCCATCAAACTCTTCAAGGCTTTCTTATGTTCTTGTCAAAGGAATATTATATTTGTTAGTTTTAAGTGTGTACAAGTTTTTAAAATATATTCTGCAAGAAAATAAAAGAGAGGTTTACAAATATACAAAAGAAAAAAATCAGGGTAAATTTCAGCAAGCTCTTGCAGAAGAGATTTTAGATGTGAAAGCAAGTTGTCAATGATGCCTACAGAAATTCTTTTGCCATTGAATTGGATATTAAAGATCTATGAGCCAAAGAAGATCAAGAACTCAAGAGTGAAAGCAAAAATAAAAGACCTTGGTGGTCATGCAAACTCCTTCTTCTCACCCAAAGACTTGAAAAGGCAGGAAAGGGAAGCAAAGGCCCTCTCTGCCTTCCTTTCTCAATCCAAAGGACCGCACAGAGGTACAACCTCCCCAAACCAGGGTTCTGAGGCCACATCATTATAACTCAACCCCAAGAAAAATCAGGATGTTTGGAAGTGAATGGAAAATTCAGAGGATGGGGAAAGGTAATCAACACGAGTTATAGAAAGAGCTCTTTTAGAATTTTCAATCAAGCAAGGATTTATTTTAAATAAGATCTTGAAAGAAACTTTTGGGGATACTGTACGATTGCTTTGTATCATGTACTGTTTCATCCCTCACAGTGTGCAAAGCAGTTCCCCACTCTGTTTTGCTTTTTCTAACAAGCAATATTCAGAAAAACGATGATTTTATTCTTTAATTATTGGTGCTTTAAAAAATATTACTTTTTTTTTAATTTGCCCCAGGGGTACAGACGGGTCTGTGAATCATCAGGCTTATAGCTTTCACAGCACTCACCATAGCACAAACCCTCCCCAGTGAAAAATATTACTTTTTGGGGTGCCCGGGTGGCTCAGTTGGTTAAGCGTTGTCTGCCTTCAGCTCAGGTCATAATCCCAGGGTCCTGGGATCGAGTCCTGCATTGGGCTCCCTGCTCAGTGGGAAGCCTGCTTCTCCCACTCCCACTCCCCCTGCTTGTGTTCCCTCTCTCACTGTGTCTCTCTCTGTCAAATAAATAAATAAAATCTTTTTAAAAATTACTTTTTAAAAATCATATACTGAAAAAAAAAAGGACCCTGGGAATGGAGTAGTGATTCTTCATTCTTTATGAAGTATTTTTAATAAATAGATAATTTGATATCAAGAATACTCTTGGGGTGCTTAGCTGGCTCAATGGGAAGTTATGCAAGTCTTGATCTCAGGATTGTGAGTTCATGCCCCATGTCGAGTGTAGAGATTACTAAATAAATAAACAAATAAATACACTTAAAAAAAAAGAAGGGAGAATAGGTTCTTGAGCAAAACGAAGTTACAGAATAAGAATTTGGTCTAACCTTGGAAGTACTAGCCAACATCCTAATACTTGCTATTTGTTTTATTAAAAACAAAACAAACAACAACAACAAAAAAACAGGCTGGTCCCCAAAGCACGAAAATATGACTTTAGAAATCAAGAACTTGAATTAAATAATTAGTAACTCACAGGAGTTCTAACCACAAAGTAACATATTCATATATATTCCAGTTTTTATTCTCTCTTTAATATTTTAAATTAGATGTGATGATTGTGTTAATTTCTGAGAAGGACACTTACCAAAACAACTGAAGACAAACAAATAGAAAAAGATGGCTTTGCATTACCAGTGTCTCAGGAATTAAGGTTGTAACTGGAGTTAAGAACCAATTTCTACCTTGAAGCACTTCCTAAAATTATTTGCTTATCTTGAAAATGCTCCTAAAGCATGAATTAAACTGGAGGTTCTTTTTCAGATACTGAACTGCAATAATGAGTCTCCCTCCCCTTGTCTGGGCCTTTGCACCAATAGCATAGTTATTTCAGGGTGACTTTTCTGCCAATTTTACAAGTGCAACTAATCTTACCAAAGGGAAGATTTGTGTGAAACCTTTTCATTAAGTCAAGTGTCGGCCTACTACATGTACTCAGCCACAGTAAAGGATCTTCCCAGGGAGAGAGAAAACAGAAAGGAAGAGGAACATACTAGAGGATGGTTCCTGCACTCCAGACACACTGGTCCTTCTCGCGGGCCTGCTCCTGACTGTGCATTTCACTTAAGTCCTCTGGAGGAGCCAGGGTGATGTAAGCAAACTGCTCAGTAGACAACTCTGTCAGCTCAGTAAATTAAAGGGTTTGTAAGTACCAAACATGAAAAGCTTTAAAAATAGTAAACATAGAAAGAGACAAGCAGGAGGACAATAAATTCTGAATTCCAGGGCGCCTGGGTGGCTCAGTGGGTTAAAGCCTCTGCTTTCAGCTCAGGTCATGATCTCAGCGTCCTGGGATCGAGGNGAGGCCCGCATTAGGCTCTCTGCTCAGCAGGGAGCCTGCTTCCTCCTCTCCCTGTCTCTCTGCCCGCCTCTCTGCCTACTTGTGATCTCTCTCTCTGTGTCAAATAAATAAATAAAATCTTTAAAAAATAAATAAATAAATAAATAAAAAATAAATTCTGAATTCCAGACAACATGATGAATTTTCCTCTGCTAGATCAAGAGTAAAATCACACCCCTTTAGGGAACAGACTATAACCAGAATGATCATTGTTTGGAAGGGACATCTACAACAGCCCTGGTAAGAGAGAAGAGAAGAAAAGAGAAGGGGAGGAGAGGGAAGAGGAGGGAGGGGAAGGAAGGAGAGGGAGGGGAAGGAAGGAGAGGGAGGGGGAGGGGAGGGAAGGGGAGGAAAATGAAGAGAGGGAGGAGAAGGAGGGCGGAGGAGAGGACGGAGGGGGGGAGAAAGAGAGAGAGAGGAAGGGAGGAGAGGAGAGGAGAGGAGGAAGGGAGGGAGGAGGAAGGAAAGAAGGAAGAGAGAGGAAGGAAGAAGGAGGGAGGTAGAAAGGAAGGAAGTAGATTACCAAGAGGCACATTGGTCAAAAAAATTTCAAACGATTAACTGCAGAATATTCTTTCTTAGTGAGTTTTAGGACTCTCTCAATGGTAAATTCCAATCTGACCATAGTAGCACCCAAATATATATATATATTTTAAAGATTTTATTTATTTATTTGACAGAGAGAGAGATCAGATCACAAGTAGGTAGAGAGGCAGG